>CM035197.1:22461143-22474774 GCA_020233015.1 Callinectes sapidus | reverse complement strand
ATATTTCGCTAGTTCCTCCTCCTCCTCCTCCTCCTCCTCCTCCTCCTCCTCCTCCTATTACTACTACTACTACTACTACTACTACTACTACTACTACTACTACTACTACTACTACTACTACTACTACTACTACCCCTTTAATGATATTACAAACAATTATTTTCATTATTAGATTTGAGGCCAGAAACGCAGTGGCCAACACTCCCTCACAGATCCAAAGTCCGGCGTTCGATTTCCGGTCCAGGAGAGGCGATTTAGAATCAACTGACGGGGTTTTGGTGACTCCTGTGCCGGGCAAGGATGAAAGGCTGTGTGTATGTGTGTGTGTGTGTGTGTGTGTGTGTGTGTGTGTGTGTGTGTGTGTGTGTAGGTGTGTACTGGTTAGTTTACTTTAAGCAATGATGCTCTCACTTATATTCCTTCAAGCTATGTCACAACAAGACCACACTAAGTATATTGAAATACTAAATAATTGTAATGGAAACTCAAATGAATCAGAGCTTCAAGAGAAGCATGTTAGGACACGAGAGTGAAACCCCTGCAAGTTACTGTTAACCATTTAGGTACATTTCAAGTTCAAACAGATTTGTTAGGCTTCCTTTTTTCGTTATATATATATAAATATATATATATATATATATATATATATATATATATACTTTTTAAGAGAGATTTTGTTGGTGGAGTATCCAAAGTGGAAATTTACCTTGCGGGCAGAACTTAGATTATACGACCTCGGCCAGGCAGGGTATCCTATTTCAAGCCTCACTAACTAATTTTTTCTTTCAACTTTCTTTTCAAGGGAAGCTCTCAGCCAGGCCATATTCCCATCCCTAACTTGCACCGCCTTCAGCTCGTACTCTTACCAAATTTGTGCCTAAAAAGCGTATAAGTTTGAGAGTTGTCGATCAAATGTTACTCAAGTTCTGTAACATAATTCAAAAAAACTCTCCCTCTCCCCTGGAATAGTTTTGTCTAATGATGTTAATCAGCAATATTGAAGGCTTTAAGTGGGTTACCTTTGATTCTTGTGGAAAAGGAAATTAGGAGATGAAAATATTTTTGTTCTTATATACGGCATTCAGGTTTTCATTCATGATAACAAATTTGTTGTAATGTAGGTTACATGAAAAAGAAAGCTGAAAACAGTAATCAGACTTTTTCTCTTTATTTTTATTTGTAATGGCCATGACACATTATTAGATCTGCAATCGAGTCATCTATTTGATTTATTTACAGTGTGTTGTATCAACCCTCAGTCTTAAGCACTGTTACCTACTAGCAATATAACAAACTTGACAGCTGACACGTGCTTATCAGAGCACATGACCTCAAATTAAGTGAAAACGATAGAAAATGGAAATCAGTACTTAATCTAAATACAGTGACAGTCCTATGTGACTAACAGTTAGATAATACATACTAATAATACATACTAACAGTTAGATAATACATACTAATGTACTAATCTTAACAAAACAACAGTAGCATACGGGTATTTCCAACTGTCCTCAGTCAATGTATCATACAATTCATTCTTATGATGTAGCAGATCCAGACAGCACGTGAGTCTAAATACAAGGTGTGACCATCAATACTCATGACATGATAATTGTTACTCCCGCCGCCTCGTCCTCCTTCTGTTACTACACGAAATGAATGCTACCACAGGTCCAGGCGATGTTCACAATACACGGTGGTGTATGCATAAGCAGCAGCCATTATGTTCACTAAAGAAACACGCTTAGGAATAAATCAAAACACACACACACACACACACACACACACACACACACACACAGACACACACACACACACACACACACACACACACACACACACACACCTGGTGGTGCAGTAGTAGCACGCCCGACTCAAAATCGGGAGAACCTGGGTTAGGAATAAATCAAAACACACACACACACACACACACACACACACACACACACACACACACACACACACACACACACACACACACACCTGGTGGTGCAGCAGTAGCACGCCCGACTGAAAATCGGGAGAACCTGGGTTAGGTTAGAATTAATTTGGGCAAGACTTCTAATCAAGTGTGTTGCCCCTGTCTACCTAGCAGTGATTAAGTACCTGGTGTAAGTCGAAAGTTGTGATCCACTGCTGGGTAGGAGAAACAAACTTCGAATAAAAAATACACGGGGTGGTCTGATCACCCCGCAGGCTTAGAACACTTAGAACACACACACACACACACACACACACACACACACACACACACACACACACACACACACACACACACACACACACACACACACAAACACACACACACACACACACATACACACACACTGAAGCATTAATTAAAGTTTGAATTAGAAGGCCGTTTTAAATATTCACCAACTCCATATGGGACTGCCAAGTGTACCGTAGATCTGATGGGTTCTTGCACTTTCCATTATTTACTCAGGAACTGATGGTATGTTTATATTTTTTCCGTACTCCTTTTCCATTTGTCATTCAAGTTCCTCTTCATATGTATTGAATAAAACAGAACAGTTTACAGCGGTACTGTTCTTTCTGTGACTTGTAAAAATAATCATATCCCCATATACAATCATCTTTATCACACTGATTAGTTTCAATTAGTTTCAATTAAGGTCTTTGGACTTTGGTTATATTAAATTCAACTTTTCATTTTTCAAAGTCAGTGACACTTCCATTCCTGCCTGTGATTTGAAACCATGGGAATCGCATGCCTGATGAGAGAAAGAGAGAGAGAGACTGATTGCTACCACCAGCGTACTGACGAAAAAGAAAAAAAAAACTACTATGCTGCAATTTTCTTTCACTACATTCACCATTTCCTCATTCTCTTTTCCCTTCTCCTCCTTTTCCTACTCTTCCTCTTTTTCTTCCTCTTCCTGCTGCTGTTCCTCCTCTTTCTTAATCTCTCCTTACTACTCCTTTTTCTTTTCCACATTTTCCTCCTCATTCTGGTTCTCTTTCCACTTTCTTCATCACCACCTCGTCCTCGTCTTCTTCCTCCATTACTCATCCAGCACGCATTCTTGCACCACTCTTGCACGTCAAAGGAAAGACTTCACCATCCAGCTAGCCTTCCTTCCAAAGTGATCTGTATTAAACTCCGCGCCATACCAACATCCAGGTCATAGGCACTCGTCCTTGTGGTGTCTCGAAGAAAAGTGGAGGTTTTGTTATTATTATTATTATTATTATTATTATTATTATTATTATTATTATTATTATTATTACTATTATTATAGAGTGTTGTATCCTACCAGTCTGATTTGTTTGTGTATATTGATCGCCTGTCTAGTTACTTGTGATTTAACTTTTCTCTACCAAAATTTCTCCACAATGTCTCTCTCTCTCTCTCTCTCTCTCTCTCTCTCTCTCTCTCTCTCTCTCTCTCTCTCTCTCTCTCTCTCTCTCTCTCTTCCTCGGTAATAACCTTCCCTTCTTCCATTTCACAAAATGTCGTTCTGTTGCAGTTACATTTACCCTTCCTTTTATATCGTTCTCGTCTTCCCAGTTTCATCAAGAGAGGGCGGTGCGTTTCACTGCCTTTACTTTATCTTTCCTTTTGCTTCCCTTCGTGGACACGCCCTCCACCACCCTCCACACGTTCATCATTTGTTCAAGTCTTCTCTTACACGAACACCAGCTCTCCGATTAAAATGTTTTTCATAGGTGCACTTTTCCATACATTTCACCCCATTTATAAGTGTAGATTACATGTATCAGTTTTCATTACCTTTTTTGACATTAATATATATGTTTACAATTACCTTCCTTCCTTCCTTCCTTTTTTTATCTCTTCCTTCCTCCCTTTCCTTCTTCCTTCCTTCTTTTATTTCTTTCTTCCTCCCTTTTCTCCTTCCTTCCTTAAAGATTTATTAACACCATGTCGGAGCATCCCTCCTTTATCCTCCCCTTCCATTACCTTCACGTTCACAGCGGTATAAACAGGAACAAAGGCATTCTTCACTTATCCGATTTCACGATTCACCACATTACCTTTGCACCCTTCCATGCATATTCATGAACACCCATACTGTTCTCCTCCTTCATGTCCCACAGGAGAACTTCTCTTCATCTTTCCCTCTCTTCAAGAATAGCCTTAACCTAAATACACCTTCACTTCACCTGCACAAGAGGCCACTTTCATTGTCACTTCCATCCTCCGCTTCCCTTCGCGAGACACATTCAAATATTTCATAAACATGCTTTTATGAGGGTAATTAGATTTACTCTCCATTCCAAAATCCCTCTCCTCTTCCTCTTGCTATTCCATCATCACATTTCACTGGTTGTAAGTTTACACATTCATCCTTTCCTGCCGTTTTTTTTTTTTTTCGCGTCCTCTTTCTCTTTCTGTTTTACAAACGTATTTCAGTCAGCGCAACTATATTTTTTCTCCCTTTTATAGTGCTTTCTTTTATCCATAATTTTTTCTCTTATATATATAGCTCATTCAAACTAAAACACCAGTATCTCTTACTCTGTCACACAGCCGCTCTTCCCTCGAAACCAGTCTTTGTCTTCCCGCTGACTTCAGAGGCTATCAGCGGGTGACAGACCTCTTGTATAATCACTAATGGCAGCCTTCTCATGTCATCTGCCACCTGTCCTCGTTTTGTGTATTCCTTCACCTTTGTCAATCAAGGCACGTGCTGCATCAGCAAAGGGCGACCCAACACGGAAGTATGTAAATGTTGTTTTGCTTCCTCCTGAGTCTGTATCATCAATATAATCTGTTATACCAGACGTGTTTATTTTACCGCCAGTACAAACAGTATGAACATTGGTAGCAGAAACAGTAATAGTAAATACAACTATCACTGCTGTCACAGCTATTGCCCACCTCCTCAGCACAACAACAACAACATACAAGGCTGGATGCGGGATGGAAATAGCAGCATTGGGGAGAAATTGTATTGGCAATTCTGAACGTCAAAACCCTAAAAGGAAAATATATACATGGAGGTGATGCAATTCTGAATTCCAACTCACGTGGCACCTCCGTTATCATTTCAAGGATCTACAGAGAGGTCGACTACTGCACCTCACGGGGATAGGAAGGGACGGGGGAAGGGGGGGGGAAGAAAAAAAAAAAAAGGACACAAGGATGGCGCGGACTGAAGCCTGTGAGTCTATATCAGAGGGCCGGGGAGGAGCACTCGTCGCTTTGCCAACAATAGAGGGTGTGAGGTGGAAAGGAAGGGAGCCGCACCAAGGCTTTTAACCACCACGACCACCACCGCCACCTGATGCCTCGCGGCCCGGAGTCCAGGAAGTGGAGGCCGCGGTGAACAGGGTCCCCTCTTTGGGCTGTTGCTTTTCCCTAAGGCGCAGCGTCTCCCTCTCTTTCTACAGCATCGCCACCTGCGCCAACATTGCACCGTTCTTCTCAGCCTTTATTGATGTGTTTGTTTGCGTCTCACTGTTTGTCTCTTCTGTTTGTTTGTCTACTTGGTTGTTTGTTTTGTCCATATCCTTTACTCGACCCCGTCTCTGAATATTTCGTCTATTTGTTTGACTCTTTTTTTCTTGGTTAGATTTATTTAGATCTGGCTTTGTTCATTTCTCTATTTGTGTGTGTGTGTGTCTGTCAGTCGGGCAGCCATTTTTTTCCTATTTGATTGTCTCTCTAACTGCCAGTTGATATTTTCGTGTGTGTGTGTGTGTGTGTGTGTGTGTGTGTGTGTGTGTGTGTGTGTGTGTGTGTGTGTGTGTGTGTTGCTGCTTACATGCGTCTCTCTCTCTCTCTCTCTCTCTCTCTCTCTCTCTCTCTCTCTCTCTCTCTCTCTCTCTCTTTCTCTCTCTCTCTCTCTCTCTCTCTCTCTCTCTCTCTCTCTCTCTCTCCTGCCGCCGCCCACCGTGTTCACTGGATAAAGAGGAGTGACGCAGGCACATCGCTGTATAATGGAATGCAAATACTGCGCCCTTCATCACATTTCTATCTACACAAATATCAATCGGAATCAGAGGCAATGCTGACGCGGCGAATGCAAATACCAATAATTTATGCATCTATGCGTACAAACAATGATCAATATGTATGCTTTAGAGATTGGGCGGGGGGAGAGGTTGACAGCTGTGTTTATTTCCGGTAAAGGTTGGCTGAGAGTCATACAAAAATACTTGTTCAATAGCCGATCGTAAATTAATCGGTGAGTTTGACCTATTTCATTTTTCCCTCTCTCTTTTTTCTCAATTCCTTGTGTATGTGTTTCTATTTATCCGTTCTTTTTATTTTTGTTTATTTTGTCTGTTTATCTTTAGTAACTTGTGGTTGATATATCTCTCGTTATAACAGAGGTGAATTATTTCATGATTGACAAGAGTGATTGTTTATGTCATATCACACCTGTCCTCGCTGTAAAACATAGAAAAAGAAAAGAAGAGAAGGTACACTTACATTAATTCAAGGCATTCAAATTGATGCTACATATTATTCAAACTCTATCATCCTTTTCCTCCTGATAGGCTCTCTCTCTCTCTCTCTCTCTCTCTCTCTCTCTCTCTCTCTCTCTCTCTCTCTCTCTCTCTCTCTCTCTCTCTCTCTCTCTCTCTCTCGCGTCCCTTCCCACGCACCATCATCACGTCACGCATTTATCACAAAAGCAGCTCGCAACACAGCCAGGCGGCACACGCACTTTCAAATCCACCTACGTTTGCATGACATCAAAATATATTCACTGCCTTGCTACGTGGAATAATTGCTGGTTTCCTGGTATATTTATAGAAAGAATAATGCACACACACACACCAAATAAAATGAAATGAAAATAAATATACAAGTACATAAGTTGATAATAGAAGTAAGCCAATTAATAGACAAATAAATAAAAAAAGAGTTCAAGAATCGAAGAGAAGCAAGGATACAGACATATACACAGACATATACAGACACCAATCCAAGGTAAGTAAAAGAGGACAATGTTCATAATTATACATATATGTAGATACATTTGTAAAGGAAATCCAATATATCTAACGTTTCAGACTTGCCTAACTTCTGGAATAGCTGAGTAGTAAGTTTCCTAACTTCTTAAAAAAATATATAAAAAAAAGCTTTTACTACAAGTGGGACCCCTAATGTAAATAGTGAGAATACTTTAACTAAACTTTCTCACGTAATTTTTATGCGCATGTAAATATGCTACGACCTTTTTTTTAATGAGCCAAGATTTTTCTTTACAAAGAAGGAGGTGGGAGATAGAAATATTCATACACTGATGGGTAAACAGAGACAGACGGACGCACATGTATGTAGATAAATCAACAGATAAATATATTAAAAGATGGGAAAATAAATGCAGATATTTTATGCATCCATTGCAAAAGATGAATGTAATATTCATCGATAGAAGAGCAATAATTATCAAAGGTAAACGAAAAGATAAATCACTGAATAAGAAGACAACATATTGCATTCTCCTTCGTTTCATTGTCTCATCTCGACAACATTTATTCAGTTTCTTGAAAATAATGGAACTTTCAATGATATCTCTATGGTTTTAATGATAGGTTAAAAAGGTACTTATGTTAAGAAAACACCCTATAATATCTGAATAACAATCTCTGAGACGAGAAAATAATACGTCCCATTGCTTTTCGCAACACTGGTCATGAAGTCATGCAAAGATTTAGAGGTCTCAATTGTCTATTCACGCTTTTCGTGTCAACTCGTCACAAGAACAAAGACGCAGAAATGGTTGCCACTTCTCTCGCTCTATTCCTTCCAATTGACCTAAAAACCACACAGAAGCTTCTTACACTTGAAAAAGGTTAATTGGTAACTTTTTAGACCGAACCTTTGGCTGTGTACACTTTCCTCCCTCAGGACTCTCTTTAAAGGTAAGAGGTGACTAATTGGCTACCACGGATATTCTTCTTATTGATTATCCAGCTTAAAACCATAAAAAAAATAAAGTAAAACCCTTGAAAACCCTTACAACTTCCACGACGGTATATTGTTGAAAATATATAATAATACCTCATAATGTAAAGCGTGGAAAGTTTTTTTTTTCTTTTTTTTTAGTATTGTTCTATTTACTGCTCATGATAAACTTGTATTTCAATAAAAATTTGATGGACCCTAGCAAATAATTTCCATGAACAAACACAATCGTTTATGTTTCTTTTTTTTATGTATGAGGGAGACCAGCCATGGCCAACAAAAATAACAAAAAAGCCCACTCATTGCCAGTCCCCTGAAACCTACTAACCTAAGTACTGAAGGACCTGAACTGCTCGATCACTTCCTTCTCTTATCTGTGACGCATCTTGAATTTGGACGGGCACACTAACCGCCCATGATGACTGCACCTCAGGTAATATAAGCAGCACATCCACTTATATAATTATCACAAACAGCATTTCAGCATCAAATCCCTTCCGTGTGGTCATGGTCAATCACCTTCCTGCCTTCCCATTGGTCTCAAATTTCCTTTAATCTAATAAAGTCAGTAGTTCCCGTTAACAAGGAGACCGGCAGTGTATAACAGGATTAAAAATTCGAAGGGAAACAATAATCACTATGGAATTTTTTTTATAGTTTGTCAACCTTACTATAGAGATGACTTAAAATAATTCGTTATATTTTCACAGACATATGTTTACTTAGTCGTCATTGTCTATCGTCTGCATCTCTCTCTCTCTCTCTCTCTCTCTCTCTCTCTCTCTCTCTCTCTCTCTCTCTCTCTCTCTCTCTTTCTCATTATGCAGAGGCAGGGCACCTAGTAAAAATGCACAACGACCTTCAACAAAGGACAGCACATGGAAGAGCCGAAAGGAGACGAGAAGGCACACGGAGAAAAAATGTATTGCTCATGCGTTATTGGTCTTTTTTTCCGGGGTTGGGGAGAGAGAGAGAGAGAGAGAGAGAGAGAGAGAGAGAGAGAGAGAGAGAGAGAGAGAGAGAGAGAGAGAGAGAGAGAGAGAGAGAGAGAGATTCAAAACAAGTAGTTCCAGTAAAATTCACAAGAAAATCTAAAGGCTATCGAAAAACTATTATAATTTCAAATTCCCCCTCTCTCTCTCTCTCTCTCTCTCTCTCTCTCTCTCTCTGAAGTGTACCCATTTCTTCATTCTCTGCTTCGCGCTTTGCTCATTCCGAAAACTTACTAAGCATAAACAAACCGATTTCCTCAATTCACGCTGCTCGCCCCTTCACGCCCACGTTTTCGCTTCACATCCAGCATTGTCATTCATGCAATTCCATTAAATATCCTCCCCCACCCCCCCGCCGAGTTAAAGAAGGGAAGAATGGATCATCTGCGTAATCTTTTCTGAAAACCTAATGCAATTTAGAACTTAATTTCTTTTTCAATTTGAACTTGCTTTCCTTTTTTTTTTCTCTCTTTCTCTCTCTCCCCACTTTTTTTTCAATAAGTGTGGAAGTTTTTGCCCAACTTTTCCACAGGCTTGACAACAACGGGCGGGGTATTTGCATAATTTCCTCACACGCGTCCCTCATGATCCCTGGTGTTTCATCGCCATGAGCCCGGCCACTCACGAGTACTCAAAGGACAGTTGGTATCAAGGAAAATTAAATATAAACATCAACACGGTGCAGTCAAAAGAAACTATGAATAATGCAAACTCAGTACATAATAAACCTGTCATTACATATACACTTGAAAGCTGGGAACCTAAAAACAAACATACATAAATAAAACTGTTGATAGCTTGCAAATAAAAATAGAGATATGCAAATTAGATTAGGTATTGCTGTTAAAAAAAGGAAAGAAAATAATTTGATAAAAAGATTTTGCAACTATGAGAGCAATGCACTTTACATATATTGTAATCAAATGGCGGTAAATATTATCACTGATTTAATTACTTATGTCTAAATCATAAACGTAACAAGAAAAATTGTCTTTGACTCTATGTATTTGGTTATCATTTAGTTATTTTATTTTGTTCATATATTCATTTATATTATTTACCTTTACCATTAGATTCACTCTTCTAGCTCTTCTTCACATTTCCGAAAAGAGGAACACGGTATCATAAAGTTAAACGTAATGCTTTGTTTACACAGCACCCTACTAATACAGACACCCCTCAACCCGCACACGTTCTCATCCCCGCCTACTCCAGATACACACACACACACACACACACACACACACACACACACACACACACACTTAATTCATGACCTAATTACTTCCTATAGATAGTAAGCAAAATTTTTCACATGTAACCTTTTTTTTACCGCTGTTGTTGTTATTGTTGTTATTGCCGATGTTCCTTTTGTATTCGTTATTTTTGTTGTCGTCTTCGATGTTCTTTTTTTATCATTCTAACTTAACTAACAGCGGCCAAATCTATCGTCGCCAAAGTAACACTAACCAAACTTCTCCTGGCCACACTAAAAATGGCCAAAAGAACACAGGCCAAATCTCCCATGATAAAAATAATATTGGCCAAATAATCATGGCCAAATTAACACTGGACTAATTAACACTGGCCAATTTAACACCATCCATATCTCCCATGGCAGAACTAATAACGCTGGTCAAACTAACATGAGTCAAATTTCCCATGGCCAAATCTTTCATGGCCAAAATAGCACCGATCCAATCTCTCCTGTCCAAATTAACAACGATACCAAACTCTCTCTTTTCTTTCTTTCTTTCTTTCTTTCTTTCTCTCTTTCTTTTCATGTTTTACGTTTTCTTTTTCTTTTCGCTATTCTTTACATTTCCACAAAAAAATTGCAAGTTATAACTCTCGTGTCATTTTATTTCCATTCACAGCTTCGCAACTTTTCATCCTACAAGTCTGGTATAAAAATATATCATCCTCTGCTGCTTTCTGACGACTTTCAAGTATATGTGCATTCATTTTATATTTTCATCTCTCTCTCTCTCTCTCTCTCTCTCTCTCTCTCTCTCTCTCTCTCTCTCTCTCTCTCTCTCTCTCTCTCTCTCTCTCTCTCTCTTTTTGTAAGGTTTTAAAGGTAATGACTACTGGAAACATTCCCAGTATTCCCTTTCACCATGCACTCCTTTGACAAAAATTAATGTGGTATTCGTGTCACATCACCGCAAAACCAAATGAAGTGGATCCTTATGCGCCGTTCCTTTCCTCCTCTCTCTCTCTCTCTCTCTCTCTCTCTCTCTCTCTCTCTCTCTCTCTCTCTCTCTCTCTCTCTCTCTGCACCTGAAATCCTGTTACAACTAAATTTTGGTCATTCCACTCTATTACGTCTCCTCCTCCTCCTCCTCCTCCTCCTCATCCCACGTAGGGTTCAGGTACATCCTAAGCCTAACCTGCGCCAGATGTGCTTGCTAAATGTCCCAGTAATGTATTGTAATTGAGTGCATTGTTGCCTGGTGTAGTAATCTGAATGTGATTGTTAGCCTGGCGGTGATTAATGGGCAGCACATTAGTGGAAGTGTAGTTAGTTAGATGATTTTGTTGCTGTTATCGTACCTCATTCCACGAGAGCGAGTTTAAGCGTGATAGCAAGGTATTTTTCAGGTTTATAAGGCGTATGAATGATGTGTTCTTCATGGCAGTGTTGGTTCAGTTACGGTATTTTTGTTACTGATTCATTTCAACGCGAGCGTTTTCAGACCTGATAACAAGGGTCCATTTAGGGTTTCAAAGTGTAATAGAGCTTTTTTCCTTCCTTCCACAATGTATCTAGATTAAATTAGTTTTTTTTTTATCTATCAATGCTACAGTTATTTCCGTTATTGTGCTCCGCTTCACGAGGCCAATTTTTAGACATGATAATAAGGCGTAGTTCAGGTTTAAGAAGGGTATCAGTGTTTTGGTCTTTAACGCCAGCATCCCTTTAGGCTAGGTCCTTTCACCGTGATGTGCGACAATTGACAGCACTAAAAGAAAACTGAATTAATATCGACATGGAAGAAAAATCAAAAGGAAATAAATTGTAATGGACAATCGCCATAATGCTTAGATATCGCTATGAATCAGAATGAAAAATATCAGAATGGTCGGTAACCACAAAAGTATATACAGACCGATGTGTTAAGGAAATATTACTGCTGCTGTTGTTATTGTTTCATTCCTAAATGGATCTTTTATTTTATAGTTTTTTGGTGCCCTTGGCCAGATTTCCCTTCTTACATTAAAAAATCTATGCCACTTTTAGACCAGACAGAAGGGTGTGTATATTTTAAATCTTGGTAAAGCATCAGTTTGTTTTTTTTTCTCTGTAGTATTATTTAATTTAGGTGAGCCTTAGGTTACTGTTGTTAGTGATCATATAATTCATCCCGCTTTGTTGCTTGCAGATAAGAAAGCAAGGTAAAATTTATCATTACAAAAGGTAATATATTTTTCCTCTACGACTGTTTTTTTTTTATGTAAGAGGGGAAAGATGGCCAAGGAAAAAAAACAATGAAAATAAAAAGCCCACTTAAAGATCAACAAAATTATCCGAGAGTCAAAGATAAGTTTTGTAATGGCTTAGATTATGCTGAGTTAATATTATTCTTAGTCGAGACAGAAACTTGCAAATATCAATCATGGCAAGAATAATATTTACCTATTTTATTATTTTCTACGTACGTCCCTTATCAGAATTTGTGTAATACTATGCATTATCTTCATATCTTTCTACAAACCGTCTCTTTCACTTGTATGTTTTGTCTCCGCCACCTCCATCACTAATACCTCCTCCTCCTCCTCCTCCTTCTCCTTGTTCTCGTCCTCCTCCTCCTTGTTCTCCTCTTCCTCCTCCTCCTCCTCCTCCTCCTGCTACTTCCACCACCTCCTCCCCTCCCTCCTGTTCGTCCCCTTGCCATGCTTCACCACGCAACACTCCACGGCTTTGAAAACCACTGAGGTGTTACTCCTTTGACCTCCCGTGCATTGTCTTTCGTCTTGATATTCTCTCTCTCTCTCTCTCTCTCTCTCTCTCTCTCTCTCTCTCTCTCTCTCTCTCTGGGTACTACTAGGATGGCCACTGATCTCCTTTACATCTCGAAGGCCATAACAGCAAACACTTTTCAGGAAGCCACAACAAGACAGCTCAGTATAACCTTGGTGTGAGCCGCGTTCATCACCAGAATAACCACTAGACCAGAGGGAAGACTCCGCCGAGTGTGCCGCTATGCTCCTGCCGCGGCGGGAAAATAATATGTGAAATGTGCTCCCAGAAGAGATATGGAAGGGAGCAGCAGGGAGGAGAAATATGGAGTGGAAAGGAATTATTTACCCGTATGAAGAAAGAGTATATATATATAAGTGAACGAGGATGAGAGGAGAGGAGAGGAAAGTAAATAGAAGTCAACGAGTGTTCAAATAATGCATGCATGTTTGTTTTTGTGATAAGGAAATCTATGGTTGGAAAATAAATATACACTATAAAAATGCTTAATTGAAAAAAAGAAAAACGGTCTGGAATTTATCAACGCCGAAACGAAAAAAACGATAGGAAAGAAATAATGGCATAAGAAATTTTAATCTGTATTAATTAAGAACAAGAAAAAAATCACTCACAAAAAAGCAAGACCAGAAATTCCCCACGGAAAATAAAATAAAATAAATAAAACACAACCTAAAAGAAAAAAGGAATGAAGAGCACGTCACACACACACACACACACACACACACACACACACACACACACACACACA
>CM035197.1:22277522-22279625 GCA_020233015.1 Callinectes sapidus | reverse complement strand
GAGAGAGAGAGAGAGAGAGAGAGAGAGAGAGAGGTTGGGCCTCCACTCTGGGTAATGGTTGCCAAATAGGTGAGCTTTTAGATAGATCTTCATTAGGTGGTCTTCCCATAAAAAAAATCCACATTATATAAATAAAAAAACAGAGAGAGAGAGAGAGAGAGAGAGAGAGAGAGAGAGAGAGAGAGAGAGAGAGAGAGAGAGAGAGAGAGAGCACTGATGTCACCATGCGTCACCTTGCCGCCGTGTTGACACTTCGAGACGCTTGGGTGGCGAGGGGTGCACGCGTGTTATGGCGTAAGTAAGTTGATTACGTGCCTCGTCAAGGATACAGTAATTATAGTGAAGTGACGGAGTACAGAAGCCTAACTCACACGGCTGTTGACTAACTAAATAATGGGCTCTTGCCATAATAACAGTGGTGTAATCTGTAGCCCCTCGTTGTTGTGACAGAGACGCTGTATTCTGGTGGACCAAAGGAATTTTAATTTTGCCCGATGTTACGTATGTGGTTCAGTATTTTTCTCTTCGGTAAGACTCAGTGGTGCATGGGACGCTTTTTATGGGTTTTGGTTTTCCATGTGTACTGCTTTTTTTCTGTCATTATGTTAGATTGATTATAATAGTCTCAATAAATTCAGGGTTACAATACTAATGACAACTCAGTAGTGGTAGTAGTAGTAGTACTAGTAGTAGTAGTAGTAGTAGTAGTAGTAGTAGTAGTAGTAGTAGTAGTAGTAGTAGTAGTAGTAGTAGTAAGTAGAAGTAATAATAGCAGCAGTAGCACCAGCACCAACAGCAGTAGTGGTAGTTGTTGTTGTTGTTGTTATTGTTGTTGTAGAAATATTTTATTTTTTCATCCCATGGCAAAGACAACTTATCAACTATAAAACAAAAGGAACACTGGACACGTGCAAAAATAGATAGATAAAGGTAATGATAAAAGAGTGATCTACCGTAGCGGCAGCGGTGGCCATGACGTAAAGCAGCACAACGCACAACAAAACACGATCATTGCAGTGGATTTATGCACGTGATATGTGAGATGAACCAGATTGTATGGCCGAAAGTAATTGCCGGATCAACTTTTACATGGTATTGCACATCGGTTGGGTAATGCAGAGTGGGCTAACTTTTAAAATGGAATTGGCTCCTGCTTGAGTATAAACGATAGTGTTATTGTTAACGCCTTCCAGTGATGGGACATATTTTTACTGTATGCTCTAAGAATGATTAGACGATTTTATTGACATTAGGAAGGATCCATGAAGGTTAGAAGATTAATATCCAGAGTCTGTACTGTTAAAAATCACACGTGGGTTTCTGAAGATGTATAAAATCATCAAATAATAAACAATATAAACATAAAACGCTCCCCAATACTGAAGGAGTTAATGTCAATGCGACTATACAGTTCTGTTAATATGCAACAGTGTGTTCCCGTGAGTGTACAGTGGTCTTCTGTGATTGTACGATAGTCTTCAAATGAGTGTACAAAGGTGCTCCTGTGAGAATGACGTGCCTCATGCCTGATTATGATGAATGAACCTCAGTGCGCAGTAGTCACCATTTTACTTCCATGTTTCTCCTCCTTTCTCTCTTTTTAACCTTAGTACCGGCTTATATAATCGTTTATAGGAATACTTAAACCCTTCAGTACTGGGACGCATTTTTATATTCATTCTGCTTATTATTTGTCGATGTTATAGGGCTTCACAAACTGATGTAGGAATTATAATAGCTAAGACTCTGGGAATTACTCTTCTAACATCCATAGACACTTCTTAATGTCAATGTAATCGTCTAATCACACCCAAAACTCGCAATATAAAAATGTGTCCCAGTACTGTAAAGGTTAATGGCAGATAGAATAAGAGGGTAATATCTCTTTTTATCCTGGAGAACTATTTAAATTATTCGTGAAAAAACAGTATCTTCAAGTCGTGGAAGATAATGGAAGGATCGTCTATTAGTGAATGAGCTAATAATGATGATGGGCAGCGATGTTCTCACGACGTCTGTGATAAATGAGCTGTAGTGATAACATATTTTTCGACACCTTAATGAGATTTTAATCAGTTCCGCTCGTAAGGTTTCGAAGGAAAT
>CM035197.1:22260022-22275022 GCA_020233015.1 Callinectes sapidus | reverse complement strand
ACTTTCTGGTCTGTCCTCTGCGGCGGTGGCCTCGTGAACCCCGCCACTCCACGTCTGATTGAAGTGAGAGATTGATTGGTACTGGACAGATTATTGACCTTCTTAATTCTAAAGATAAAGTCAGTGTTCGTAAGATTTCCAGTTATTGGTTAGCAAAAGAGCAAATGGAAACAGTATATTGGTAAATGTGTTAACCCCTTCAGTACTGGGACACATTTTTACCGCGAGTTTGGGGTATTATTAGTTCATTTTATTGACATTAGGAGAGGTATATGGAAGTCAGAAAATTAATGGCCAGATTTTGTACTATTTTAATCCTCACATGAGTTTTTGAAGCTGTTAAAATCTACAATAATAAGCAGAATAGATATGAAAATGCGTCCCAGTACTGAATAAGTTAATGTGGATAATTTCAAACGACCTACCCGGAATTATGAGTCTTTCAGTATTAGAGGTTTTTATTTAAGCTTCATAAAATTTGCAATTATTAGTTAGCAAGAGATAGTGTATTGGGGTATGAGTTACTGCAGATAATTTTAAACGACCTGGTCAGGATCTTTAGTCTTACAGTATTAGAGGTTCAGTTAAGCTCCATGAAATTTAGTTATTAGTTTGTTAAAGGGTAAATAGAAATATTGTATTGGTGAATGAGTAAAAAGATATAATTTCAAACATGGCCAGAATTTTTACCTTTATAATAGTATAGATAGATTCAAACTTCATTACTAGTTATTGTTTAGAGAAAGAGAGAAAAAAAGTAAATGTGGTTCGTATAGTAGTAGTTATTTATCTAATTGTATTTCTAACCCTTTCAGTGTATCATTCATATAATCTTATAATGGTGTCCTGAATACGATTAGACCATTGTCGTACTGTAGTGGTGGAAAAATGAAAGGATCGGATTTCATTCACAGCAAAAATTGTTGGCGATGCAGGACTGTTATTACTACTTTCAAGGTTGTTGGGATTTCAAGATTGTTGCGCGGTCATTGCTCTCAAGGTTGCTGTTATTTGAAACTTTGTTGTTGTCATAGATATTGTCGCTATTCCCAGGGCGTTCCTGCTTCGCTATTGTTGCTGCGTCACTGTTGTTGCCAATTCCAATACTGTTGCTGCCTTACTATTGTTGCTACTTTCCTTTTGTCGCTGCACTGTGACTGTTGCTACTTCACACTACCCCGACCTTGAACTGTTGATAGAAAGGGACACTTCACCTTTGGTTTGCTTGACTTATATACGAGAGAAATCATATATATAGCGATGAATCAAGTTTTTTTTTTCATCTAGACGCTGCAAATGGATATAATTTAAAGCTCGTCATTTTGATAATTTTAGGACAGGTGAAGCTCAGTAATTACTCTATCATTATGACTACCCAATGCTTAACTCACTTTCGGAAAATCAGAATATGCATACTCATCAAGTCCTTCACCTGAATCTCACCTATCTACTTTAAAACACGTTATTCTTTTGATATTTTAAAACACAGTGGTGGGAGGGGGTGCCCATAATTACTTCATTATAGACAACACGTGCACCCACAGACCAAGGGACTTACCTGAAAATCAAGGTGTACCTGGCTAATCAAGTCTATCCTCTCGTATTCTCACAGCAGCAGTCACCTGAGAACCGGCGGCGCTGCATTCCGGGCGGGTTGTGGTGGTGGTGAACGGCACTGGGAGTGAAGTGGAAGGGGTGAATAGGGCCTGAGTGAGGTGGAAGGGTGTGAGGAAAGAGTAGTGTGGAAGGATGTGAGGATGGTTGGGATGGATGATTGTGTTGTGGGAGCTGGGTAATGTGGGAGGATGTGAGGATTGTGGGAGCTGAATAGTGTGGAAGGATGTGAGGATGGTTGGGATGGAGAATAGTGGGAGCTGAGTAGTGTGGAAGGATGTGAGGATTGTGGTGATCTGAGTAGGGTGGAAGAGTATTGGGTGTTAAGGTGGAGAAATATTAGGTGCTGGTTAGGGAGGGTTTGGGTTGGGATGGGGTTGCTACACACTCAAAGGTGACTTACGAGATTATTTTTCTTGTCCTTATTTTTTTAAGATTATGAGAATTGGTGTCAGGGTGATGAGTTTCATATTCTGTTACGTGTACATTTTTTTCTTATTATTATTTATTTATCATTATTCTTTTATTTTTAAGTGATGGAGATAGATGCACTTATTTAATAGCCATTTACTTTAATATATAGATAGAAAATGTAGAAAAATAATCAGTTACATCAATAGGTAGATGGACAGATGAACAGAAAGGTACATTGACCGGTGAACAGAAAGGTAGATTAACAGGTTGCTTCTTATCTCTTTACTTCGACAGATGGATAGTGATGCTGATAGACGAACAAATGGATACATTAGGAGATAGGAAAGTGTAAATATAAACAAACAGACATATTTTGCGCAAACTAATACGAGGTTAAAGAAAATCAAGCCGAGTCTGTCAACACACTTAGGAAGAAGACGAACAACAATAACAACAACAACAACAACAACAACAACAACAACAGTAGCAGCAGCTGCAGCAACAACAGCAGCAACAACAACAACGACAACAACAACAACAACAACAACAGCAACAACAACAACAACAACAACAACAACAACAGCAACAACAACAACAACAACAACAACAAAAGCAATAACCACAAAAGCAACATCAACAACAACTACTACAAAAGCAATAACAAGAAAAGCAATAACAATAAAAACAACAACAACAACAACAACAACAACAACATTTTCCTCCAGAGATTATTGATAGATAGACAAATGGAAAAATAAAAATAGAAAAACAATAGTGAAAATATAATAACTCTTCTACACACTCCACAATTCCATAAACAACAGACAGACAGACGAACCGAGCTAGAAACAGACAAAACCAGACCAGCCAGTACGCCACCAACTTTAAAAAGATCCTGAAGTAAAAGAGAAAAACCTGCTGCACACTTTTCAACTCCGGAGACAGAGTAAGTAAATCCCGAGGCAGCAGAAAGACGCCAATTAAGTCCCTGCCGCGACCCGATACTCTCTCTCTCCTTGCTTGAAGGATTCTTGGTGGTGGAAGATTGAGAGAGAGAAAGAAAAAAGAAGTGGAAAGTGGACCCTCTCTCTCTCTCTAAAAAAAAAAAAAAAAAAAAAAAAAAAGTAATTAAGGACAGTGTTAGTGGTTTCATATCATTAAGTTTACTCTCGTTTAATGGAATATTGATGACTCTTGCGGCCTAATATGTAAGGAAGCTAATATGAATGATAAGGAATATGTAGATGAGGTCTGTATTTGCATTGTGTTACCAAGGCAGCTATATATTTTATCAGAGCGCCTTGAATGGCCGGTCTTGGCGCCAGAGCTTAATGAGATGCAGTTGCTGAAGAGAAGACTCGTAAATTTCTGTCAGTGGTTTGGATTCTTTTTCTAATTGTCATTGTGCTGCACGTGTTGTTGGGAGTCTGTGTCTAATTATCAAGATTATTACGTCATTTATTAGGATTCTTAGTGTTAAGTGTTAGGAGCTATTCGTTCGTTATAGGAATTCCACGTGGATTTATTCTATTATTATTCTTTTATGTAAGAAGGGAAAGCTAGCAAAGGTCAACAAAAATTAAGAAAAAATAAATAAAGAGCATACTAATTTGCTAGGTCCATAGAATAATCCGAAAGCCAGGGACATATGTTTTTAATCTTCCCTATTAAATGGAGTCAAATCATAGGAAGTTGGAAATATAGAAACAGGAAACTCGTCAGTTTCAGGTATCATGCGATGTGTTTTCAGAAATTTAACGTCATTTTTCCTCATTATACCTCAGATTACCTAGAATATCACGTTTACCTTTGGTCTTATCCATCCACCATAAATATTGTGTAAGTCGTGAGGATTCAGCGTCACATTAGTGGGAGCGTCACGTCTCTAGTTAGGAATGCAGGTCTAATTACCAAAAGAATTACATTACTCGTTTACATTCCCCGTCTAATTAGTAGGAATGTTATGTAACTTTTTTGTCAGGATTCCGTGTCTGTTTATCGGAAAGTTACGTCAATTCCACATCTTATTAGCAGGAATATTACACAAGCACAATCGTTCAACATATAATTACCCCCCAAAAAAAGAGTTACGTGATGTGTTTAGCCCTTCATTACCGTGACGCATTTTCATATTCATTCAGCTTACTATTTGGTGATTTTATACAGCTTCAGAAATTTGTATGGGGATTAAGGTAGTGAACACTGTGTCCACTAATCTTCCCCTTCAGTACCATGACGCATTTTAATTTCTATTCTGCTTACCATTTGGACATTTTTTACTGTTTCAGAAACATGTTTGGGGATTAAAATAGTGAATACTATGTCCATTAATCTTTTCACCTTCCTAATATCAATAAAATCGTTTAAATACACCCAAAATAAAAACTCTTGATAAAAATACGCTCCAAAACTGAAAGGATTAACATTCCTGCGAGTGGTGCTGGTGGAGGGGAGAACCAACCGCAGGAGGAAAATAACAGTCAGCAATCAGTCAGCATGCAATCCTCGAGGAACCCACACACCTGCACACCCACGCACACACGAGGAGCGGTACCAGGGTGTCACGCCACGCCAGGGTTGCCCGTCTGACTCACTTCTAACAGTGTCACAGCTTTCGTGGGTCGGTGCATTCCATAGTGGTGTTGCTATGTTGCTTCTTGTGAGTCTCGGTGAATGTAATGAGCCATATTGTGCTGCGTAAATATTGAGAGCGCCTTAACTCAAACACTATTATACCGAACGCTTCCCAAGTTGATCCAGTCCCGTGTTTCCACATTTATATTGGATGTGGGACTAGATGATTTATAACCTCTTTGATAAGCAGAACCAGGCTACCATACTTAACTTACCAAAACACTCAAATTCGATTGATAGAGTGGATAATGAAGTCGATTCCATGTTTTGTTTTGTTTTTCAAGAGTTAAGTTCACATGATCAGACAGATTAGTATTTACTATCGTGCTTTATACATATTTATTTATTGTCACCACATGCGAATGTCAAAAGTATCTTATTTATCTATTTTCGTTGCTTATATATCTATTAATTTACTGTTAGCACCACAACGCGGTCGTAAAGAGCCCTCGCAATTATGAAAATAGCGATAATAAAAGATAGGAAAATATAATGGCAGTAATAAAGTGATAAGCGTTGCGTGGATAGCTGTTGGGAGGTGCATGTAACCATAATGCCACTGAGGCAACACTTCAGGATAAGACGGAGTTATGTAAGGAATATTATAACATAAAATGAGGAAAGCTGCAAGAAGCTATTACACATACTCGTTGCAGTTCCTGTGTGAACACCGCCGCCTAATTCCACCTATCATCTTCATCCATAAACTTGTCTAATCTTCTTTTAAAACTCCCTTTTTTGTCAGCACTCACAATGTGGTTACTGAGTCCGTTCCACTCATCAACTACCCTATAACCAGTTCCTTCCTCCTTTCCTGAACCTAAATTTCTCCAGCTTGAACCAGTTATTTCTGGTTCTATCATAATTATTGATCCTAAGAACCTCCCTAATGTCCCTTTTGTTGTAACATCTTTGCCACTTAAATGCTTCTATCGCAATGTAGGATTATGCTACATGTGTTGATTATGATGGACGACACAGTATTGTCAACTCGAGAGAGAGAGAGAGAGAGAGAGAGAGAGAGAGAGAGAGAGAGAGAGAGAGAGAGAGAGAGAGAGAGAGAGAGAGAGAGAGAGAGAGAGAGATGTAATTGTGTACGACTTTTGCAGGTCTCGTGGTATGATGATTGACAAAAGAAGTAGAAAAATTGAACTGAAAAAATATGGCGCCGCGGGGTTCGCATAGTGACCGTAAGCTAAGTGTGTATGTGAACAAGAGACGTGACGCGAGGATGGCAAGATGGCAGCGGGTTGAGAGTGTATAGGGAAAGCGAGGCGAAGAGAGATTGGGGGTCATACTTCATTCAACCTTTCATTGTGTTTTGTCGTTGCTACTTTAGAGAGGTTCTAGTTCTTGTTGTTTGTGCTCTCACGGATGTTTTTCTTTTATGATTTTAGTAATAGATTCTGGTCTCTGATTTTCTGTTTAACATCATCAGCAAGGTAGAGCACGTATGTACACACTAGATATATAAGTTGACTGATTGACTAATAAGTACAATGGTAAACTTTGGAACTCCCCTACCTGATTCCATATTTCCAACATTCTATGACTTGGCTTAATTTAGGAGGGAGGTTTCAAGACATTTATCTCTGCTTTCTAGCTAACTTTGTTGAACATTTAGGGGGTCTGGCAAATTATTGTGCTTTATTTGATTTGATTTGATTTGTTTCCCCTTAGCCAGTTTCCCCTCCTTACATAAAAAGGTAGACAGATACATGCATAGACAAAATGAATAGATAGATTGGTGGACGGATGATTGGATGGATGGATAGATAGATAGATAGATAGATAGATAGATAGATAGATAGATAGATAGATAGATAGATAGATAGATAGATAGATAGGTAGATCAAAGGATTTTAATGATTTGTATTGTCTTTTGAAAATGAACAGTACCATCGATCGCTGAATACAATATCCGTGTATAGTGTTTAGCATTCCAACGAAGATGTGGAGCAAACATTCATTAACTCCTTCCCCGAACTCACAACGCACTGTCCTGTTCGTTAATCTTCCACTTGCACCTTATCGTCACTCATGAGAACCCAACTAATCAACTCTGTGGCTCTATATAATGACTATATAGTATTTTTTCTTTAATGTAATAAAGGAGTTAGTCAGACCAAAGGAAAAATAATGGATAGTATAAGAAAAATTCCATTGCATCCTGGTCTCTGGAAAGTCAGGTAGAATTTTTTCTTTCTTTATTTATTTATTTATTTTCTAAGCATCGGACTTAGATTATGTAAAGGTGAGGTGCTGCCAAAGAACCACATTCTGAAACGCTTCTGTATGACACCTTCTCTACTTTCAAGACTCCCTAGGTAAACCTACACCATTTGTTTAACTCCTTCAGCACCGGGACCGTTTTCATATTTATTCTGTTTGTCATTTGTCGATTTTAAACAACTTCCGAAACTCAGACTCTGGCCATTTATCTTCTGACTTCCATAAACTCTTCCCTAATGTCAATAAATTCGTCTAATCACATTGAAAACTTGTGGAGAAAATGTGCCCTAATACTGAAGGGGTTAAGGGGTACTGTTTATAGTTCTGGTAACATATTAACAAGATTTCTCTATCATTGAGAGTAGAAGCAGTTTTGAGAACCCTGGCCTTTGGCAATAGTCGTAGCGAGAGAGCAGTAAGTTTGTGAGTACGGTCGTGACAGTCCTGGGGCTAAGCGAGTGAGGCTCCTCAGCGACCTGTGGCCACCCTCGGACAACGTTTTCTTTCTTGACAGTTGCGTTCGTTCCTAATGCCACCTAAACTCCCTTATTGGAGCTGTAATCTTAACCCAATTATGTAATACACCCCATTTTAGCAATTACGTTCCAAGAGCTAACTATAGTAAGAGTCGTGCTAAAAATAAATGTATTGTGTGGGTTTTGTGTTATTTTTGGCATAGATTTGTGTTATTCTGGGCCGGATACTTATACCTGCGTATTGCCAAGTCAGTCAGTCAGTCGCTGTGAGCGTGGCGTGACTGAGCAAAACAACGCGGAGGGAAAAAGTGTCCCCGTCACGTCACGTCACGTCACTGCACGCCAGGGAGCAAGAGCCTCACGCACATCACGACGCGCCGCCTCTCTGTTTACCTCCGCGGCTTCCTTCACGAGGCGAGTTTTTGCTGCACGTGTGAGTCTTCTTGCTGAGTGAAAGCAGCGTCTTGTTTCCCTTCAGCCCCGGGGCGGTACTCCCTCACTCCCTCACGCCGTCACCTACCGCCCCACACAACACCTGGCACCGCCACTCCACGCTGCTATCTCGGTCACCTGCTGGACATTGAGTGCTCTTTGTAAGGTTCTTTATCCGTGCGTTGTTTTTCTTCACTCCCGCTTCTCGCTTAGTGGTGCGTATTTAAAGTTTTGTTCTTGGGTAAGGTTTGTTTTTAAAGCCACAGTGATGGTTAGTGGATCTCTTATGATAGTTTTTCCTCTAACGATGCATAATCCTTGCTGAATTAATTACCTCTACATTAAAACACCAATGAATAATTTCCACAAGAGGCTGTTAGAAGTAGTCCAGATAAGAAGCCCTCCGTCCCCCCCCGCCACTCTCCCGGACACTTCCTCCTCTCCCTTCCGGCCACACAGGAAGTCGACACTGCGTCAGTTCGAGCAATTTCATTAGTACTGCAAAAGTAGGTTAGGCCGCGTCAATACGGTCTGTCCTGCCCCCGCACCTTGGTCACGGGCAGCCGCTTTGTGTGTGTGTGTGTGTGTGTGTGTGTGTGTGTGTGTGTGGCGGGCGGGCGGGCGGGTGACGCAGAACTCGGCGCCGGAAGGGAAGTTAATAACATCCGGATAATCTCTGGAGCTCCCCGCCTATTTCTGCTTTTCTTCTCCGTACGACTTGCTCAATTTTGGGAGGATTATCAAGACACCTATTCGACTAAAGTCACTAATTGTTTCATTATTATCGTTAGTCTTTCTTTCAACTTTTAGAACGGAAAATTGAATCGCCTTCTTCCCCTTTCCCCCATCCCACCCCCACTCCCTTCCCTTCTTTTCTGGTCATTGCCAATCTCCTTGAAACTTATGAAAAGAATCACAACACATTAACACCCCACGCACTGGAACACACACACACACACACACACACACACACACACACACACACACACACACACACACACACACACACACACACACACACACACCTGTTTCCCTTCCCCCTTCCCCCTTAACCCCCTTCCCCCTTTCATCACTTGAGTCACTCTTACACCAACCCTCCTCCCTACCTGAGAAAAATTAAGCGTAGGAGGTGAAGGGACATTAACCCGTGCCTGTAAGTGATTGATAAGTGCAAGGGCGGGGAATGGAGTGTCTAGGCAGCATGTGTCACGTCCGGGCGTTTGTGTAGGCACCATGACAAAAAATGGAGTGTGGGAGGAGGGAAGAGGTACAGGGAGTGAGGAGGGGTGGCGGCCGTGGACATTATAGGTAGCAGATGGGGAGCATTGGTTAAGATTGGTAGTAAAGGGGATAGGAGATAGATGGGGTAATGATAGAGGGATGTAGTGGATATAGTATAGTATATAGATGTCAGTGGACGGGTAGGAATGGATAGAAGAAACGGTATGTAAGTAGATAGACTGAGATAAATGGATAGGTAAATAGTGGATAGATGAATGGAAATGGACGGGAAGTTGAAGTAAAGACAGGAGAGGATGGGGAGATGATAGACAGTAAGTAGAGGGAAGTAGAGAGAGAGAGAGAGAGAGAGAGAGAGAGAGAGAGAGAGAGAGAGAGAGAGAGAGAGAGAGAATTAAATCCCACGCGAGCAGGTGAAATAAGGAGCCAATCAGGTAAATCAACTGAGGTAGATGAGGCGGTGATGAGAGAGAGAGAGAGAGAGAGAGAGAGAGAGAGAGAGAGAGAGAGAGAGAGAAATGGGGGGGGATAAGAAGGCGTGAGGGGGGAGGTTGACTGACTGACGGGGAAGCGGAAGGTGTAGCAAGAGACAGTAACGGCTAATTGGGTGGACAGGTGACAGTGACAGGTGTGAAGAGATGGCAGTGACGTGTGTGTGTGTGTGTGTGTGTGTGTCTGAGGAGTGAGTCTCATGGTGGTGGTGGTGGTGGTGGTGGAAGTAAACAAGCGAACGACTATCCATGCGGACCCAGTTTACATTGGTCGCCATGACAACCGAGGAGCTCAACCCGTTACCACTTCTTAATTACTGGACGCACTTCTCCCGCTCCTCCTGCCTCCTCCAGCCCATGTCGCGCCTCACCCAGCCAAACCTCCACTCCACCCCGCCCTCATACCACCCGCCCGCTGCCAAACAACACGTGGCTGCTCTCCTAACTGACAAAAAAGACGTAAATGTTAGTGGGTAAATGGTAGCAGCCAACCGAGGTGACATGAGGGGGTGCGAGAAGCGGGAAGGCGAGGCAGTGTGCTGCTGGACCTCGTGCCGGCAACAGGGAGGAGTAAGGGGTTACGCTTTTCCTCTCCCATTCGCACTCTCCCTCCATAACTTTGGCTTCCTGCGTGCGAGTCGAGAAAGTTCATCGCAAGTGTTGAAGTGTGCAGTGCGAGGGCTCAAGAGGCTCTCAGGGTGTTGTGAAAGGAGGGTATATTTTTTCTTTTTAATGCTGTTTCTCTCGTGTTGGGACAGAAATAACAAGTTGTCACGTCACGATAGCTGAGGAAAGACGTGGTGCCGACGCCGCCGCCGCCGCCTCGTCCGCGCGTGTTAATAATCCATGACCTGCAGACCGATAAAGCGTTACTCACCCACCAGTACTCCGTGTCGCCCTCCACACCTGTCCACCTCACCTGCCTAACTCACCTGTCCCTTGCTTTGGCCATTCACACGTGCCATTGCCGGGGGAAGCCACGCACACCTGTCTATAAGGTAACTAGTTTGTTGATTTGTTAGTACAAGTCCATATATCACCACGAAACACACCTGAATTTTTTTCCCATGCTTTTCTGCCTCCCTTGCCCAACTGTAGGTGTAGTTTAATTGAGTTGTATATTTGCATTTCATTGTGTATGTGACATGTGTTCGCATGTACTGTATGCATATGTGTGACTAGTGGACTGCTTGACATTGTAGTAACACACACACACACATACACACACACACACACACACACACACACACACACACACACACACACACACACACACACACACACACACACACACACACACACACACACACACACACACACACACACACACACACACACACACACACACACACACACACACACACACACACCTGTTGCATGACACACCTGCACGTTTCCACGCCTCCTCTACACCTGTCGCCTCCACCCAATTAACAACTGACTAACTAAATGAGATCAGGAGCAAGTCTCACCTGTTATATCACAACACACACACACACACACACACACACACACACACACACACACACACACACACACACACACACACACACTTTTCTTTAACTCCTTCAGTACTGAGACGTGTTTTTTTTTTATAGTTATTCAGCTTATTATTTGTCTATTTTATACAGCTTCAGAAACTCATGTAGGCATCAAAACAGTGAAGACTTGCCATTAATGTGAACTCCATAGACCCTCGCTAATGTCAATAGAATAACAACCAAAACTCGTGGAAAAAAATACGTCCCAGTTTTGAAGAGGTTAAACACTAGTGATACGCACACCTGTTTCAGAGCATCTTAACCACCACACCTGACACACACAACGCCTGGGTTTTGTGGTGGAGTGGAGTGGAGTGGAGTGGAGAAGGCAGTGTTGGGCAGATCAAAGGCAGGCTGAGGGGGAGATAACGATCAGCCGGTGAGAGATATTAGCAAGTGGATGAGGTAAAGAATATTGGTGGTGGTGGTGGTGGTGGTGGTGGTAATGATAATGGTAGATGGTTCTTGCTCTTACTCTAATTATAAAACAACAATGATGATAATTTAGGCTGCAAACAAAACATCGTTAATTAGCTTCCTGTCCTCTTGCTTATTATTAATTGTCTCATGATTCATTTTCTATCCATTTCTGTTATCTCCTCCTCCTCCTCCTCTTCCTCCTCCTCCTCCCTTTGAAGTGCGATTATAATAAATATTGATTTTTACGATATTATTTTAACCTCACTACTAATATCGTTACCTTTACATATGACCTAACCTAACCTAACATTACTACTAATATTGTTACCTTTACATATATCACTACCACTATTATTAATACTACTACCGCTTTTAATATCTTTTTTTCTATCATTATTATTGTTACTACTACTACTACTACTACTACTACTACTACTACTACCACCAGCACAGTCCCGCTCAGGCTGTGGTTTCCCTCCCCTGTACCTGTCCAGCTGGGAGCAAAGGAACAGGTTTGCCGTGATGGATGTATTGTTTTGGAGCCTCCCGTGTTGCCCTCATTATTATTATTATTATTATTATTATTATTATTATTATTATTATTATTGTTATTATTGTTGTTGTTGTTATTGTTGTCATTATTGTCCTTCTTCTTTATGTGATATTTGTTGTTAGTTTAGTTCTTATTAGGGCAAAAGAGGGAAGAGAAAGAGGAGAAGTAAAAGATAAAAACAGGAAAATGAAGAGGAAGAGGAGAAGTGACATGAAAAGGAGAGAGAAGAATGATGAAAGAGGAAGAGGAGAAGTAAATGCTAGAAAAAAAAAGAGAGAAAAAAAAACGAGAAAAAAAGGTAGTAGGAAAAAGAGGAGCAGAAAACAAGAAAACACCGACTGGAACTAAACAGATCAATAGTTTTCAAAGGATACGGTAACAAAACCACCTAGAAACAGTGGGGACGTAATCATAACACACACACACACACACACACACACACACACACACACACACACACACACACAGACGGCGGCGGCGGCGGTGGCAGTGGTCTGTGGTGGCACAATGTTTTAACACGGGTCAGCCAGGACTGGATATGTTATGTGATAGCTTAGCGGTGAGAGAGAGAGAGAGAGAGAGAGAGAGAGAGAGAGAGAGAGAGAGGGAGAGAGAGAGAGAGAGAGAGGAGGAGCAGAGAGCGCGGACACAAACACACCAACGCCCAGTAATCTCTCAGGTCAGTCTATCACAAGGTCAGTGTAGTCACGAAAACCTCCTCCTCCTCCTCCTCCTCCTCCTCCTCCTCCTCCTCCTCCTCCTTCTAGTTTACGGGACCCGCTATGCACTGACCGCCTCAATGTTGCCCTTGCCTACTTGCCTCTCCAATTTGGTGGTGCCTTACACGGGCCGGCTATGACCTCGGGAGCGGGGGATGACAGAGCTACACGCCTCCCTCCCCCCTCTCCCCTCCTCCTCCTCCTCCTCCTCTCTTAGTGCCCACCCGAAGGCCTCACTCTACCTGTATACTGCCAGATCGTTACGTGTATACCTCCCATTACAGCGTCCTTTGTGTGTGTGTGTGTGTGTGTGTGTGTGTGTGTGTGTGTGTGTGTGTGTGTGTGTGTGTGTGTTGCTGCCACTACAGGTCTTCCTCCTTCACCTACTGACCTCCACCCTACTTGGCCTCTCCCTGCCGCTGCCCTGGTGCGCCTCCTCACTGACTCACTGCACGATTTATTCAGTAACTTGTGGCACTGAACATCGCATCGCATCGCATCACAGCACATCATAAAGTACAAGGCTCACTCATCTCACTCCGTAGACTTGTAGGCTTAGAAAATAATAGAAAAAGAATATTAAGGAAATGAAAAGAGTCAGTTCATTAAAATCTTCCATATGAAACTACAATTAATCTTACGATCGCCTGTATCAAATGATTTTCTGCATTCATACTACCAATTGACTGCTAATCCCTGCCAATCCACAACCCCTTAAAATGTACCATAAATGTGGGAATCATGAGACTATTTTTGAAGAGCATAACTATTGACATTACCTTTATTCCGCCATATATTTCTTGCCTCTTGTGACGAATGGGTTTACAAATTTTAATACAACCGACATTTGAACATTGAATTCTAACAATCCAAAAATTTTCTATTACGTTCTTGTGATGACAGAATGAACCTCCATAAAACATATAATTAAGTTGTCTATTTCTTTACACATTCGTAATATCTTAAAGCAAACTACCATACTCCTTCACCTTCACTGAATCCATGACTCTGCTAAATCAACTCTTCCTGGAAATGAACCAAGTATTTCAACGCTTCCAACGTCATTACTTTTCCTTGATACCTTATTCAAACATTGTTGGAGTGATCTTCACGTTTATGTTTTTTATAAAGAAGACTCCTGCTTCCTTTCTCTTAAATATTTATAAATGCTTGACGAGTGACATAAAATATTGAAGAGCTTTTCATTTGTTGTCCATGTTAACAGTGACTTCCAGACTAAGAATCGCGTGAGAGAAAGTTGATGGTAAGGCTTTCGGGCGCTAAATAGCATCACTGGAGGCTCGCCTTAAAGCAAGAAACGTGACTAACATTTACACTCGCCATTTGACTAAGGCGAGGAAGAAAAATGTTTAGCACTCATGTGTCTACTTGTCTCACTAGTTAACGTCTGTCAAGTCCATTTCCAAGAAGCTAGAGAAGAGAGAGAAGTAAATATGCATGTCAGGCAGCTACTTCAGGCAGGCAGTTTATTCGTCTCAACTGTGAGTAAAGAAATACCTAGCAATTACATTAATTTCCAAGAGAGAGAAAAGAGAAAAAAAATACATGTCGACATTCAAACAAATTTTTCAATCGTGCAGCTCCTCCTCCTACCAAATCTTTATATGTCTTCATTAAAAGGAAAGAAAACAACTAGGATTAACTTCCATGAAAACCAGAAAAGAAGCAAAAAAATATAAACAAATAAGATAATTACTTGTCGGGCTGATCATTCTTCTACTAAACGTTTTATTCAGATATAACATAAAACTACACAACGAAATACTTGAAAACCAGACAAATTTTAAGATATAAAGAAAAAGACCGAAAAATAACAAGAACTAGTAAGACAATTTTCCAGTTGGGTAGCTCCTCCGTACCATTAACGCGTCTCACTTGAATACATAAAGAAGAAAATACCCAACAATCAGGCAGCCACTGAGTCACTTGACCTAACAGACCTCTCCTCTCCGCCCCGATGCACCTGTCACCTGTGCTCTTCACTGGGCGGGAAGAATGGTCGTTAAGGGCAAGGTGGTGAGATGAGGGTGAGATGCGCAGGGAGATGGCAAAGGTAAGGCCCCTTGTGACCTTGTGTATCTCTGAAAACACGCAAATCAAGACTCCCTCCCCCAACCTTCCGCCCTCCCCCTATTCTGGTCCCCTCTTCTCTGCCCCCACCCACTATTTTTTCCTCTCTCTCTCTCTCTCTCTCTCTCTCTCTCTCTCTCTCTC
>CM035197.1:22229228-22236728 GCA_020233015.1 Callinectes sapidus | reverse complement strand
CTCCTTCCTCCTCCTCTCCTTTTTTTTGTCTTCGCTTCTCTCCTCTCCTATAGTCATCTCTTCTTCTCTCTTTTTTTCTTTCTCTTCTTTCTCCTCTCGTTCTTTCTCTTTTCTTCTCCTTTCCTCCCTTTCTTTTCTCTTGTTCTTCCTTCTACTCTTCTCATCTCCTCTCTTCTCTTCTCCTCTTTTCTCCTCTCCTTTCCTCTCCACGCCTCTCCTTCCTCTCTTCTTCACTCCTCTCCTCTCCTCTCCTTTCCCTTCCTCTCCTCTCCACTCCTCTCCTCTCTCTCTTTGTCACTGTTAATACACCTATACTGTACCTGCTTCTAATTTCGGATCCAGATGCGGGACTGGATCCAAAAGTTAGCTTCCAGGAGTTTTCTTGTCCTCCTTTGTCTTATTCGGGTTTTTTCCCTTTTGTCCCTTTCCTTTATCCCGAAATTGATTCCCTTGTCTCCTTCTTCTTGTCGGTTCTCCCTTATTTCTTGCTTCGTTTGTTTTTTGTTCGTTTTTATTTTGTTTGTATTTGTTTCTCTATGTATCCGTCTTTATATACCATTATATTTCCTTATGATAATTAGATATGCAACCAAAAATAACTACATTCTCTTTATTTCAGTGTTTATTTATATTTTCTTTTACATCATTTTGTTTCCTTATTTTTTTCTTTTCCATTTATCTACAGGATTAACTTTCATGAATATAAGGTCATATTTATTTTTTTCTCTCCTTTTCTTCAGCCTTCTCCTTCGTTCCTTTACATATTTCCAACAGATTCTTGACAAACAGCGCCACTGCCTTTGACTTTCGCCCCCCTCAGTGGCATTTCATTTCTGAGTCCTCATGCAATCACAAGTTTATTTATGGCAGTCTTCTTCAAGCGCCGCCAAAGTCTCGTAAGGCACACGAGAATTCCCTCCCTCCACTTATCTTCTCTAACCCTCTTACACTTTTCTTTCATTACTTTCCACTTCCGAGTTTTTGTTTTTTGTATGTTTTCCTTCTATTTTACCTACCGCTCCTCATAACATCCAACTACCTTTGTTTTTCAGCTATTTGTTTTTTTTCTTGTTCCTTGTTTTTTTTTTTGTTTTCATCTTTTCGTGGTATTTTTTTCCCCTCCGTAACTTTCATCAGCCTTCGAAAGCTAATTCTTGTTTTTTTACCTTTCTCTTTGATTTCGCTTTCCCAGACTCACATTTTTCCCTTCCTCCCTCTTCTTCTTCTTTATTATTTTTACCCCCCCTCCGTTTCGCTTAGGTCTTTTTTCTTTCTCTACTTTTTTTTCCTGTCTTTCTTTCTTTGTTCTGTTTTCCTCTCTGCTCTTCGTCACCGTCATTTTTTCTTTTAAGAGGGGAGGGAGGGGGGAGGGGGGGGGGGCATTGATTCCGACGCACCACCCCCGGCATTTGTCTGACATTTGGAAGGCGGCCCGACATGTATGCCGAGGCACGAATTTTAAATATTAAATGAGGCAGGGAGAGAAGGGGAGGCAGAGGAGACAAATGATTATGTGGGGAAGAGAGAGAGAGAGAGAGAGAGAGAGAGAGAGAGAGAGAGAGAGAGAGAGAGAGAGAGAGAGAGAGAGAGAGAGAGAGAGAGAGAGAGAGAGAGAGAAAGGGGTATGTGTGTTTTGTCATTAGAAAGTTGAGAACACACACACACACACACACACACACACACACACACACACACACACACACACACACACACACACACACACACACACACACACACACACAGACAACATCAAATACAAATGCAAGAGAGAGAGAGAGAGAGATCGCTATGAATTACAGAAAAGACCAAGAATGTGCTGAATAATAGAGGCTCCGTGAATGCTTAACACTCGAATTAGGAACAATTAACACTGCATGGAAGAGAAGAGGGGGGAGGAGAAGGAGGAGGAGGAGAGGGATTTTGGGGGGGTTGCGTGCGTGTGCGTGCGTGTGTCTGTGTGTGTGTGCGTGTGTCTGTGTGTGTGTGCTTGTATTGCATGGTATATTGCTGATGGAGTTTTTTTTCTTTCTCTTTTTTTTTTATTTCTGTTAATTTTCTAACCCAAAAGAGTGATTTGTATGAAGAAACTAAAAGAAATCCGATATACATGAATGATTTAAGCAGAGAGAGAGAGAGAGAGAGAGAGAGGTACATTAAGGTAAGCTCCCCTCGCAGGAGTGTTACCCTTTGGGACAAGATGAGAGAAGGGGGAGGGTGGAAGATTTACCCATAAAGGGCCTCTTTGCCTCTGTACCTCCCATAGCCGTTAATGGGGACGTGATGTATGGTGATATTCCTCGCGGCGGAGGGAAGGGAAGACTGAGGAGGAGGAGGAGGAGGAGGACAGGTATTCTCCTCTCCATTAAAGGTAAATAGGACGGTAGATACCTGTGTGGTGAAGGAAGATTTTTTTTTCCTGTTTTTGAGAGTATGAAAAAAAATTGTGTTGATGGAAATAATGAGATTAATACTCCATCTTCCTCGTGTGTGTGTGTGTGTGTGTGTGTGTGTGTGTGTGTGTGTGTGTGTGTGTGTGTGCGTGTGTGTGTGTGTAGGCTGGCTCAGTGCATAAAGTACTTAGGCTTTGCAATTACCTGCCGTTCTTTGAAGTCGTTAAGTATTTTTTTTACCTTATATAAACTGATTATTTTCCTTTGAGGCTTCCGGTACCGAGGCTTCAGCGGGCCGTACTTGTTCACTCACTCACTCACTCACTCACTCACTCACTCACTCACTCACTCCCTCCCTCACTCACTGATCGTCGTCCAGAGCAGCCCGCATCACTTTACCTACATTCGTTCGGCTTGACTTTTTTTTCCTACTTCACGATTACTATAAATATTTCCTCTTATTATATAATTTACCAGGTCTTACTCCTCATTCTAGTTTATTTATCCTATTTGTCTCTCTCTCTCTCTCTCTCCCTCTCTCTCTCTCTCTCTCTCGCTCCCTCTCTCTCTCTCTCTCTCTCTCTCTCTCTCTCTCTCTCTCTCTCTCTCTCTCTCTCTCTCTCTCTCTCTCTCTCTCTCTCTCTCTCTCTCTCTCTCTCTCTCTCTCTCTCTCTCTCTCTCTCTCATCCCCCCAGCAGCTCACGTCACTTCCCAGAACCCTCGACCGAAACGCCTCTCTCAAGCCGATTACGAGAATGAACGCTGAAAGAAGGAAAGAAAGCCATTGAATACACTACCAACACGATACAGCGCCGCCTACTTTCTTTTTTTATGACGTGTCCTTCTCCGGTGTTTCCCTCGACGTTTTGAGGGGAGTGGCGTTCGAGGTCAGTTCATTTTGGTGAGGCTGGATACTCTGGTCTGGCGTCAGGAGGGAGGGCGTGGGGGTAGCAGTTCCTCATTTTTGTTTTTCTAGCACAAGTTTCCCTCCGTATTATTTTGCGATGCTCTTTCCCTGACATCGCCTGCAGCCCCGCGAGTTTCATCTCCCCTTCCCTCCCCACCGTCCTTCGTCAAAGTGGTGCGGCTAAACCACCCCAGTGACCCAAGCAGCGCCTGATCAGTTATGCCGTCAGTAGGCTGGACCGTGACTCTCTGGGGCCCTCCTACACACACACACACACACACACACACACACACACACACACACACACACACACATGCGCACACTTCAAGGTGGACACACACTCACTGCATCAGGAGTTAAGAGGAGCCAGACTCAATCGGCACTCCTGAATGCCCGCCATGACCTACTGTGGTGTCAGGGCGTGTATTATCACAGGATTTTATGTCTCTAAACTTTTCTTACACGAATTTCTGGTCTTAAAATCCATCTTAACGTAATAAAAAAAATGGTGCTGTATTTTAGCCATTAACTCATCAGCCGTAAGATTGAAGCTGCTGATGTAATAATGGCTGAAGTACAATACCAATTTCAGGAGGATAGGATGGATTCTAAAACTATAAATTGGTCTAAGAAAAGTTACACACTTAAAAAACCCTTGTTATAACTGTTCCTGTGTCTCGTAACCTGCCGGAAGACTACGCTGGCCAAACATCACATCATCCTATAGACAGATTTCTGACCTTCACTCAAGGTACCTGGCAGGCGTTAGGGGGCTGTACAGCAGGAGGCGCCGGTAGTAAGTGTAGGTTGGTGCTGGCCGGTTGACCTTCTCAGTGCGGGGGACCAACAGCTGAGTGAAGTAAGCCTGAACTAACTGCAGAGTGTGTGACAGTGAAACACTTGTGAACCTAAACTTCTTTGCATAATAACAGTGCGCTGGGGCTCCGATCCTGAAGGAGGCGTTAATGTTTAATGCCGCGATGTTTCTTTTAATCCACTCCAATCTTTTTCTCTATTTTTTGCCTCGATTCTTTACTGAACTCTGTATTTAACTTTATTTTAACGGAATGCTACAAAAGAAACGTGTAGAATCGTGCTGTGTGTTTCGCCCCACTAACAGGCCCTCTCTCACGCATCAAATAATTAATCCAAGTAGTTTTTCTTTCTTTTTTTAGTTCAGATTATGGAGTGTGGTTGTGTAATGGACGGGGCAGTGGCGGTAATGAAGGGAATGGGATGGAGAGGATGAAGGAAGGGAGGGAGAGGGAAGGGAATGGGGAGAGACAAACCAGATAAACTGAATGTAACGACTTGGGAGAGAGAGAGAGAGAGAGAGAGAGAGAGAGAGAGAGAGAGAGAGAGAGAGAGAGAGAGAGAGAGAGAGAGAGAGAGAGTTTTCACCAACAACAGGGCCTTCCTTGATCTATAATTACACGCGCAGTCCTCTGAGGGGTGCTGGCGGAGTATTAATATTATTCACTAGCGAGGAACAAAGATTGACAGCACCGTCTGGATTAGCGGCTCCCCCCCCCCCCACGCCCCCGCAACGCCTCCCCCCACGCGATCGATGGGGGCGACGCAGAGGACCTAGTGGGGGGGTACCTTTGGGGGTGAGGGGGGGAGGGCTGTTGGCGGTGACGGGGGTGGTTTGAGAAGAAACTTAACATTCCAGCATCCTGTGTGACCGTCTCTTGAGTTTCGGGGGGGGAATGCTCAGAAGTTTCGTCTTAACGCGCGTTTTAAGGTTTCTTTTTTCACATTACAGGGACGTGTCTGCCGAGTTTTAGCAGTAGCATTTTTAAAAGTTTAATGTATTCTCCTCCTCCTCTTCCTCCTCCTCCTCCTCCTCTACGTACATACTACATTGGAAGAAAGAGTAAGCGAAAAAGAAGAGAATATTTACCCCAAAGATTATTCTCCCGCCTCGAACCAGACACTTGGAAGGTTTTCACTTTTATTGTGTGTTTCTTTTCTTTTTTTTTTACGACTTTTTTTTTTCTTCGCTGTCGTGGTTTTCAGAAATATCAGATTACACTTTCGGTGAGATAATGACGACTCGTTGATGTACGCCTGACAAGAACAAAAGGACGCATTGCATAATATTACTGTTAGAGAGAGAGAGAGAGAGAGAGAGAGAGAGAGAGAGAGAGAGAGAGAGAGAGAGAGAGAGAGTTGGAAGACGTACCGTGAAGCGCGCCGGCCTCAGTAGTGATTTGATGCTGGAAATTTGAAGATTATCCTTAAATTTTCTGTGTCTTGGGCAGTGAAAGGGCTGACTGACTGAATGACTGACTGACTGACTGGTTGACTGCTTGACTGCTTGACTGACTGACTGGGTGGGTGACTGACTGACTGGCTGACTGACTAGATGGCTGGCTGACTGGCTGGCGGGGTGACTGGTTGGTTGGCTGACTGGCTGGCTGGCTGACTGGCGGGGTTCGAAGACTTGCATGGCTCTCTCCACACAACTTGTTAATGAGGACTTGTTTGCATCTCAGGAAAGCCTCGACCCTCCTCCTCCTCCTCCTCCTCCTCCTCCTCCTCCTCCATGCTTCATGCTTGCTTTTTCCTCCTCTTGCGTCATCCTCATTTCCTTGTCTTTCCTTTCACTTTTGCACAGCTCCACTCCTTTTGTTTATTCCCTTTTTTTTCCCCCCTCTATCTTTTTTTTTCTTTTTTGGTTCATTCCCTTCCTTTACCTCCTCCTTCCTCCTCCTCCCTCTCCTCTACAGCAGCCTTTACTTTCACATTTCACCACTTACTCTTTTCTTCCTTCGATTTCCCTTCCCACCGCCTCTTCTTCTTACTTCCTCTATTTACTTTTTTATTTATATTTTTCCTTTTGATTTTTATTCCTTTTGTAACATCCCATTCACCTCATGTTTCCTACCCCTCCACCTCTCTCTCTCTCTCTCTCTCTCTCTCTCTCTCTCTCTCTCTCTCTCTCTCTCTCTCTCTCTCTCTCTCTCTCTAGTGATGTGTGCTCAAGGTGACTTTAATTGAACTTGCAGGTACAGTTGGGAGTGAATTAAAACTTCCTCGTAGAATTAATACTCACTGAAATCAAGGGGAATGAATACTCAACAAGCTTTTCTCTTCTCCTCCTCCCTCCTCCTCCTCCTCCTCCTCCTCCTCCTCCTCCTCCTGCTCCTTCTTCTTCTTCTTCTTCCTCCTCCTGCTCCTTCTCCGCCTCGTCTTCTAATTCTTTCTACTCTTCCTTCTCCTCCCCCCTCTATTTTTTTTTCCTCCTTCTCCTTCCCCTTCCTCTTTTCCTATTCCTCCTCCTCCCTTTCTTTTTCTTCCTTTTGTTTCTTCTCCTTCTCTTCTTCTTATTCCTCCTCTTCCTCCTTCTCTTCTTCCTTTTATTATTATTCTCCCTTCTCCTCCCTCCTCTCTTCTTATTATTATTCCTCTTCCTTCTTCTTCCCCTTTTTCTTCCTCCTCTTCCCCCCCTCTCCTGCCTCCTCTATTCTTATTCCTCCTCCTTTCCCCCTTCTTCTTATTCCTCCTCCTCGTCCCTCTCCTCCCCCTCTTCTTCTTCTTATTCCTCCTCCTCCTCCTCCTTGTGCTCTTTGATTCTCCTTCTCCAGACAAAAAAACACAGTACGGAGTTACGAAGTACTTGAAAGTCCAATCAGCAATATAAGAGTCTCCCCTTCACTTGTGTCCATACTGTGTCCGTTTTCTGTTGCTTGTTTACCTTCGGCCGCCCCGCTCGCTTCACTGGTGCACTACATATGGAGGGAGTCACAGAGATCCTTTCATGTCTCTCTCTCTCTCTCTCTCTCTCTCTCTCTCTCTCTCTCTCTCTCTCTCTCTCTCTCTCTCTCTCTCTCTCTGTGTTTTTCTTATTTTTTTTCTAATCATATTTCTTTGTTTTTTTTTTCGTTTTCTTGTTTCTTGTTTTTTTCTTGTTTTGTGTTTGTGTTTGCTTTCTTATGTTTTATTAAGTAATTTTCGCTGTTGTTTTTTTCTTCTTTTAATCATATTACTTCATGTATTTTCTTTGTTTTTCTTTTTTACTTCTGTTTGTTTTCTTAAGTGTTTTATTAAGTAATTATCATTGTTGTATCTATTTATATTTCTGCCTTTCATATCTCTTTCATGTATTTTCTTTGTTTTCTTTTTCTTTTTTTATTCTGTTGGTTTTCTTAAGTGTTTTATTAAGTAATTATCATTCTTGTTTTTCTTTATATTTTTGCC
>CM035197.1:22211017-22226572 GCA_020233015.1 Callinectes sapidus | reverse complement strand
CTCTCTCTCTCTCTCTCTCTCTCTCTCTCTCTCTCTCTCTCTCTCTCTCTCTCTCTCTCTCTCTCTCTCTCCAATTGATTAAACATTCACGTCCTTCATTTTGCTCATGTATATAATCCTTCTACTTCAATGATTAATCGCACATTAAATCTTTACGTTTTAATTAGCCGGTAAGCAGATACTTTTGTTGTTGTTTGCACTTTTATTTATTTTCTTCTGTTGTTATCTTTCACCTTCTAAACCAAACTCTTCATTCACTCTTCGCTTCCTTGTTATTCACTTCTTATCACCTGCTATTCTTCTTGCCCATTCATATATACATTGCTTTTACTTCCTCTCTTTTAATCATGTCTCCTGTTTGTCTTTTTCCTCCTTTTTATCTGCGTTCTATTATTTATTGAAGAAGGTGAGTGGTGAAGTGCCTCTGTGTGTGTGAGCTTGTCGGCTGCCAGATGCCTGTGTTCGGTGTTACGCCGCGCCGCTCCCCAGGCTGACTAAGCAGAGGAACCAGTCTAATTGATTGTTTTATGGCAAGTCGTGGTGAAGACGACTTGGCGAACCGTGGCGGGGTGAGAAGCAGGCAGGCAGGCAGGCAGGCAAGCAAGCAGGCAGGGGGGCAGGCAGGCAGGCAGAAGGGAGAGGCGAAGCAGGAGGAGGGGTGAAGAGAAAGAAGAATAGAAAGTTGTACAATGGCGACCAGAACACAGATAAAGTAATGTAAAAATACTTTTTAGAATAAGTTTACCAGAACTTTTGAAAGCTTGATATTGACTTATTACGATGAGGGCGTGTGGGTATGTGGGTGAGAGGAGAGAAGCGGAGAGAAAGTGGCGCGGCGTGAGAGAGAGAGAGAAGAGGTGGAGGCTGAGGCGGAAGAGGTGGAGGAGAAAATTATCTAAAGGAACACTGAGGAACAACAAGTAACAGATCCGCTATTTTTTGTACAGTAAGAGAAGAATGATAGCATAGATGAAGGTACCTCCCCACCTACCACTCCACCTTACCTGTACCATCCGAAAAATAAACAAAAAAACATACCATGCAGTGTAGAGAGAGAAACTGCATGAAGATTTAAAGGAAGAAGATAAGAACAACCACTTTTGCAGCCATCTGACAACCACCAACACCACAGCAACGCGACACTTCATACCTAAGTGAACCCAAACGAATTTTAATTGCAAATAGCCATGACACCAGGGAGTACCTCAGCTGTGGATCGGACCCTCAAAAACCTGTCCAATCTGCTTATAAACGCTGTAACTGTTGTACTCACAGCGACATTAGAGGGAAGACAATGCCAAACGTTACTCGATCGAAGAAGTGTATAATATGTCCGTTTGACTTGAATCCTTTACCAATTATCTTGACACTGTTGGAAGAGGAGGATCGACTGAAACTAAACACTACGACAAATAAGAAAGATTGTAAATATGAGTAAGAGGAGGAGAAATGGGAAGAGGAGGAGGAGGAGGAGGAAGAGGACCTAAGGACGAGAATCAAGGGTGCGTGGCAGGAGGAAGGAATCAGTCTGAACTTCACCCTGGGGCACTCCACCACCACCACCACCTTCTGACGGCACTGTGGAGGAAAGAGGAGGAGGATGAGGAAGAGCAGCAGGAGGAGGAGGAGGAAGCATCAAGGGGGAGGGTTGGCTGTTGCAGTCTACCAATCACCATTAGCCGGGATAATGACAGACGGCGGGGCTTGGCGTATTAACCTGGATTACGTCTTGGGGGCTACTGATGCATGCTAATCAAAGGAGAGTGACGCACCAGCCAGCCAGTCAGCCAGTCAGCCAGTCAGCGAACCAGCCAGTCAGTCAGCCAGTCAGCCCAGCCAGCCACCTCAGCCTTGCCTATAACCCAACCCCAGCCCAGCCTAACCCCCAGTCTCAGCCCTCAACCCAAGCTAACCACTTCTACTTTCTTCAATCTGTCTTTTTTTTTTTTTTTTTTCTTTTTTGCTTTTTTTTCCTGTGTCTATCTCAGCTTCTTTCATTGCTGTCCACTCTCTTCTCTGTCATATGTTTTTTTTTTTTTTTTTTTTTTTTTTTTTTTTTTTGGTTACTTCTTTTTGTCCGTCCATTAGTTCGTGTTTACGTTTGTGTGTTTGTGTTTGTTTTATTTGTCTATCTCTATTCTCTCTCTCTCTCTCTCTCTCTCTCTCTCTCTCTCTCTCTCTCTCTCTCTCTCTCTCTCTCTCTCTCTCTCTCTCTCTCTCTCTCGCACTTCCATCGCGTCAGGTATCAAACGGAAGGCAAAATGTCATAAATTCGTCGTGGTAATTGACAGGTGAGGGCGGGGCGGACAGGTGTGAGGGCTGGCCGGCCACCCTACAGGGAAAGCACTGAATTATACATTTACCTGTAATTGAACACACGGGGGAGGAACGGAAGGTGAGGGAAGCACGGTGAATCGAAGGCGTGTGGGCGGGGAAAGGGGAGAGAGAGAGAGAGAGAGAGCAGAGTTGAGCAAGCGAGCGAGCGAGCAAGTGAACGAGTTGAAATAGACTGACTGTGTTGGAATGATAAATTAATAAAGAGAGATAGAGAGAGAGAGAGAGGGTTTTGGTATATATATTGCATTACCATATAAAACTCGTGAAAAAGGGTAATTGGATGGTGTATACAAGTTATTTATAATGCATAAAGATAAATGCATGAATAGCAGAGCAAAAAAATATAATTGGTACGGAAGTAAATTAATGAACATAGAGGAAAAAAAGGGAAAAAACAACATAATATAAATGACGTGATATATGAAAAAAATAGATTGAGAGAGAGAGAGAGAGAGAGAGAGAGAGAGAGAGAGAGAGAGAGAGAGAGAGAGAGAGAGAGAGAGAGAACAATGCCCCCTCTCTGGGTTAATCTATACAGCTGCCGTCTGACCGTTCCAGGATTCCAGGCAGCCCTTCGTTCCAGTTGGACTTTGGAATGTGTAATGGACGCTACCTGGATTGACACACACACACACACACACACACACACACACACACACACACACACACACACACACACACACACACACACACACACACACTTTTCACCTCCTCTCCTTATTGCGTGCGTGTGTGTTTGTATGTGCGTGTGTGCGTGCATTCGGGGGCAGGTTAGCGGGACTGCATGACGTAAGGGGAGAAATAATGGGGCGGCAGTGCATGGTTTTGTGTGAGGGGAGGGGAGAGGGGAGAGGGGAGGTAAGGAACTCTGGCCAGGGATGAGTGTTAATGAGTAAATAGGCAGGTAATGACTGAGTGATGTGATGAGGTGGTGAGGGCAGGTGAGGGGAGGTTGGGGTGGTGTTGGGGGGGGAGGGGTGTTGAGGTAGTGAAGTGTTGTGCATGGCTAAGTTTTGTGGGGAGCTTAGCCTGGGGACTTTTTTGGGGGGTGGGGAGCGGGGGTTAAGGCATAGTTGTCAGATATTTAGGTTTAATTTTGTACTTCTGGCTACCTGTTCTCTCTCTCGCTCTCGCTCTCTCTCTCTCTCTCTCTCTCTCTCTCTCTCTCTCTCTCTCTTCTTCCACTGCATCCATCACACTCTTAAGGCTTCCTCTCTTCCTTTGGTAGGGAAGATCTATCACCAGCATCACCCCCTCCCTTCCCCCCCCATCACCAACCACACGCTCCTCGCCTCTCCTGTCACGCCCTAACTACTTCAGATTCGCCTCTCCAGTCTTGCTTTGTGTTGAGTCTTGTGTATTCGCTCTTTATTTTGTACAGCCTCGTCACTCCAGCCGCCAGGACAGCAAGGGAACGAATTATAGCGCTGAGCATATCCTGACCCGAGGCGTGTACTGATCTATTATGGACCGCAGCCACGACGTGCGGAACAATGTTTAGGAAAGACAGAACAAATCTCTCTGTCGCTGCCTCGGGAGAAAATATAATAGTGCCAATCAAGATAAGGAAGAAAGGATAAAGAAAAGGTGTGTGTACAGTACGAGTAGTCTTCATGTTTCCCCGGTAATCTACTTTGTCATTGCCTCAAGAGAAAATATATTAGTGTCAATCTAGACCAGAAGTAAAAAAAGGAAAGAAAGAAAGTGTGTACAGATGAGACTTTAGTAATTATGGTCTTACCTACATTAATATACAAGTAATATTCATGTTCCCAGCTACCTCAGGAGGAAATATGATGGTCTCAGTATAGATCGGAAATAAAAGGAAAGGAAAGAAGGGTGTGCACATATGGAACATTAGTAATTATGGTGTTACCTACAGTAAAGTACAAATAATAAGAGAAAATATAATGTCCATCTGTACCAGAAGAAAAAAAGAAAAGAAAAAGAAAAAGAAAAGGTGTTTTGAAACCAGATGTTAGTTTTGGTGTTACCTACAACAACGTACATGTCCCCCTTGTAATCTACTCTGTCACTGCCTTAGGAAAAACATACGAGTGTCAATAAAGGTGTTGTCTACAATAAACTACAAGTAATCTTCATGTCCACTGGGTTTCTATTTTTTCATTCTTCACACAAGCCAATGTGAAGAGATGGATGCAATACCTGAAGAGTCACGAAGCTTTTCTATCTTTATGTTCCTGGCTTATATTTATACACGAGGCTGGCTGACCGTTCCTTAAAGTGGAGGAATCGACACCAGACGCCACTGCTCGTCTCACACAAAGAAAGAAAAAAATCACTCCGGACGGATTTCTATTCTTGTTGCAAACCGAACTTATTTTTGCCGCACTTTAACCCCTTCAGTACCGGGACGTATTTTCATATCTATGCTGTTTTTCATTTGTCAATTTCATACAACTTCAGAAGTTTATGTAGAGATCAAAACGGTGAAGATTCCGGCCATTAATCTTCAGATCTCCATAGAACCTCCTTAATGTCAATAAAATCGTCTAATCAAACCCCAAACTCTTTCAAAAATTTGTTCTGGTACTGAAGGAGTCAAGTAATGCGGGAAATACGGAAATTCGGAATACGGAGGTGGCATCTCTAAAATTTTCTATTATGAAACACGTCAGGGCCTGCATTAACACAGATTCTTAAATATACAACTTTTACTTAGACGAATTTCTAGTCTTAAAACCCCTCTTGGTGTTATACTTTAGCTATTATTTCATGAGCAGTTTCAAATTTAATGCTGATGAGATAATGGGTAAAGTATAAGACTGATTTCGAGAGGTTAAGACTAATACTAACAATAGAACTTTGTCTTAGGAAAAAAGACTATACTTAAGAATCTCTATAAATACGGGCCCTGCATTTTATCTTGCCAACTTTCATAATGCCTTCGTCGTCAACACAGCACAGGCATCTGCAATGTTTTATGGTGATCCCAGTGATGATTTACAGAAAGTTTAGCATCGGCAGTGAGAGAACACCCACGATAACGTAATTAATGATCTTTTCTTCTTCATTGCCTCATAAATCCCTGGTGGAGTCAGCCCTTCTTATAAGTTGTCGCCAATAACTCCTGTCCTCCTCCTCCTCCTCCTCCTCCTCCTTCTCCTCCTCCTCCTCCTCCTCCTCCTCCTCTTCCTCTTTCTTCTTCTCCTCTTCTCTTCTTCTTAACTTTATCCTCCTCAATTCTCCGCTTTGTTGTTGTTGTTGTTGTTGTTGTTGTTGTTGTTGTTGTTGTTGTTGTTGTTGTTGTTGTTGTTATTGTTCTACTTTTCCTCCTCCTCTTCTTTCTCCTCCTACTATTACTACTAGCCTCCATATTCTAGTCTAACTTTTTTCCTATTTCTCTTCCTCTTCCTTCTTCTTTTCCTCGTCGTAGTCCTCATCTAGTCCAGCTTCCTCCTCCTCCTCCTCCTCCTCCTCTTAGTCCAGGTTTCTCATATCTCACTCGATTCTATCTCCCCACCTAAGCCTTTGTCTTCTTTATATTTTTCTCTCCTCCACCTGGCTCCCCCATGGCCCCCCCCTCCCCTGGATCAACATAATTAATAGTCGGTGGCAAAGGAACAGTGTCGTCATGGGTATTCAAAGCGTTTCAGTATAGCGGGACTGGTCGAGAAGTGTGAGGAGTGTGCTGCTAAATTGTTTCTCTCTGCAGTAAATGCCTCGCTCAAGTCCCAGCAAGTGAAAAAATATGGGAAGATTGATTGATGCATTATTATTCAACATGTAGGCCAGAACAGTGTTGTCGTTGTTATTGTTGTTAATGTTTTTTCCATCGCTGTTTTTTTTCTCTTCTTTTGTTGATGTTCTAGATGTTTTATTTCCATTTTGTTGTTACTTTTTCTTTTGGTTGTTACTCTTGTTCATCTTCTCTCTTCTTTCTACTTATGATTTACTTCTTGCTTCATCCATTTGTATATTATCATAGGATGCGTTCTATCTTCTCATCCTCTTTTCCTTTCCTAATTTTCTCTCTCTCTCTCTCTCTCTCTCTCTCTCTCTCTCTCTCTCTCTCTCTCTCTCTCTCTCTCTCTCTCTCTCTCTCTCTCTCTCTCTCTCTCTCTCTCTCTCTCTCTCTCTCTCTCTCTCTCTCTCTCTCTCAGCCGTTTCTGGGGCTAAAACCAACTTGTTCCTCCTTACGTTACCACCACCACCACAACAACAACAACAACAGCAACAACCACCACCATTCCCACCATCATTACCATTACCTCTTTCCTTCCTTCGCCACCACCACCACCATCACCATCACCTTCTCCGTACTCACTTCAACCACCACCACCACCACCACCACCACTACAGGTACTTCAGTGGTGCTTTTTTGTATTCTATTCTATTAACCAGCTTCCCCTTAAATTAAAAGAGGCAGGTACAGGAACAGGTAAATAAATACAGGTAAAGGTACATTAAAACACAGCACAGCGGGCATCGGATTGTCTAAACTCTTTATTTAGAAAATGATAATTAAATACTCTACGTCTCCAGGTAACAAAATAACCTATGCGGGAGACACTGGACACCACCACTACACCATCGTCTACACCGTCCTCTACAGCGTCTGGCGCCCTCCCCCCCCGCCCGCCGCACGCCGCAACGCACTCAAACACCACTCGTCACTCGGATAGGCCACGCGCTCTTACTCACGCACTCACTCACGTACTTCTCACACTCACCCCATACATACACCGACACACACTCAGAATCCTCAATTTTGTAGGATGAGCTGTGTGTTATTTGCTCTCTCTCTCTCTCTCTCTCTCTCTCTCTCTCTCTCTCTCTCTCTCTCTCTCTCTCTCTCTTTCTCTCTCTCTCTCTCTCTCTCTCCCTCTCTCTCTGTCTCTTTGTGGTCGTTGTTAAACACTTTTCTTGACACTTTTTCATTGGTATTGAAGACGAAAACTTATCAATTGTATACCGCAGACTTTTCTTCCGTATCCGCTGTCAATACAACAAATAACGCATTGTCAATAATATTTTCTTAACCAACAACAACAAAAAAAAAAAAAAGTAGAAAAAATAATAACAGTCGTTTATTATCAGCTGTCTTCTGTGTGATAATTTATTATTTTTTTCTCATTGTTTTTTTAATATTTTTTTTATTACCTTCTCCTTCCTAATAAAGTATCAATTAATGACTGAATTCTGGTGGATTAGACTAGGGAGACACAGTTGATGGAAGAGGAGGAAGGGTGAAGAAGAGAGGAGAAAGGCAGGAGGATAAAAAAGCGATGATGCGAATGAGAGGGGGAAGGGAAGGAGAGAGAGAGAGAGAGAGAGAGAGAGAGAGAGAGAGAGAGAGAGAGAGAGAGAGAGAGAGAGAGAGAGAGAGAGAGAGAGAGAGTAATTATTGTGAGGAGAGGTAACGACCAACGATTTCAATTTCATCATACCTCAAGGGCGCATCAGACACCAAGTAAACACGCTGTTAATACATGAAAGGGAAACATGTGCAAACTAATGTGCCGTAATGGATCACTGTGAATTACTGCAGAAGAGACGCTTGATGGAAATTACACGGGGTGGATGTGAGACCAAAGAACGACTGCCAATTTACTGAGAAAAGGAAAGAAAAGAAAAGAAAAGAGATGAAGTATTACTCGATAAATATGAATGTGAAGTAAGAGGGTAAGGTATCGCGGACGTTATTGATTATGGGGTTACATTTTGGACACTTAGCAAGGTCATATGCGACTAATGTATGTGCAGGTCAAAGGTCACCGGATAGTCATAGCGTAGTCCATAAACTAAAGACCATGATTTATCCATCTTTATTTGGAAGGCGAAGAGCGGGTAGTCCCTCTATACTTATTGCTCGGTACTTAACCTAATCTAACCATTATATAAACTAACCTAACGTAACGTAACCTAACCTAACCAAATTTTGGGGCTCAACACTACCTCGGTTTCGCTTTGACATGTCTCTGTAACATTGGTCATATCGGTGTTGCAGTTTACGAATATGTGTTTATCTTCGTTGTAATGACATTTAACACTGATTTTAGTTAATGAATAGCGCAGAACACTAGCATTGTCACTGTTGTATTTTGATATGAAGGTGTGTCTATTGTTTAGTTAAAGGTTGGTTTGGTTTTTCTCCTTTATTCCTTTGTTTATTGAAGGTTTCGGGTGTATTGAATAGTAACCATTATTCTGCAGTGCTTTCATTTATAACACTAACATAACTTGTCTTATCAAAATTTTATCGCTTTTCTTTATGAAATAAAGCTTTCTATAATTTACGATGTCTTTATATTAGCGTATTACAATATTGTTACCCACCATGCTTTCTTTGTTTATTGTGCAATGGTGTTTCTCTTTCATATCTCTACACTAGAAGATAATTCATGTCTTCATAACTACATTACTACGTTAGAACATTACTGGATAATGTTGAACCGTTATTATACCGCTGTATGGATTTCTACGTACATGTTATTTTGTTTGAGTAATTGTTACATTGTGTCAGAAGCAGAAAAACACAATCTTGCCTCACAAATCACCGATCAATGGCAGGCACAACAGACGCTCTTTGTTACTGTATTAATTTGTAATTAACTTAATATTAATATGAAGTGATTATCTTTCTTATTCCAGAAAGAGATGCTTTTGATAAAAAGGTTTTATTAATGATTTCAAGTAATTTCTATTGTTAAGTTGACATGATACGAGTAGTAAATCTGCTCTTATCGGGTCACAGTAGAGCTTGGCATGCTAATCCTATCAGTGGAACTCATGTAATTAATGCACTTCATCATTTGATATAGTTCCTGATATCGTAGATCTGTCAGTTCTAAAGTAGAGAATTAAATACCGGATTAACCAATGGCAGCGTCATTCTCGGGATGAGCTAATGCAATCTGGCGGTAGGATTCTACTAAACCAGGCCTTTCCACTGCTTACTCCTTAATCTTCACTTTAAAGCATTCCACTGTCATTTTAAGTGCTTTCAAGAACAGGATGAATGTTTGATTGAGCTCTCTGATATGTTTTATGGTTTTCCTTATTGCTAGAGCAGAATTCTTTTGAACCATCTCAAGAAATAATCAAACTCTTAAAAATACGAGTAAATTGCGCTGGAACGTCTTGAAAGGTAAGAGAATGCTGACAATATAGTTTCTTGTCCGCTACATATCATCCGGAGGTGGTCTGTTGGTCACCCGATGGACTGTTTTAACTCTTCTTCTTTTTCCAAGACGTTTCAGCATTATTGGCTTATCGCTCGTGTAATCTTTGCCTGGAGTCTAATTTCTGTTTCCGTATTGTTGTTGTTGTTGTTGTTGTTGTTGTTGTTGTTGTTAACATTATTATTATTATTTTTATTATTATTATTATTATTATTATTATTATTATTATTATTATTGTTATTATTATTATTATTATTATCATTGCTTTTATTATTATTATTATTATTATTATTATTATTATTATTATTATTATTATTATTATTATTATTGATGTTGTTGTTGTTGTTGTTGCTATTATTATTTACTTGCTTTACCTTACCGTATAGTACTGTGGGTCAATAGACGTTGACGACCATGGATTCCCTCACCCCTATGTCTCGTGTCATTGGCAATAAGTTCTTTTTCTACTTCTTATTCCATCCATGTGCTTATCAATTGTTGATCACATTGAAAAGCTTTATATTTTTTTGAAGTACAATGATGATACATTTCTGAGAGGTAAATGATGACTGATCACACAGGTTCTTGAGTGCTGTAAGATCATTTTTTTGTAAGTTAGGACGGATTGCTTTGAACAGTTACGTAAATCCATAAAACCCTCAAATAGTATGTGAAATATAACTGAAGGGATGTCATACTTGTGAAATAGTTCATCTTTTCCTTACTGCACCGATATCGAATCATACTCGTATTACACCAGTGGTTATTCGTAAGGAGTTCCTATGCCTCTCTCTCTCTCCCTCTCAATGTTGTATTCGGATTTCACGCCTCATAGAAAAGGACATAAATAACAAATGGACGAAATAAATAGTGAAATCAATAGAATAAAGACAGATGAATGAATAAATGAATACATGAATAAATGAATAAAACAAAGGAACATTCCAGAGCCATCGTTCGCCCCTATAGGTCTCTCTCTCTCTCTCTCTCTCTCTCTCTCAAAATCTCCTCTCACTCACACACTCGATAAATCACCTTTGCTTCATCGCACCAATATGTGCCTCCCCATACCACCTCCATTACAGGGCCGCACCACCTCCCTCACTGCCTTCCCTTCAACCCACTCCTGTCACACCCTATTCACACCTCATGACTTACTTGTGCGTCTCTTCACTCAATTTTCTTCATTACCTACTTGCAAAATGGGGTTATGCTTTCTGTTATATCCTATAATCTCTCTGCCCTAAATTTGTTTCTTCTTTATAACACACTTGGTTCTTTTACTTCAATCTTCTCAGTTATTTTCTTCTGTCTTCATTCACGTTCCGTATTTTCTCCTTTATTCCTTAGTCGTCAGTAGTCAGGATAGGAGAAGACTGAGTTGAAGACAATGATTCATGAAGGTTCTCTTATATAGATGATTGGTATACCCTCCGTAATCGGGATCTTATGGAAGTTATCAATCAAAGAGGATGAGACAGATCAATGCCTCAAGGGATAGATGGAAATAGGTAGATATGTTTGTCTGCATCAACGAATATTTACTCCTTTATGTCACTGCAACTCGAACATTTAACTTCCCTCATCACAACACCTATGCAAAGTAAAATATTAATTCACACATCGCTATCGTAAAGCAAGCAACATTCACCAGTAAGTATGTCCCCATCTCTGTGGCGAGACTCGTAACACTGAACGTTAGCTAGCCATCCCTTCCTGCCAGACACGGGTTAAACAACTATTACAACGCCACACACAACTCTCGTAAACCAACTTTTTACTGGGCTCTCACACGTGTCCTAGTTTCCCTGTAAAGCCTCGCATCGCTCCAAGCAGACGTCCGTTCTCTTGCTCGTCACGTCTTTATCACTTGGGACACACTATATATATATTTTTTGTCGTATTGGAACTCTTTCTACCGTCAACTTATGGACAAACTCTACAATATGTGAAATTTATAGCAGTGTGTGATAAGATCTGAGAGAGAGAGAGAGAGAGAGAGAGAGAGAGAGAGAGAGAGAGAGAGAGAGAGAGAGAGAATAAATGTAATTAGTGAGCGCTGCCTACCTCCCAATTCGTGCCTATTTTCATCCCATAATAAATCCTGATGGACTCAAGTGCGGGCCGGAAACCATAAAACGTATTGTGTAATCAGTGTTCTATTTAAAGGGACCGACGCGGAGGAGAGTCTGGCACGTTAAGGGAAATAGGAAAATGCTAGCGAAGGGAGCAAAAGAAGATAGAAGAAGAAAAGTCAGAAAAATTAGTTGTTTATTAGGGAGAGAGAGAGAGAGAGAGAGAGAGAGAGAGAGAGAGAGAGAGAGAGAGAGAGAGAGAGAGAGAGAGAGAGAGAGAGAGAGAGAGAGACGAAGAGTTTTGGGGATTGATAATAATCAGTTTACCAGCTCAAATGATCATCTTTAAAGGCCACAGGGATGATAAACCGGGTTCTTAAGAATTTTTCTCTTCTTAACAATGTAGAAACACTGTTTATCTCATTAAAATCATAAAAAAATAAATCAGGAGTTTTTATACTGTAACTTCAACTAGAGCCCTTTGAAATATCACAAACCTGTCTTCAACTGGAACCTTTGAGAATTTGAAAATATTGCAAACCTATTTCAAAAACCATAAAAAAAATCTGTATACTACAACCTCAATCATTAATTAATCAATCACGGGGGGGGGGGGGGCATACACCAGGGGGCGCGTCGCTTTTTCTTCCCTATGGCGCCACTCCTCGCGGTCACGCCTCGCTACTCACCGTGCAGGCTCCCTTATCATACTAAGTAACTCCCAGCAAAAACCATCGACTTGCCGCAACCATGACTTCTGTGGGCGTCTTCTGGGTCCCCTCTTCTGAGACAACCTGATAAGCAGGGTTGGCTTCGATCAGAGTCTTGAAATGTTGTTAAGCGTTATAAGAACCGTAAAAAAAAAATAATAATAATAATAATAAAACCTAATATCTCTAAAAAACTTGGTAGTTATCATTACAACGAGAACCTTTTGAAAGTAACTGTAATACAACACATAAACATTTCAAAATATGAATCACTGAATGTAGTAAATTGAAAGGGAAAAAAAAAAGCCCCTCCCAAACCCTGCCAGCTCATTATAGAGGCATTGAAACTGTCAGCATTTATTTTGGGTATTCGCGGCAAGCTGGTGATGTGTGGCCGACGTACTGTTGTTGTTTGAGTGCACGCGTCAATATAGCACGTCGGCTGTGACATAAACAAACACTAGTAGGTGCCCTTGACATGTGACTGGCTGTTGCTGCTGTTGATGTTGTTGATGCTTTTGTTGTTGTTGTTGTTGTTTTTCATGGAAATTGATTCGATGCTCTTGTATTTACTCATTTATTTATGTGTGCGTTTATCTGTCTCTTTATTTATTTATTTGTTTGTTTGCTTGTTCGTAAAGATATTTTTGATGATGAGCCACCACCAAATACACACACACACACACACACACATACACACACACACACACACACACACACACACACACACACACACACACACACACACACACACACACGATAAGGTCTCCCATCTGATACTGACATGTTGTTTCGTGATAAGGAAGCAATAAAGAGTTTTCCTGATGAGTTGCCCTGTTGCTATTATTGGTACGTAAATGATTTCCTGAGTCGAGCCTCATGTTCGATCCTTTCTTACGCTCATGGCTCCACTCGGCATTTCTCAACGTCATTTGCCAGACGCCTAAGTCGGCAGAAATTAAACAGTTCATGAGGATAAGTCACAGAACGCCTACCTTAAAAGATTTGATTGCTGGATCAAAACTCATTTCAATTAATTAATCATTAAATCAATCAATCAATCTGTCAACTTATTTATTTATGTATCTATCTATCTAAAACCTCCCAAAGTAGTAGCTTTTCTTCAACTATCTATTTACAATCTCCCTGACTAGTAGCTTTTCTTCATTCAAATAATCAGTTTATCAACCTATCTATCTATCTATCTATCTATCTATCTATCTATCTATCTATCTATCTATCTATCCATCCATCCATTCACTCGACACAACTTTCTTGCCAAGTATCCTCTCTTCTTCTCAACTATCGGCTTCCATTGCTACACCAGATTAAATTAGATCATACTTCACTAAGAATTTTAACTAAAAATTTCACTTCTTTTCCCTTCCTAAATTAGATTACATTAAGTATTCTGTTTCGCCTCCGTCAGTATATCTCCTCATCACAGGTATATTCAGCGACTTTATCTAAACATATATGAATCCCTGAACCAATTCATAGAAACGTTCATGGTAGCACAGCCATGTTAAACGGTGAAGTCAAAAGGTTTCATCTCTCCGAGCTCTCTCCTTTAACAGACTGTCGTCTTGCTTCTCGCGCTCCCTGCCTTAATGATGCATCTCATCTCTCTCTTCTACCGTCATTTCCGTGGTTGTCACCCTTCCAAATGTAGTAACAATATGTCTCGTTGCACGAATCTTTGATTTATTCTCTTCCCTATTTTCTCACTTACAAGGTTAAGTAGAATCTTCGCTCTTTTATCCCTCTTAATGCTACAGTGTGGGGCTTTATTTTTATTTCTCTGTTTTCTCTCGCCTGCAATATAAATTATTTTGGAATAGAGATTGTATAAAAAAAACTTTTAGAAAATGAATTTATTTCTTTTGGGTCTACTATTATTTTTCAGTTGGGAACAACATATAAATGGAGTTGTCTATTTGTTATTCATCTTTGACAAATCTCCCTAATATATATATATATATATATATATATATATATATATATATATATATATATATATCATTTAGCATCTGTGTTGTTGGCGTGTCTGTCGTACGTTCCAAAGCCTGACGTGACTTACCGTGAAAGGCGCCACCTTTCTTGTGTATTAGTATTTATAGGTTCAGCTCTTGCCTGTACTACGCCTGGGTTTACATATCTCTTAACCAATCAGTAGTAACCATTTCCGAGCTCCATGAAGTTGCATGCTGTCAGAGTGGAGTTGTATAAATAAAATGATAAGAAGTGAACAGTACAGCAATCTTGTGTGACCGCTGAGGAGTAGGAGTTACCACTACAATTAATCCTTCCCCTCTAGAACACTACAACATTAATATGAAAAAAGTAAATATTCATTGAAAGATTGATGCAAACATAAAATTTGATAGAACACTCATTTGGAGATCACCACAAACAATGCGTGTTGTTTTGAAAATATTTGTCTCCGTATGGAAAGCGTTGCCAGAATATTTTTATCCCTCACCTTTGTCTCCATTGGGCGGGGAGAGCAGGGCTTTGTTAGCGGCTCTCTGTGCACGCCCACTCATGCCCCGCTGATGCCTGTAAAGCAGCGGCCAACACCACTGCGATAAATCAACACGTGACGAGAAAATAATGGCCACTGACCGCGTGTTTTTTGTATTTATTTTCTTTCTTTAGCCTCATGTCATCTTCCTTTCAAGAGAGAGAGAGAGAGAGAGAGAGAGAGAGAGAGAGAGAGAGAGAGAGAGAGAGAAAGAACTACCACCTCATTTCTCTTCCTCATTCTCCTCCACCATCACTCACCATCATTCTTATTAGCCACAGTGCACTACCCACCGCCCACCACTTACCCACACTGCCTTACCACCACCACTACTACCACCACCGCCACCACAACTAAAATGAAAAAAAAAAAAAAAAATAATAGTGCTTATGAATCTGTAGTGTGTGTGTGTGTGTGTGTGTGTGTGTGTGTGTGTGTGGGCAAGGGAACGAACACATGAAGGGAGGGAATGAGGGAAGGAAGAGGGAACGTGACGGGAAGGGAGGAAGAGGATGGAGTGAGATTGATAAAGCGAGATGAAGTGATAGTGTGTACGGAGAGAAGGAGGAAGAGGAAGAGGAGGAGGAGGAGAAGGAGGAAATAGAGAAGGAAGAGGAGAAGGAGAGAGGAAATGAAGGGGAATAAGAGGAAGAAAATACAGAGGAAAAGAAAAAATAACGAAAAGAATATATTAGAAACCAAGGAGAAGGAGGAGGAGGAAGAGGAAGAGATGGAGATGGAGGGAAGAGGAGGAAGAGGAGGAG
>CM035197.1:22156044-22168966 GCA_020233015.1 Callinectes sapidus | reverse complement strand
CCTATCCGTCCCCCGTACCCAACCAACCTCCCAGCCCCCACCCACCACAGCAACCACGTGACGTCAGAGGGTGTCCGCAGAACTCAGAGCGGGCCAACCCTGTATTCTCTTAATCCTGCCGCAGCCGTCTTCAGTTCCGATACTTCCACCTCCGTCTCTTGCTTCTTTGTTATTGGCAGTGCCCATACAATACAACATCGATGGCCTCGGTACTATTTTGCACACCTTTCCCTTAGTTTTTCCTCTTCTGTCACATAACGTCTTGTCACACTCCTCCTGTCATTTTCTCCAGCCTGCACTTTTCTTAGTCTTACGAGTAGAAGAGAGAGAGAGAGAGAGAGAGAGAGAGAGAGAGAGAGAGAGAGAGAGAGAGAGAGAGAGAGAGAGAGAGAGAGATTTTGAATATATAGAAAAATAACATTAAAGAAGAGGCCATCACCGTTAATACTCAAGGTTATCGACACACGACTTAGCAGTGGTAAAACTATGAAAATATACATATACAAACAAATGAATAAGTAACATAAGGAAATGATAAAAAGAATATGGATATGGAGGCATGTTTTTTTTTACTGTGCCATGGATAACAACCGCGCACGTATGTCAGGGAAAAGTTATAAATAAGGAGCAGTGGAGACAGGAGACCATGCGAGAAATGAGGAGAGCCTAAAGAGTCTTAGAAACAGGACAGCAGTGTGTTCCCAGCATTGTTATTCTTTATTTAGTTCATGGCAGTTATCCAGGCTGTATGTGACAGCTTAACCCTTTTAACACTGGAGATGTTTTTATATTCATTGTGCTGATAATTTGCCGATTCTATATAACCTCAGAAACTCATGAGGGGATTCTACTGGTACATACTCTGGTTAGTAATCTTCTGACCTCCATAGACACCACCTAATATCTTTTTTTTTTTTTTTGTTCATGACAAATATACAGGCTCTATGTGACTGCTTAACCCCATCAGCACTGAGACACATTTTAAAATCTATTCTCTTTATCATTTAGTGATTTTATACAACTTCAAAAAACTGATGAGGGGTTTAAAATATTACAGACTCTGGCCAATAATTATCTTACCACCATAGATCCTTCCTAATATCAGTAAAATCGTGTACTCACACCCAATACTCGTGGTAAAAATGTGTCTCAGTACTGAAGGGGTTAACAAGGATTCTGCATCATCACTGGGAAAACCACCAATGATAACTTAACTAAAATTCTTTGGGAAACATGGGTTCTCTTACAAAAGCGACGAAAAAAGAAAAAAAAGAAAAAGCAGGTTTCCATACTAACTTCAAACATTTCCCTTATCTCTTTGTGAATCGAAGCTCAGTTTGGTTTCATTCTTTTTCCTTTCATTTTCCTTTGTGTTCGTGATTGCCTCGCTCTTATTATCGGCCATTTCTTTGTGTTCGAGAAGATACCAGTGGAAAAAAATTAATACGAATGATAGTTATGATTTCTATCGCCATGACCTCAATGACTTTAATACTGTGTGTGTGTGTGTGTGTGTGTGTGTGTGTGTGTGTGTGTGTGTGTGTGTGTGTGTGTGTGTGTGTGTGTGTGTGTGTGTGACTTAAACGGTCAGTACTGTTCATTATTGTATTCTGTTCCGCTTTACGATTTTGTTTCCATGCACTGTTTTCTCACTATTGTTGTTGTTGTTGTTGTTGTTGTTGTTGTTGTTGTTGTTGTTGTTGTTGTTGTTGTTGTTGTTGTTGTTTTTCACGTAATGTTAAGCTATCAAATATCTCTCATAAGACGAACACACGAGCAAAGCAACAAATTAACAGAAAAGAGTAATTCATCTTAATTCTCAAATGCCTCGAAATTATCTTGTTGCATCATAATGATTTCTTCGTCTCTTGCATACTTTCAATGATACTATGAGCACATCAAAATAGGTGAATTATACATATCTTTCTTCTTTAGTTCACATATCCGTTAATTCTCTTGTTAATTTCATGTATCTAAACCAAGGGAAAACAGATGAGTCAGGGGAAATATATTGAAATCATAAAGGAAGAGCGTGTAGTTATATTTGGGTCTTATCTCGTCTTCAACTAATAACACTGACACTTCTTTTCAGCTTCAAAAATTCTCTTGCATAATGAGTGAACTAATAAGGGAAGAATGCCTGGAAGTGGAAGATGTTCAGAGTGTGGGGGAGTGATGTGCACAACAGGTGAATGAACGATGTGGTGGTAACAACACAAGAGAATGAGCAATGTAGTGGAAGGAATGCTTATAATAAAAATAAAAAAAGGTACAGAGACGACAATATCACAAACGAATTACGATAAAGCCACCTTCATATGCATATACACTTCGTCCTGCACATAAATACAAAAGTAGAAAATAATAAACAATATAGAAGTTAAAAGTACATGTAAGTATATTAACCCCTTCAGTACTGGGAGGCATGTTCATATTTATTCTGCTCATTATTTGTCAACCTTATACAGCTTCAGCCATTCATGCTTTTAAAATAGTAAAACCTCTGGCCATCCATTTTATGACCACAATAGTTAATGCTAATAAAATCGTATCATTTCAGAAAAAAAATTGTAGTAAGAACGTGTCCTAGTAGCGAAGGGGTTAATGATACTTTCAGAGATGATTCGCCGCAGATATACGTTACCTACTGACACACGCTGAGTCATCTCTAGACAACCACTGTGGCGGCGTCTCAGGTCACACACTCACGCACCTGGGAAATGAAAAAAAGAAAAACCAGTGTCAACACAAATATTTCTCAATTCCTATATACGAAAATACCTACCGATAGTAACTTCCACAACATATATTTGTCTCCATTCCCGACAATCAAAATATATCTAAATACTAATTATTAACCCCTTCAGTACTGGGATACATCTTTATCATGAGTTTTTGGTGTGATTAGACGATTTTATTAATACTGGAAAGGGTCAATGAAGGTCAAAACATTAATGGGCAGAATCTGTGTTATTTCAATCCCTCACATGAGTTTCTAAAGCTATACAAAATCGCCAAATAATAAGCAGAATAAACATAAAAACGCGCCATAGTACTGAAGGGGTTAAGGAAATATTAGGCATCAATAAAGATTTCTCAATTCCTGTGTAAACTGAACTTTGCATACACACTTTGGAGCACTGAAGAATGAATGAGCTATTAACATAACTGTGTCTATTCTTGCCATATTCAAGCATGTAGTGATAACTCAGAGCTTTATTATGCAGAAAAATCAATTGTCAGTTACGAATTCTCTTAACTTATGTAAAATGTGTGTGTGTGTGTGTGTGTGTGTGTGTGTGTGTGTGTGTGTGTGTGTGTGTGTGTGTGTGTGTGTGTGTGTGTGTACATGTTTAACTTTTAAGCAAAGATATGCCATAATTCCTCAATAAAACACAGCGCATATATCATTTGAAACCTGAGGAAACAAAACAAAAACATCATTAAAGCCGTGTCACTACAACATCAAATACACAACTCAATAAAACTCCCATGAGATAAATCAACCCAAAAGACAAACAGGGACAATTTCATCAGGCCTGGATAAGCTCGGCATTGTACTGTAATAGATAGCACAACAGATACACGACCACAACCAGTCACGCTCCTCTGTATTGGTAGTTACATTCACCCCTAAAAAGTGGAGTTTGGTGGGTCACTGCTCATGGCTCCCGTATGAGGCGAAAATAATAATAATATCGACATTGCCCTCGCAGCTTTATGGGGCAAAGTGTGGACCAGTACTTCGACTTGTATATGTTACAGGAAATCTTTCATGATATTTCTAGTAATTCTGTGCAAACAAATATTTCAGTGATCACTTTTCTACTATAATTTTCTTTTTAATTTATTTACTGACGGAGGTTAGGTAAAGTTCAGTTTGGTTACGTTACTATAGATTCACGTTAATCAACCAATCAGCCATGTTAGACAGATTCGAAATATAACTTTTATTGCGTAAAATTTGTAGGCCTAGTGAATTTTTAATATTGATCTTATGCAGCAAAAATTGTATCATGAATCCGTCTCTTTATATACATGTATACGTAACGAAACCTAACTCAACTTTGGTGAAGGATGTAACATTGGATATAAGAACGTTGAAATATATTTGCACGAAATTACTAGGGATTGCAAGAAATTCCTAATTATACCTACAAATAACTATGTACATATACAAAAGTATATGTACATACATATGTCACAATGCAATCCAGCAGTGTACTATGAAAAAAAGTTCAACAAGATTAATTATTTTTCTTTCTATTATTATATCCTAATATCTGAAGATGGAAGACATACATTTCCACTGAAATTATATTGATATTTCTTAAACTTTCATTTATTAAATAATTTCTCAGAGCCTTCTTAGTGCCTTTGTAATGTAATTGCAATAATATCCGTAATTCAAGTACTATTGCCTCTGCCTCAAGTATTTTCCCTCATGCTTCTCTTTTTACAACTTTTACTACGTTTAGAAACTACTCAACTTGATTTAAGTTTACTACCCAATTTGTCTCCATTTCTTCTTTGTTGTGCATGATTTATGGTTTTAATTGCAATGAACAATCAGTGATTTTTCCATAAACGTCTTTTCCGACGTCAATTTTTGGTCATCGTTTTTTCAAAGCTATCACATACGCTTCCCTCCTTCCATTCAGCCCTTCGCCTCCCATCACCCCACAGCGCATTGGACTATTACTTAATAATTTCCATATATAACATCTTAAAGAGTAAAGGAAAAAATTATAAATAAATAATTGATAAATAATAATAATGATGATAATAATAACAATAATAATAATGATAATAATAATAATAATAATAATAATAATAATAATAATAATAATAATAATAATAATAATAATAAACAGCAACAACAACAACAACAACAACAACAACAACAACAATAATAATAATAATAATAATAATAATTACAACAACAACAATAATAATAATAATAATGATAATAATAATAATAATAATAATAATAATAATAATAATAATAATAATAATAATAAGAAGAAGAAGAGTAAGAAGAAGAAGAAGAAGAAGAAGAAGAAAGGGTAAAAAAGAAAGCAAGAGAGCATTTGTAATTCTATAACTCAGACTGACTTGGCGTTTTAATTAAGGAAAATGTGAGCAAGTTATTTGTATTTATATGGCCAATCTCTCTCTCTCTCTCTCTCTCTCTCTCTCTCTCTCTCTCTCTCTCTCTCTCTCTCTCTCTCTCTCTCTCTCTCTCTCTCTCTCTCTCTCTCGTATCAATTATTCTTAGTTATCAATGTTTATTTTTATAAGTTTGTTCAATATGTTATATGATCTTGGCATCTTGCGTCAACATAATCAATTAATTACTAACATCATCTTAACATTGCTGTGTGTGTGTGTGTGTGTGTGTGTGTGTGTGTGTGTGTGTGTGTGTGTGTGTGTGTGTGTGTGTGTGCCTGCGTAATTTGAGCCACAGCCTTGCATATCACGCGCGGGTATCATTGTAACCATCAATACTCTGCTGAGGGCACAGGGTTCATACAGTCCGGTCTGTAGTGAGACTGAGACCTCCCACACACCGCATTCACTTACTCCAGTCAAGGGCAGTAAGAGCTACTCAGTGTGATCCTCTGCGATATTAGTGCTGTGGGAATTTAAGCGTGTAAAATTTCATAAAGAAGGACACTGTTACGAAATCAACGAAGTGTGCGTGGTTTAGTTGTCAATGCGTGGCTTGCTTTCAACACACTGGCTGATAAACAGACGTATGGCAATAATGACGACTTCATCACCAGACCACAGGTGAGCTAACTTGCTTTACTCAAACACACTCAATCTTTTACTACTTCGAAGAGTTGCCATACTTTATTTCTCATACATTTCAGAGACTATTTTCATGTTAAACAAAATAAAAACAAAAGAGTGTTACTACCTTTATAGAACAACATATTGATGTTTTCATAATCTTTACATAACTATCGTATTTCACCACACTTAATTGTCTTTCCTATCTCGTTACCTGCCGTAGCATCACACACGCACCTCTCCATTAGTGATCTCGACAGCCTGGATGCTGCGGTAGCGTGATATTTTCCCCCAGTTTCTTACTCTCACGATTATTTCTTTACACTTGAGATTTACTGTAAATGCAGAGGAGCTTGCACTTTGCGAGGCACAGCAAATACACAATTATGGAAAGTGTTGTGTTAAAAACAGTAAAAGATCCAAGTGGGAATCCCTGATGGTGGCGCCCTTAGTGACCACCTACAACGTTAATAATAATGGCAATTATGCTCATGATAATAAGAATAACAATAATGTTAATAATAATAATAATAATAATAATAACAATAATAACAACAACAACAACGATAACAACAACAACAACAACAACAACAACAACAACAATAATAATAATAATAATAATAATAATAATAATAATAATAATAATAATAATAATAATAATAATAATAACATTAATAATAGTATTAATAATAATAATAATAATAATAATAATAATAATAATAATAATAATAATAATAATAATAATAATAATAATAATAACAAATAGAAGAAAAAATTAAAGGAAAAATGATAAAGAACAAAACAACAAATAAAAAGGAAGAGAATAGCTAATTTCCAGAAAGGGAAATGAGGCAGAGAAAGATGTGCATATCATAGTGACCTTGATGGACACTTACGAGGCAAATCTAAGAAAAACCTTATCACCAAAACAACAAGAACTACTAGTCAGAATGGCTGTCATGATATGTAGCTCGCGCACACGCGCGCGCGCACACACACACACACACACACACACACACACACACACACACACACACACACACACAAAGATAGATATATAGATAGACAGATTTTATTGACCATGAAACAATACAAACAAATATAGCATCAACTAAATTCTATGCAAACACATTGGAAACAGAATCATGTTAGTGTATGATAGATAATCCCAACAGATACATAAAGAAAAACAACACATTAAACAATCATTAAGAAATGGAGACTTCTAAATAACAAATATCTTTTTTTTTTTTTGTCCTTGATATAAGTAAACGTTTCAAGTCGACTCGAAAGATCCTCCTTGATTAACTTAGAATAAGAAAAAAATGCAAACTAATTTTTTCAGGCATCATTATCACCAATCCCACTTGTCTTGAGTGTCAGCGGTCTAGTTAATGGAGCCGAGGTGGTGGTGGCGAGCCGAACCCACCCGCATCGGCCTCACATGACTGAACTATCTTATCTATGTTAACAGAGAGACCTCGTGATGTCCGCACTGTTTGACTCATGGCCTTATCCCCCCTCCCCTCCCCCCCATCTCTCTTTCCCTCTCTCTCTCTGTTTTTCCCATATCCTGTATCCTTCATCCATTGTTATCTTATTTCACTCCATTTGATTCTTTCTTCCCTTTCTCCACTGTTTTCGCCTTCAATGCTTTGCTTCTATGTTTGGTTGTCATGCAGACACGCACGACTCTATGCCACCTTGCTATTTTTTCACTTGTTATCCGTCCTGTCATGCATGATATGTTGTTTCTCTGGTGCTGTGGTAAAGGTTATACGTTGCGAGTAAGGCTGACGTAGTATGACTGAATGATTAAAATGAGTGAGTAAGGAAGAGAGGTATTTGGATATGAGAATAGAGACTGGTGTGTGTGTGTGTGTGTGTGACTTATGGAGACTGTGAGGGAGCGAGGGGGATGTGAGTGAGCGCAAGGAATGTAGGATCTCACATGACTAAAGGAGCGGCAAGGATGTGATGGGTGCCAGTGAGAAGGGAAGCGGTGTGTGTGTGTGTGTGTGTGTGTGTGAGGACCAACAGGGAATGGTAGTAGAGGTTGGGGTGGTGGTGGTGGTGGTGGTGGACCCTTGTCAGTCACGTGTTTGAGAGAGCGAGTGTGTTAGGAGGAGTGGAGGCGACTGGCAGTTGTACCGTGGCCTGTGTGAGTGTTTGTGTTTGCCGTGCAGTGTGGCTGAGTAAGCTGTTCAAAAAGGGTGATCTAAGCGTATTTCACTACTTCTAACTCCTCTCTGACGCTGCATCACTTCTACACAACTTGAGGTGAATACAAGATTAAATTTCCAATGGTTTTACTGCATTTCTAATTCAATTAATGTGTTTTTCATATTGAATGACTATGTGAGTCGGTAAATTTCACACTCCATTTGTTTTATTTGCTGGCATCAAGATATCACAACGCGAGTTACAGTGATAATAATTCTTCAACGGATCTTAAGGCACAAGTCATACAATTAATTAAGAAGAGTTCTTGTTGACACTTGATAATTCATGATTCAGTAAAATCTAATACAATTACATGTTTATGAATTGTTCACACTGGAGGGGACGTGCCACAGCAAACATGGGATGTGCACCGCATAAAATGATAAATGATTTGATTGATTTACTTGTTATGAAGAGATTTTGTTAAACTTACTAGTCTTTTGTTCTGGTTTCTTTGTATCAGAGTAAAAAAGGATAACAAAAACATGAGGACAGGACTCAAAATTAATACAAAATTGTAATACAAGATTCTTTTCGTGAAATGGCAAATTCTAACAGACTTTTTGGTAGTTCTGTTTTCTTTAGGAGCATTCGGTTTCTGGAAATCACAGCAGGTATGGCTAACAAACCGTCACAGTTAAGAAAACAAGCATTGCGAATATTTCAACAAACTATTAAATTAATATCATGATTTCCACGCACCATTATCACTAACAACAACAAAAACAACAACTGTAAGATCATAACATCAGTAACGAGACGCACATCGCATCTCAACAATACAAGTACAGAACAACACGCGTCTGAATCTTCCCTGTGCGTCGCGAAGACAAGGAAAAGAGCAAACCACAAGCTGGAAATCCCTTTAATGCAAACCTAACCTTTCCATGACACAGCAAGAACAAGAGATTTGCAACGTGACTTCTACTTCATCTTCAATTAGAATATCTTTGTTATTTTTATAAATATGTCTCTTCACAAATACAAGTTTCTAACACGATAACTTAACATTCTTCTTTGCACTGACTTATGGACTTCTACGGACCATATTCTGAAACATCTGTGCCACACTATTTAAAAAACCTTGCTGACACTATAGGGGCTATTAAAACTGATTTTAATGTTTTAGTGACAGATTAACAAAATCTCTACGTTAATAATAGAAAAAAAAAAAACATTCTTGAGAAGCCTGCTTTTCATCTCTGTGGTCTTTCACAATACTCGTGGTGAGAGAGTAAAGCAATGCAGAATACCGGTCTATAAGCTTGAAGCATCACTGTGTTCTGATGCTCACGATATGCTGTTGTGAAGAAATGACTATCTCTTTGTGAATATGCTACATCACACACCGACAATAATGCGATATACAATAAGATACCAGACTGATAATTCCATATAGTAGGAGGCAGCTTTGTAATACCCATGGTACATAACATACAAATAAAAGGCTTAAATACATTATTCTGATATGCACGTTCTACAACTCACGTCCACAGGAAATGATCGTACATGGTGCAGTTCTCCTGTACGAGACGTGTTCATGACACACGTCCTTGGCTAGTCAAGCCCATCATGCCTGCCGCTCTCTATACTTGTTGACTGTTGGCTTGCACTGCTCCCAGAATACAGGAGCTTGATCTGTTTTCAGTCATACAGAGGTGACTCAATTTAGACGTGTTCTATCAAGACAATTCCAATTTTCCATTGCTTAAAATGTATCTCTAATTGATTCCATTCATTGTTTTCACTATAACACAATGCAGCACTGTATATTAATAAACAAGTGCATTTTTTCTGATTTCTTATGCATGTATTATGTATTTATTTAAGATTTTATATTGAAGGTTAGGATTAACAAACAAGGATAAAATATGGAATTAGTGTTATTCACTTTCAATACTGAGAGATTTAAGCAAGACCAAAATCCTTAGATTCAACAGGTCAAATTTCCTAATATCTTTTCTATTAATTATACTACAACAACACGAAAATTACATATGAAGTCATAACAAACATTCTAAATCAATTTCCCTTGTACAAAGAAAAGATATCACTAGTACGTTCTCAGTTCACCGTCCCACCACTGATTTTTTTCCGCACCCGTGTCCTTGCTCAGTGTACTTGACACCACCACCACCACCACCACCACCAGCTGCCTCATGTCTCATGCCTCGCCGTTGCACTATGACCTTCACAGCGGTCTTCCCAAACTTGCAGCACATTTGATGACAGGTCAAGAGAGAGAGAGGGAGAGAGAGAGAGAGAGAGAGAGAGAGAGAGAGAGAGAGAGAGAGAGAGAGAGAGAGAGAGAGAGAGAGAGAGAGAGAGAGAGTGTGTGTGTGTGTGTGTATGTGTGTGTGTGTGTGTGTGTGTGTGTATGTGTGTGTGAAGGTTTATCTGGCTTATTTAAACATTTTTCGCTAAGTTACCTGAATCAAGAATAGCCTTTTACGAGTATCCTTTTAGAGAAGGTACGAGTGAAGAGAAACAGGTGCTGCTTGAATAACTGAGCGATTGATTTATAGATTCTAGTTTCGGCCAAGCAGCAATCGAGGATGGATATTAGATGGTGCTAAACTGAAACTCTTGGAAAAATATATATTAATAAGTAAAACAAAATGAATAAATGGAAAGAAACAGTTTAGATCAGTGATAGTTAACCTCGGTGCATGGGGAACCTCAAGATGCATGATTATTTGGAAGGGATGTGGAAACAGCATAGCACATAGAGAAACACATGATATGTCAAGTGTGTATGAATGCATAGCAGGGAAAAAAAATTCAGGATGGAAATTGTATCATTCAAGAAATAAAACGAAAAAAAAGAATTGGTTAACATATAACACTGAGATGCATATCACGCCTCAAAAGTTCATGTTGTTGAACATTCTGCACCTATATAATTATAATTTGAGACCGAGTGTCTACTTTCTGTGTATATAATAAGGATAATATTTTTGTTTCTATAATTGCACTATTGACACTGGAGAAAAGTGCAATATAATAGTGTAATATCTTATCCCTAATCGTTCTTGGCGCGATGGAGCATGAATCTTTCACCGGAAGGATACATAAACTTAGGAAATACTAGAAACTGCTGCTGGAGAGAATGAGTTCCGTATTCAGAAACGCTTTGCTCTCTCACTAAGACTATTTTTCAAGGCCATAGAGGTGATTGGCGATGTTTTGAAGAGATTTCCAGATAATAATGTAGAAATCTTGTCACTATAATTAGAACCGTAAAAAAAAGAAAAAAAGAAAAAAAAAAAAAAAACTTAAAAAACTCGTGTAAATTGAAATAAAACCTTTTGAAATAGTCGAAGTGAACTACAGAAATGTTTGTTTAAGACGTGTCGGACAAACTCATTATTTGTGAGGTGATTCTGTGACAAGAAAAGGCAGCCCAGAGAAAATCAAGGCTACTGGCTCCCTCTCCAAGCCCTCCCTCCCTCCCTCCCTTCCTCCCTCCCTACCCCTCCGGCCTCTCCCACCCTTGCTCATGTGATGGGAAGGGAAGCACAAAACGCTCGTCAGGAAATGATTTTTTGTTCTTATATTCTCTCTCTCTCTCTCTCTCTCTCTCTCTCTCTCTCTCTCTCTCTCTCTCTCTCTCTCTCTCTCTCTCTCTCTCTCTCATCTCGCTTCCATTCAGAGTTGTTAGCCATAGGAGACAAAAATAAAGTGTGGAATAAGGGTGGCAGGACCATCTGAGTTTATGCAACGCCGCTTCTCACAGACAGAACACCCTTCACCCTCATCCCAGGCACAAATACTCAGAGATATAAAGTAGAGTGGTGGACATACAAGTGCAGTACATAACAGCCTCCTGAGACAATACTGAATGCTTGTCTCTTAATGGTGCATTTTTTGGGTTAAGTAACTCACCCTTATTCATTTTACTGACCTGGTATAAAATATTATCTATTATATCATTTACTATTTCCTCTTTTATCTATCCATCTATCATCATTCATTCATTCATTTACCTATCTATTTTTTATCCTCTTATTTAATTTATTCATTCATATTATATGTAGAATGTCCAGTTTTTTTTTTTTTTTTTTTATCACATCGATCCATTAATTTTGAAGTGCAGCTACAGCAGAAAATAGCTTAATCACAGTTTTTTCATTAATCACAGTGCAGAGGAACCAATGTGAAAATCACGCGTTGGCGGTTCATCTGAAGAACAGTCTGACCTGCGTCCCACCAAGCCTTAAACCTTCGATGAAATCATCACTCCGACAACGCCAGTTTTTATAAACAAGGACATGGAACTTAATAGTAGAGTGTTCAGTGTTTCACGAAAGTAACATTAAAAAACATGAACATGAAATTTATCAATTTCAACATGTTTTCCATTCGTCTTCCAAAATATTAGTATTAATACTAATTATACACATAAATTGCACAAAAAAAAATTAAGTATTCATAAGCATATCAGAAAAAGTTCAAAGGGAAATTGAAAACTTTAATTACATTAGCATAATTATGGTCAAGGAAACAGCTTTGATCTATATTATATATCTATATCTACAAAATATTTATAGCAACAATTAATTACACCATCAGTATGTTAAAGTCAATCTATATTCGTATATTTATTCATCTAGAGATACTTATTAACTTCTTTATTCATAAGTGTAAGTAAAAATCTCTCAAGGAAACAGGGTAGTATGTGATTTTAGGCTGCGTCTTCCCCTGCTGATGTCACAGGGAACACTAAAAAGCACATGATGACAACCACGAGCAATATACTCACGGCTTTCATAACAACTGTCACATCGTGTAATAAAAGACAATCAGGAGTGTATTTGTTCATCATTACCTCTCTCTCTCTCTCTCTCTCTCTCTCTCTCTCTCTCTCTCTCTCTCTCTCTCTCTCTCTCTCTCTCTCTCTCTC
>CM035197.1:22136566-22140062 GCA_020233015.1 Callinectes sapidus | reverse complement strand
ATATATATATATATATATATATATATATTTCTTATACTTAATGCTCCCTTAAATCACTCAAACCACCTTATCCTTCCCTCCACTCCCTACTGCCTCTATTTTTTTTATTTAACCTTTCGTTAATTTGTAATTCTTATTAATTTCAGCTAGTCTTTGTTCTTATTTCCTGTTATCACTCACCCCTCACTCCATCACTCACTGCTTATCCTTTCCATTAACATTCATTCTCTCAGGTTACTATTTCAATTGTTTCAGTCATATATGCTATACTTTTTATCCTCCATCTATTTCACATAATTTTCAGTCATACTACCTTATCCTTCCAATCCTTCGGTACTACTTTGGTAACGTGTCATTAGGGTACTTTGGTATGCAAGCTACACTTTAGTTTGTTTTCTGCAAGAAAAGCTACATATTTTCCCTTTTATCATCAATAGATAAGAAAAGTATTCTATTTTTATTTTAAGAATGGAATGTCTGTTCGAGTGTCGAAACCCCGGTTCCGACTCAAGGCATCACTGCTGGATCACTGCTGCTATTCAGTAATACTCGGAACATGTGCATATCTATGGGTAACAAACATGCAAGGTAACACTAAAGTACTCAAGAGCAAAGCTGCCTCGCCTTGTTTCAGTGATCAGCCCAGTCTTGCATTCTTTTAAACTGAAACAATTTTTTCATTTGCCAGCGTCGATTTAATATTCCGATCAAAATTTAAATGTAGATTAAGAAGTTTCGGCTAAAATTTGTGCAGGGCCGTGACGGCCTTGGGCGCCGCACGGGGGGAGAAGGTGGCTGTTGGGTCTAGCCTGTGGCCCAAGGCGGGGAACTGGCAGCAGGTCCTTCTTTTCCTTAGCGGCCTCAGGCTTCTTCACTACAAGTCGTCCACTTGCAGTGCCTCACACTAGGCAAGGGATCCCTATCTATAAGAAAGGGATCAATGTCAACTATTCATCAGATTCACCGGAGGGGGGAGCTCTGATTGGGAGATAAGGGCTCCTTCCATAGAGTCTGGTGAATGGTGACACCGGGCTGAACAACTCGCCATGAACGAGGGCACGCTGTGCACCATGTACCAGACACTGGCTGTACGAGGGGGGGCCTTTTTGGGGAGAAGGGGCTCACTTCATGACAGTGGTTGGGGAGTGGTGTGTGGCGGGTCATTGGTCATGGCGAACTGTGTGACGCGCGGCAAGGTTGTTGCATCATCGTCACTGCCCTCACACCCACGGGACTGCTGGGGTGGACCTTTGGGGAGGAAGGGTTCGTCCCAGTACCTGTGTAGATAAGACTACAAAGACGTACAGCTATCGCAACGCTTACATCCTGGAAACTGGAACTGTTATCACGGAATTTCATCGTCATCGTGGAAAATGGCATCGTTATCGTGGAAAATGAAATGGCATCGTTATCGTGGAAAATGGCATCGTTATCGTGGAAAATGGCATCGTTATCATGGAAAATGGCATCGTTATCGTGGAAAATGAAATCGTTATCGTGGAAAATGGCATCGTTATCGTGGAAAATGAAATCGTTATCGTGGAAAATGAAATGGCATCGTTATCATGGAAAATGAAATGGCATCGTTATCGTGGAAAATGAAATGGCATCGTTATCGTGGAAAATGACATCGTTATCGTGGAAAATGAAATGGCATCGTTATCGTGGAAAATGGCATCGTTATCGTGGAAAATGAAATCGTTATCGTGGAAAATGAAATCGCATCGTTATCGTGGAAAATGAAATCGTTATCGTGGAAAATGGCATCGTTATCGTGGAAAATGAAATCGTTATCGTGGAAAATGAAATCGCATCGTTATCGTGGAAAATGAAATCGTTATCGTGGAAAATGGCATCGTTATCGTGGAAAATGAAATCGTTATCGTGGAAAATGAAATCGCATCGTTATCGTGGAAAATGAAATCGTTATCGTGGAAAATGGCATCGTTATCGTGGAAAATGAAATCGTTATCGTGGAAAATGAAAACTGTTATCGTGGAAAATGGAATCGCATTCTTATCATCGGCTCGCGCATCGTAATCATTGTTATTTATTTATATGTTTATTTATCGTACTATCAAATTCGCTATTATTGTTTCACTTTAAGTAAATACGCAACTCATATTATTAGTACTGTATATCCTGATGTGCAATTTCTTTACGATGAAAGTCCAATAAAGGTCAATATGTATGTAGATGGAATATATAAAATTTTCATATTTCATTTTAAGGACGTACAGGCAAACTTTTTCATTGGTGCTGTACTGAAGTTGTAATAATATTCGTAATTTAAGTTGGCTCTGTCTTTGAGTATGTTTCATCGCTTCTTTGTATCCAAACTATCGATAAGTTTATTATTTTTTTCTGATAAATATGTGCAAATATTCAAAGTTTTATCAAAGCCATAATAGATAAATTTATTGCCCAGATGACATACGAAACTACAATTTAACTTGTAGATCACAATGGATGTGTAGATCGCATACCAAAGTAGCACCTATTCTTTCTTTCTCTTTATTTTTTTTTTTCTTCACTATACTTTGAACTCTCACTCTATTATTTATCATTGCCCCTCATTCCTCCTCTTATTCTCTAGCACCACTCAGTAACTCAAGTGAATTCTTCTAATCATGTAATTACACCCTTGCCATTTTATCTTTCTCTCCTACACCATATTCAGACTTTTTTTTTCATTTAAACACATGTTGCTGGATTGACCAAATTATTTCCGCTTACAAAGTAATTACACCTTAGCTAGCCGTCCACTTTCCTTCTTTTGTACACCACACCGAGACCTCTGACGATCTTCCTTCCACTACTTCGCTCTCTGTTCTAGCTCCTGCCAATTTGTATCTTGCTCTACCAATGAAATACCTACTCATTTACCTCTCTATATTAGGTCCTGTCAGATTGCTATACTCACTCACTCACTCTACACTGATACACCTAACTTTCATCATTCCTGTCAATTTGCACCTCTCACTCACTGACACTCGCTTTGCACATCTTCATCAGTCTTACCACATATCCTGGTTTCTTGCAACACGTTGGGTTATCCCTGTGAAGAAGGAAGAGTAGGTCTCCGGACGGGTTGTGTGCAGTGAACTCAAAAGCACTCCCTTGCACCACTCCCATGATATTGCCAGGGGGGAACGATACCTCCACGTGCTGTAGGAGAGACTGATCAGGCAGGGCGGAAGAGGAAGGGTCGGTGAGCGTGAAGGGGAGGGAGGGAGGGATGAGGCAAATAGAAACAGGAATGATATGTGTTTGCGAAGGAAGGACAGCACTCAGTAGGAAAGAAAATAAAAAAAACAGTGGCATGTTGAATAGGAAGTGAGAAGTATTTTTATCCTTTTGCGTGAAGAGGCAGAAGGGGGTGAGGAAATTAAAATAGGAAGGCGCGATATATATAAGGAGCCAACTGTAGCTCATCGTATTGAAACAGAAAGAAAAGAAACAAAGTGTAGTTTGAAATAAAAGTATGATGGTTCAT
>CM035197.1:22129066-22131566 GCA_020233015.1 Callinectes sapidus | reverse complement strand
CAAATAATGAGTTTGTCCGACACGTCTTAAACAAACATTTCTGTAGTTCACTTCGACTATTTCAAAAGGTTTTATTTCAATTTACACGAGTTTTTTAAGTTTTTTTTTTTTTTTTCTTTTTTTCTTTTTTTTACGGTTCTAATTATAGTGACAAGATTTCTACATTATTATCTGGAAATCTCTTCAAAACATCGCCAATCACCTCTATGGCCTTGAAAAATAGTCTTAGTGAGAGAGCAAAGCGTTTCTGAATACGGAACTCATTCTCTCCAGCAGCAGTTTCTAGTATTTCCTAAGTTTATGTATCCTTCCGGTGAAAGATTCATGCTCCATCGCGCCAAGAACGATTAGGGATAAGATATTACACTATTATATTGCACTTTTCTCCAGTGTCAATAGTGCAATTATAGAAACAAAAATATTATCCTTATTATATACACAGAAAGTAGACACTCGGTCTCAAATTATAATTATATAGGTGCAGAATGTTCAACAACATGAACTTTTGAGGCGTGATATGCATCTCAGTGTTATATGTTAACCAATTCTTTTTTTTCGTTTTATTTCTTGAATGATACAATTTCCATCCTGAATTTTTTTTCCCTGCTATGCATTCATACACACTTGACATATCATGTGTTTCTCTATGTGCTATGCTGTTTCCACATCCCTTCCAAATAATCATGCATCTTGAGGTTCCCCATGCACCGAGGTTAACTATCACTGATCTAAACTGTTTCTTTCCATTTATTCATTTTGTTTTACTTATTAATATATATTTTTCCAAGAGTTTCAGTTTAGCACCATCTAATATCCATCCTCGATTGCTGCTTGGCCGAAACTAGAATCTATAAATCAATCGCTCAGTTATTCAAGCAGCACCTGTTTCTCTTCACTCGTACCTTCTCTAAAAGGATACTCGTAAAAGGCTATTCTTGATTCAGGTAACTTAGCGAAAAATGTTTAAATAAGCCAGATAAACCTTCACACACACATACACACACACACACACACACACACACATACACACACACACACACACTCTCTCTCTCTCTCTCTCTCTCTCTCTCTCTCTCTCTCTCTCTCTCTCTCTCTCTCTCTCTCTCTCTCTCTCTCTTGACCTGTCATCAAACGCGCTGCAAGTTTGGGAAGACCGCTGTGAAGGTCATAGTGCAACGGCGAGGCATGAGACATGAGGCAGCTGGTGGTGGTGGTGGTGGTGGTGTCAAGTACACTGAGCAAGGACACGGGTGCGGAAAAAATCAGTGATGGGACGGTGAACTGAGAACGTACTAGTGATATCTTTTCTTTGTACAAGGGAAATTGATTTAGATTGTTTGTTATGACTTCATATGTAATTTTCGTGTTGTTGTAGTAGATATAATAATAGAAAAGATATTAGGAAATTTGACCTGTTGAATCTAAGGATTTTGGTCTTGCTTAAATCTCTCAGTATTGAAAGTGAATAACACTAATTCCATATTTTATCCTTGTTTGTTAATCCTAACCTTCAATATAAAATCTTAAATAAATACGTAATGCATGCATAAGAAATCAGAAAAAATGCACTTGTTTACGAATATACAGTGCTGCATTGTGTTATAGTGAAAACAATGAATGGAATCAATTAGAGATACATTTTAAGCAATGAAAAAGTGGAATTGTCTTGATAGAACACGTCTAAATTGAGTCACCTTTGTATGACTGAAAACAGATCAAGCTCCTATATTCTGGGAGCAGTGCAAGCCAACAGTCAACAAGTATAGAGAGCGGCAGGCATGATGGGCTTGACTAGCCAAGGACGTGTGTCATGAACACGTCTCGTACAGGAGAACTGCACCATGTACGGTCATTTCCTGTGGACGTGAGTTGGAGGACGTGCATATCAGAATAATGTATTTAATCCTTTTATTTGTATGTTATGTACCATGGGTATTACAAAGCTGCCTCCTACTATATGGAATTATCAGTCTGGTATCTTATTGTATATCGCATTATTGTCGGTGTGTGATGTAGCATATTCACAAAGAGATAGTCATTTCTTCACAACAGCATATTGTGAGCATCAGAACACATTGATGCTTCAAGCTTATAGACCGGTATTCTGCATTGCTTTACTCTCTCACCACGAGTATTGTGAAAGACCACAGAGATGAAAAGCAGGCTTCTCAAGAATGTTTTTTTTTTCTATTATTAACGTAGAGATTTTGTTAATCTGTCACTAAAACATTAAAATCAGTTTTAATAGCCCTTATAGTGTCAGCAAGGTTTTTTAAATAGTGTGGCACAGATGTTTCAGAATATGGTCCGTAGAAGTCCATAAGTCAGTGCAAAGAAGAATGTTAAGTTATCGTGTTAGAAACTTGTATTTGTGAAGAGACATATTTATAAAAATAACAAAGATATTCTAATTGAAGATGAAGTAGAAGCCACGTTGCAAATCTCTTGTTCTTGCTGTGTCATGGAAAGGTTAGGTTTGCACTAAAGGGATTTCCAGCTT
>CM035197.1:22121566-22124066 GCA_020233015.1 Callinectes sapidus | reverse complement strand
CTGCATAAAATCAACATTAAAAATTCACTAGACCTACAAGTTTTATGCGATAAAAGTTATATATCGTATCCATCTAACATGACTTATTAGTTGATTAACGTGAATCTTTACCTAACCTACCTCTGTCAGTTAAAAAAAAAAAAAAATGATAGAAATGTGATTACTGAAATATTTGTTAGCACAGAATTACTAGAAATGTCATGAGAGATTTCCTGTAACATATACAAGTCGAAGTACTGGTCCACACTTTGCCCCATAAAGCTGCGAGGGCAATGTCGATATTATTATTATTTTCGCCTCATACGGGAGCCATGAGCAGTGACCCACCAAACTCCACTTTTTAGGGGTGAATGTAACTACCAATACAGAGGAGCGTGACTGGTTGTGGTCGTGTATCTGTTGTGCTATCTATTACAGTACAATGCCGAGCTTATCCAGGCCTGATGAAATTGTCCCTGTTTGTCTTTTGGGTTGATTTATCTCATGGGAGTTTTATTGAGTTGTGTATTTGATGTTGTAGTGACACGGCTTTAATGATGTTTTTGTTTTGTTTCCTCAGGTTTCAAATGATATATGCGCTGTGTTTTATTGAGGAATTATGGCATATCTTTGCTTAAAAGTTAAACATGTACACACACACACACACACACACACACACACACACACACACACACACACACACACACACACACACACACACACACACATTTTACATAAGTTAAGAGAATTCGTAACTGACAATTGATTTTTCTGCATAATAAAGCTCTGAGTTATCACTACATGCTTGAATATGGCAAGAATAGACACAGTTATGTTAATAGCTCATTCATTCTTCAGTGCTCCAAAGTGTGTATGCAAAGTTCAGTTTACACAGGAATTGAGAAATCTTTATTGATGCCTAATATTTCCTTAACCCCTTCAGTACTATGGCGCGTTTTTATGTTTATTCTGCTTATTATTTGGCGATTTTGTATAGCTTCAGAAACTCATGTGAGGGATTGAAATAACACAGACTCAGCCCATTAATGTTTTGACCTTCATAGACGATTCCTACTACTAATAAAATCGTCTAATCACACCAAAAACTCATGATAAAGATGTATCCCAGTACTGAAGGGGTTAATAATTAGTATTTAGATATATTTTGATTGTCGGGAATGGAGACAAATATATGTTGTGGAAGTTACTATCGGTAGGTATTTTCGTATATAGGAATTGAGAAATATTTGTGTTGACACTGGTTTTTCTTTTTTTCATTTCCCAGGTGCGTGAGTGTGTGACCTGAGACGCCGCCACAGTGGTTGTCTAGAGATGACTCAGCGTGTGTCAGTAGGTAACGCATATCTGCGGCGAATCATCTCTGAAAGTATCATTAACCCCTTCGCTACTAGGACACGTTCTTACTACAATTTTTTTTCTGCAATGATACGATTTTATTAGCATTAACTATTGTGGTCATAAAATGGATGGCCAGAGGTTTTACTATTTTAAAAGCATGAATGGCTGAAGCTGTATAAGGTTGACAAATAATGAGCAGAATAAATATGAACATGCCTCCCAGTACTGAAGGGGTTAATATACTTACATGTACTTTTAACTTCTATATTGTTTATTATTTTCTACTTTTGTATTTATGTGCAGGACGAAGTGTATATGCATATGAAGGTGGCTTTATCGTAATTCGTTTGTGATATTGTCGTCTCTGTACCTTTTTTTATTTTTATTATAAGCATTCCTTCCACTACATTGCTCATTCTCTTGTGTTGTTACCACCACATCGTTCATTCACCTGTTGTGCACATCACTCCCCCACACTCTGAACATCTTCCACTTCCAGGCATTCTTCCCTTATTAGTTCACTCATTATGCAAGAGAATTTTTGAAGCTGAAAAGAAGTGTCAGTGTTATTAGTTGAAGACGAGATAAGACCCAAATATAACTACACGCTCTTCCTTTATGATTTTAATATATTTCCCCTGACTCATCTGTTTTCCCTTGGTTTAGATACATGAAATTAACAAGAGCATTAACGGATATGTGAACTAAAGAAGAAAGATATGTATAATTCACCTATTTTGATGTGCTCATAGTATCATTGAAAGTATGCAAGAGACGAAGAAATCATTATGATGCAACAAGATAATTTCGAGGCATTTGAGAATTAAGATGAATTACTCTTTTCTGTTAATTTGTTGCTTTGCTCGTGTGTTCGTCTTATGAGAGATATTTGATAGCTTAACATTACGTGAAAAACAACAACAACAACAACAACAACAACAACAACAACAACAACAACAACAACAACAACAACAACAACAACAATAGTGAGAAAACAGTGCATGGAAACAAAATCGTAAAGCGGAACAGAATACAATAATGAACAGTACTGACCGTTTAAGTCACACACACACACACACACACACACACACACACACACACACACAGTATTAAAGTCATTGAGGTCATGGCGATAGAAATCATAACTATCATTCGTATTAAT
>CM035197.1:21940154-21951787 GCA_020233015.1 Callinectes sapidus | reverse complement strand
AGCAGAAATTGAGTAGAGCTGCTTTTTGACCCAATTAAGGCCTGCCCTGTTTCTCTTCCCCCTTCAATTACACTTTCCCTTTTTACATTATTCTCTCTCTCTCTCTCTCTCTCTCTCTCTCTCTCTCTCTCTCTCTCTCTCTCTCTCTCTCTCTCTCTCTCTCCTATACCACAAATCGTAAGTGATGAAATATCTATCACTGTTAAAAGTGCCATGTTAACTGGTTTGGCCTCGTTCTTTTTGCTTATTTATTACATTTCCTTTGATTTTTAAGGTGTTTTGTATTTATTTTTCCATTGTATATCTCTATTGTTTGCATAACCTACTTGATTTCTTTGCGCACATATCACGTAAATAGAAATTTAGCAAGATATAACTACTTTTTGGCCTGTGTGTTGCCGGTAACTAATGCTGTTCCCTGGTCGTGACGTCAGGTGTGGGTGGGTCTGTGGCAAGTGGCGTTTCAGTGTTTTGTGTGGAGAGGTGTGAGTGGTGGTGGTGTGAGATGTGGTGGTGGTGCATGGATGGTATTGTTGGATCGATGATGATGACTTGTCTCTTCCTGCAATGCCTTAGAATTTATTAATCTTAAGAAGCCATCTTCCTCCTCCTTGTATTAGTAGTGGTGGTTAGACTTTAACTTTAAAATCTAGGAGATGAAATATATAGCAAGGGATTTTCTTAAGTAAGCATGTTCAGAGTATTAGGAAATGAACAGTTTTGTGTGTGTGTGTTGCCTCTACCTTTCATTTCCTTCGTTTTTTAATGATGGGGTTGTCTCTTATAAAGGGATTCTTGGGAAAAGAGGAGACAAAAGATTAAAGTAGAAAAAAAATGGAGGAAAATAGAGAACAAAAGATAATATACGAAAAATAGAACAGAGAAAACATACAATATACTACTACTACTACTACTACTACTACTACTACTACTACTACTACTATGAGGGAAAACTGTAGTCGTTGATATCGGTGTAGAACATCTAGGCGGCGGCTGAATATGGGATTTTCCCATGAGCTGTGTTGTCACGTCTCCACAGGACCAGAGAGAGGGGGAGATTGTTTTCATGTTTTCCAGCATTAGTTTTTTTTTCCCTTGTTTTCTTCTTTTGTTTAGTTACTTACGATTTTTCTTTACATTTTTTTTATTGCTTTAGTGTTTTGCGAGTGTTTGATAACTTGTTTCCTTGGTTTAGTTTGTTTTAGATAGTTTAGTATTTCTGATTGATTTTATTGTATTTCTAGATTTTCTGGTTGTATTTCAAGTGTCAAGTTAACTTGTTGCCTTGGTTGCCCTTGTTCGCTTATTTATGTGTTTTTTCGTTTAATTAGTTTTCCTTTTACGTTTCTGGTGTTTTATATTTATTGTTCAATTGTTCATCTGTATTGTTTGATTTCTTGATTTCTTAGCGCATATTATACTGTGTGAATAGCAAATTAGCAAGATGGGACTACTGGTCGTTTCAGGCCGTGACGTCTGCGTTCCTGCCACACAGGGTGGGAGGGCCGGCAGCAGCGCAGCTGTCTGGGGAGTCCTTGATTCAGTATGCTGTGAAGTGAAGGTGTGCGCGGAAGCAAAGGTCTTATCCTATTGAAAAGCCTCTGGTTGAAGGGAGACGGGGGTTGAAATGTTTGACCATTCTAGTGACATAATATTAAGACGATTTTTACATTCCAAACTTTCGAGATGAAGACGTGACAAGCGGGATTTCACGAGTATTTTTAAACGATCTAAGGACATAATAATGAGGAGACCCTGCTGGTGCTTCAGTGTTCAGTGTGTCATCTTAATACTGGACTAAAGCCACAAGATGGAATCACAGAGGCTGGAATACGTTATTAAGGTGACTACAGCCATTGTGACACTAGGCTTTACCGTGTCAGTGTTTATTTACCTATATAGGAGGGGGGGCTACCCCTCCACAGACCCGGGCTTCATCTTGGATTCTTATTTCATCGGTCATTTTTACCCTTATATCACTCATTATTATAAGCTCATCTTGCCACATTATGTAGCCATTGTACTAAGCTTGCATATTAGCCATTCAGACATAGCTTTCGTGGTCAAGTTTAAGTTTAGTGAAGGTTTGAGATATGAGGGGGTGTTTGTTAGCCAACCCGGGGTCCCGGGCTTTCGCCGCCGTCGTTGCCGCCGCCGCCGCCGCCGCCGCCCGCGGCCGCCGGCTAGCCGGCTCATATTTAAGGTGTTTTCATTTATGCCTGGACTATTTATTTGGGCTTAACAGTAAAATTTAATGCTCTCTATGAGTACTGTGGGCTGTTTTGAATGTCTGCCATGCGTGTGGGGGGTGGAGATATCTGTCGTTGGCGTTACTACGATCGTAAATAAGGGCGGCTTTTTGCGCCAAAATTATTGGAACGCCCAAGACCATTCTTTATTTGAGGCAGTATCAAGTTCTTATTAATTGCCGAAGATAGTCCATATGAAACCGTGTTTTGTGCGCAAAGCTCAGTGAAATCAGGGGATGGTAAAAAGTGCTTGCTAGTGGTGTTAAAGTTACATTAATTTATTTATTTATCAGCCTGTAAATGATATATTTCTGCCTCTAGATCACTCTGAAGTGTTAAAAATAATTAGAAAGAATTACTGAAGTGCTTTGAAGTGGTTCTGGGTTCCTTTGAAGTGGTATGGAGTGAGTATTTAATGAGTTTAAAAAAGGGTCATATTTTTATAAAATACTTTTTTCTAGTGGAAATTCTTTACAATTACTGTTGTTTAGAGTTTATTTATGCTTTAGGAATTAGTTAGAGTATTTATCCAACCGGAAAATGCCCAGTTTTTTGTTCTGAAAGCGTTTTTTCGAAGGGTCATTTTTAAAATGGTCTCCCCTAAAATACGTACGTAAATATAGAGTAGCAGGCCAGGCTGTGACGTCATCAGCCGTGACGTCATAATGGCGGGCGCCTCGCTCTGCCTCCCCTTCTTGACACTTATCCTACTTATAACATGATTTATTGCATGTTTACAATGTGTGTGTGTGTGTGTGATACTGTTATACTGTTATACTGTTATATTTGGTCTTGTCATAATATCTAGCATTGTGAAGTGATGTTTTCCAGGGAGAAGACGAAATAGGGACGTGTTTTCCTGTCTGTACAGGAAAAGTCACCCCAAACAGTACAGGTGAGTAAAGAAATGTGTTTAAATTTGTTGATGTGGGCAGTGTAGGCGAATTTATATGAAGAGATGAATAATGAAACGAAGGTATTATTTTACTTTAACACCAGTCTCCAGTTGGCTTTTCCTATCCTTCATACTATATGTTGGAGCTTTCCATACTGGGTAGTTTGACCCCCATATGTAACAGACAAAAATAAGTAGGGAATATTTGAAAACTGCCAATCTTAAACTAATATAAGGAATTGAGTGTTAATGCTGTATATTTCCCCAGTGTATTGAGTGCAATGGAGTGCAGAAGTGGCAGCTGTGGGGAGGAAGTGGCCATCAGTGTGTGTGAGGAGGTAGGGGCAGGCTGGCTCACCTTCACCCCCTAGCCACCACGCCGGTCCTAGGCAAACTCGGCCCATCGCTGTCTCGGCCCATCGGCATCTCGGCCCATCGCCAACTCGGCCCGTTAGAATACCAACTCGGCCCATGTAGAAATTGCTATCATTTTTTTTTCATGACAAGAGCGTGGCAGAAACTGAATGAGTAGCGATACTAATATTTAATATTAATAGTAGACTTACAATGTGTAGACTTACAAAGGCTAAAATACAACTAAAAACAGTAAAATACAACTAAAAACAGTAAAATGAAATCAAAAGTAAAATACAACTAAAAACAGTAAAATGAAATCAAAAGTAAAATACAACTAAAAACAGTAAAATGAAATCAAAAGTAAAATACAACTAAAAACAGTAAAATGAAATCAAAAGTAAAATACAACTAAAAACAGTAAAATGAAATCAAAAGTAAAATACAACTAAAAACAGTAAAATGAAATCAAAAGTAAAATACAACTAAAAACAGTAAAATGAAATCAAAAGTAAAATACAACTAAAAACAGTAAAATGAAATCAACAAGAGCAGTCATATATAAGGAAAAAGAAAAGAAAGTTATAAAATACATGCAATCAAAAGTTAAAAATTATGGATTAACTGCAATATGATGTGAGACAGCCCTTAGTAAGTTCTTGGCAGAACGCTGGCCATTACTGAATTCTTCCCAGAGGTTCACAAGCTGTCCATGTTGTTTCCGATACTTCTGTTTCTGGTACCTCAAAACTTTTCCATCCGACAAAAGCCTTACTTGAATGGAGACCAGCTTGGCTTCATCATGTAGAAGTTTTACTAACAGGTAAAAGTTTAGTTGGCCTTTCCTCGCCTTCAAATTTAGTCTGCAGTGCCAACCTTCAACATCGTTGTTTGTGCGTATACTTCGTTGAAATGCACACCAAGAAGTCGGAGGCCATATGCTTGAGGTAATCCACGTGGTCCTGACATAGTCAAGAAGTTGTAGCAGTTGTGGCGATCCGTTGGCTTTCCTGTAAAATCTGAAGAATAATTCTTCAATGTTCTCTGCTGGCACATATGGCAGAGAAAGTAGCTTTCTTAAGTACTTGTGCATATCTACGTCATTAGTATAAGGACTCTGAAGGCCAAGTTCTTGTATTTTCCTCCATACGGCCTGGCCCCAATGAAATACACACCCACGAATCTCAACCTCTGGGAAGATTTCAGGAATTGCGCGCCAAACGCTTGCCTCGAAATCAATTAAAATTTCCGTTAATTTAAAACTATCACCGATGATTTCTTTTGTTTTAGCCAGAATTTTCTTATAGTCTTTCCTCCGTTTTCCAGACATTAGAGCAAATAAAAGAGGAACTTGTTTAAAATTTCCATCACGCTGCACAAATGCATGAATGCTAAATAGCTGCGTGAAGGGCTGTCTCACAACTTTAAAAGTGGCGTCAGCATACCATCGTTTTGCCTTTGCAAGTAGCTTCAGCTGATCATTAGTAGCAAAAATCAAATGGCGCCTTTCACCTACACGAACATCATATTTTAAAAACTCTGATGGTATGTGATCCTCATTTAAGTCAAAGTTCAGGTCAAGTGGCTCGTCTGGTCTGTTTGCCCTGCGTCTTCGGTTTCCTTGACGCGCTAAGTTAATAGGAGCAGGAAGTGAAGTCAGAGGAACATTTGGGTCCACGTGTTCCCTTAGAACCTCGTCTACTATGTCTGCTGCGGGGCGGAAGACATCTTCCATTGCCTTTCTCTTAACTATGGATGACACTTTTGTTGAGAGGGCAGGGCAGGCTTCGGGTGGATGGCAGTGGTCCATCTCTCCCCGAATATACTCATTATTATTATGTTCTTTTATTACCACTGGGCATGTTATGTTTTTATTTCTTAAAGCACAACGCCAATGTACACAAACGTTAGTTTTCCTTTTCACAGTGTATGAATACCCGAGACTATCTATAAGTTTATGTTCCCCTCTCTGTGTGGAAGAACAAATCTTTTCATATGTCACAATTTCACTGGGACTTTCTGTTTCAGAGTGCCCTGCTGCCACAGCACCATTGATAGGCACTGGGATTTCATTTGCTTGGGAGAAGCACAGGTGACACATCCAGTCAATTTCCCTCCCTTCTCTCACTGCTGCACGATATGCGGCCCTAGTTATTCCAGTTCCACATTTACGATGTTGCCACAAATTGCATCTATCACATAACAACGCCTCCTGTAAAGAATATAAAAGTATCATTAATAAAGAGTCTGCAGGCTCTCTAAACACATGCACATACACACGCACACACAGTTTTTCATCCACGTACCAATATGTCATTATCACATTATAAGAATACACTTAGATTTCATTTTACCTGTAAAGGGCGCACGGTATTCCCGCAGACCAAACAGTTACTCTCCATATTGAGTGACCAGTCCTTCTTCGTCGAAATGCAGGCGAAATCTAACCTGTTTCCCAAAGCAGTCCACCACCTCGTCTTCCCCTGGTGAAACAACCTAATACCTCGCTTTTTAATCACGTCACGTTACTAATGAAAGGAGGGAGGGAAGGGATAGGGGGTGGGGGGGAAGGGAGGGTTGACAGCAGTTGACGGTAGGGAGGGTTTGGAGGTAGGAGGTTGAAGATAAAGGGGGTGTGTACACGTGTGTGTGTGTGTGTGTGTGTGTGAAAACAAAATCCCTCTTGTAACTAGTACAATTATAATTTTCATACATTGTAGGGAAATGTATAAAAAAGGGTAGTAATATGATAAAAAAGGATAGTAATTTCACTGTTAATGGCGAAATGTTTAGGTAACGAAGTTACTGGGTAGCGAACAAGATTATCTTAGGCAGCAAATCCTCCTGGTGGCGAAACCTATGGATACCAACTCCAGTATAGATGGTCCGAGCTGGTGGAGATAATGGTCCGACTTGGTCATATAAATGGGCCGAGTTGGCGTTTGAAATGGGCCGAGACAGCGATGGGCCGAGATGGCCCGACACCACCACGCCGCCCCCTCCACCACCTCAACACAGCCTCCCGCAGATCTCCTCTCACCCCATACAGGTAAAAAGATTTCGTTTATTTTTTAAAAATTTTATGAATAAATCAAGTTTTGTGTCCAATTGGTACTTAAATATTTTTCTTCAATACTAGTACACCTTTTCCTTTTATGATGACAAAACCGCTGGAGGCAGGGTACTTTGTCTTGGGATGGAACGAACCTGGCTTTGGGGGCAGCACGGTGGGTGTTGAGGGTGGGGTTGGGGGTTGAGGGGGCATAGGGGTGTGTTTTGGGGGGATGTATATCTGGATGTTTATTTTTGTGTGGTTTTTTCAACTCATTTTCCTTCTTTCACAATAATATCAGTGAGTCTAACCTAACTTAACCAATTCTTAAATAGAGAGAGAAAAGAAACTCTGACCCAACTTAACCAAACCATACCCTAGTCAGGAGCATAGTGCAGTAAGAATTATATATTTTTATATAGTGTACTAAATGTATGTGTGCATGGCGTAATCAACAAATCATAAAGGTAAGACAAGTCACATCATCCTTCCAGACGCTCCACAACACAAGGTTTACAGGGTCACACGTCACTCATGTCACAAAAAGGTGTTCCTACATTAGGGTGTTAGTCTGGCCATGCCTCTCCCTGTCCCACTGAGTCTTACTGCGACTAACACACTGTCTCACCAAACTGACTCTCTCTCTCTCTCTCTCTCTCTTTCTCTCCTTGATGAATTTGATATTGATTGATTATTAATGAATTAAGTTATGTAATGAATTGTTTTGTCTTTCTCTTTAGCGAAGGAAAGGTTGATGGTATGTGGTGCTTGTTTGTGGAAGAAAGCATTAGGTTCACTGAAAATTAGACTACACACATTAAACTAGATTTTTGTTTCCATTTTTCTTTCTTTCTGCTTGTTTTGGTGTCATTTTTAAAGGTACAAGTCTAGTGATGTGATTCTTTGGCTGTCATCTTTAAAGTGACAAGTGTTGCAATGTGATAGGTTTGTATTTTCTGTTTGTTTTCGACAGGCGCTGTCACCAGGGTCACAGGCCAGATCCAATGCCGGAGGAGGACATCATTGACAACAGTGGGGATGGAGAGGGAGCAACTGCACCGGCTCCCAAGAAGGCTACGAAAGCCAAGAAAGATGTGCCATGAAGGACATGGAAGAGTGAGGGCATCGCTAACCCGTCGTCTGTCCACTCAGTGAAAGATTGGCAAGGGCCGAGATCCCTACTGCCCCTTAGCCTCGGGAGGGACTTCGTCTGACAGAAGACTGGCGAGTGAAAGGTAAGTAAAGACATTTTTGGTTTATTTCTTTTGTGCAGTACTTTATATTTTTTATTTGACTGTTTTCATGTCTGTAGGCGTGACTTTCGGCGAGCTGGAACACACATCCTAGCGTAACATGTCTTAATGGGTTTGGTAGACGGTAATTTCGATATGCGGTTTAGTTAGGTTTTATGGAACGCATATATACCGTAGAACGAGGACTTACTGTACAAGAAAAGTTATGCGGTAAATTATTTATACCCATGCTGGGCGAAGTAGCCCGGATGGGATTTATGTGGTTCTCCGTAGACAGGGCACAGTATCCCAGACGGGAAGTAACGTGGCTTCCCGTGAACCGGGCGGCGGGCGGTTATCCCGTCCGGGACACTTCATTGACAGAACATTGCAGGCAATCAATGCAATAAATAAAAGATTGTTCAAGAGTTAAAGTGTCCTAGAAATACGTCTCGTTTATGACTGTAAGAGGAGTTTTTTATATTTCGAGTACTTCTTGGTGTGCCTGCTAAAGTGTTGAAGGATGAATGAAAGTTATTGAACATTTTGTTAATGTGAAGGGAATAAAAGTTCCTTCAAACTAGCATTTAGAAAATAAATCGATATTATTCCAATACCAAGTTAATTGTATTGATTTGTTACTTTTGTATTGATGAAAATTTGACATGTGGAATACACGTAACAATATTAAACAAAATGCTATATTTCAGGCAGTGTGAGAGAGAGTGACAGAGAGACAGTTTGCATAGCGGCAGTGTATCAGTGAAGACACTCACCGTGCGTGCAGCTTGGTGGCAGCGGTGTGTGTGTGTGTGTGTGTGTGTGTGTGGGGTGGAGAGAGGCGAGGCTGTGACAGTGTACAAGTGGTGGGTTGTTAGGGGGAGTGTGAGTGCTTCTTTCCCCGGACCAGGCGCGGCACACTGGCCACTGCGGGAACCACTGCGGGGAATGCAATTAATGGGAAAGTTTTAACGGACAAAGTCTGAGACAGATTTTTGGTGTTTGTAATTGCTTCTTATGGCAGAAGGATTATAAGAAGACTCACAATTAGTTAGTGTTCAGACTTTTGTGTTCATTAGTGTCATTACTTTTATTTGAGTGAGATACCTAGCATTCCTCAGCATTAACTTGTTTATGATTCTTGTTTCAATTAAGCATGGAATCCACATTATGAATGAGAAGAATAACTGGAAAACCCAATTATCTGTAGCATTTGATAACAGTCCTGAAGGGAGAGTAAGGGTGGTGTTTTAGGTGAGGGAGCCAGCAGTGTGCCCGGCCAGTGTGATGCGCCAGTCCCCACTTTAAGCAGAGTGATGTGTTTGTAGGGTAGCTGTCCACCTTGCCCCTTGTAGTAGTATGTGACGGGTGTGGCAATGCACTGAGCACCACGTACTGAAACGCTATGCTCCATCTCCTCCTATTTCACTACATTCCAAAGGCTCTAATTGACTCAGGTTTTCTAGGGTGTTTTTTACAGTTTCAGAGACATGTTAACAAGATGTCTGCATTGTTAGTGGGATAAAAAGTCTTGAAAAGCCAGCTAATCATATCTGTGGCCTTTGAAAATAGTCATTGTGAGAGAATTTATCATTTCACCACATTCAAAGGCTCTTGTTAAAGTAACACTGATTTTCAAGGGTGTTTTTATGGTTTTAGGGACAGATTAACAAGGTTTCTTTATTATGAAGTGGAGAAACAGTCTGAGGAACCTGAGTAACCATCTCTGTGGCCATGGCAAGTAGTAGTGGTGGTGGTGGTGGTGGTGGTGGTGGGAGGGAAGTGTTTCAGCATACTGGCCTGAGTGTGTTGTTGCCCTAGTTAAGCAATATATGAAGTCACTCTCTCCCCCTTCCTCTCTTGACTCACCTGCCCTGCTTACTACTGGTGGTGATGACTCTTGGATCTGTTCCGTTGTTGCGTTCCTTGGAGGTTGTGAGACGGAAGTTTTATATGACGAAGAGTAAAGTTTGATGATTTTTTATACATATTTTGTATTTATGCATCTTTGGAACGTAGATTATTGTTATTCTTTGAAGATTGGTATTTGTAAGAGTTTTTTTTTTGTAAGGGGGAAAGCTGGCCAAGGGGAAAAGATTGTAAAATAGGTCCAAGAGAGTCCTACATTTGCTATTAAGAAAAGCAACAAAGACTTATAAAATCAGAAAGTTAGATGCATTTTTAACAAACTCATTTACGTCTTTAATCTACAAGCGCGTTCATCAATATATCAAAATAAACAATAACGTCGCCATAACCTAAAACCGCACATTCGTAAATCAGCGTTCACCAGTACACCTTGCACCATGATCCCCATCCCTCCTGACACCCTAATACCCCTTAATTTAACCTTGACTTCATATCCCGATTACCCAGATACACCTTCACCTCACCTTATATCTTCACACCCAAATACATTTTGACCTCATCCTCCCCTAACATCCTGATACACTTACCCTAACCTCACCCTGCCCTTATATCTCTCCTGAACCTTAAACTTAAACCCTGACCCATCATCCCTGACGTCCTGATACACCCTGACTCATTTACCGTCCACACAATCAGTCTTTCCTACAGCCTCCATCATAGTGTAGTAATTTATATCATCATCCATTTGTCTTCACTCATTGCCAAAGACATGAACTTTCACCACTCAGCTGTCTTTGTTTTCCTCTCAGCTCATTTTCAGCATATTTTGGGGTTACTGGTGTGAATTTTGTCTTCTTATTGCTCAGTGCTCAGAAGTTTGGCCCAAGGCAGTAAGAATTGTTGGTGTGCATTTTGAAGGTCCAGTGGCTTGTTAAAAGACTCTTGTGGAAGTTGTTTAGGCTTTCAAGTGTGCTTTCTTTAATTTTTTTGGTTTGTCATGGCCCAAGACAGTGAGAGGAAGTATTTTTTTTGTGTTTGAGAGAGGCTGAAGACAGTTAGTCTTAGTAGAGGAGTTGATGTTGAAAAGCTTTTAATGCCATCCTATCTCAAGGTCCAAGGCAGTGAGGAAAAGTGAATTAATTCATCTATCAAGGTTGTGTTTGGTGTGTCAATACACTTGGCGAATCATCAAAGTTCTTTCCACCATAAATAATCAATTGAGGTGAAATTAACAGTTGTGGGGAGAGATTGGTGGTTAACTTGTGATCTGAATCTCTCTTGTGATGCGAGCGTTGCTTGGTGAAGTGTGCCTGGTGACTCCTTGTGTTCTATGCAGAGTGGCAACAAGTTCAGCATGTTTGTGTTGAGGATGAAATTGTGCTTTTTTTTAAAGTTAAGGGTATTATTTCCCATTAGTTCTTCCTCTCTGTGTTTAGTGGCATTGGCCTGCCGTGGATGAAACAGACAGACAAGCAGACACAGGCATTTAGACAAACAGACATTGGTAATCAAGTATACAGATACATAAAAAGACAGACAGACAGCTGGACAGGCCATGAAGAGTATAGGAGAGGAAGTTATGATTGGGTAGTGTTGCAGTGGAGTGTAATATTGTGAGTGGCTGTAACATTATGGTTGTGTTGAGGTGTGATTACAAAATGATTGGTTAGGTTAGGTAAGGAGTGATTACTAAATGATTGGTTAGGTTAGGTAAGGTGCGATTATATATTTGGTTCTCTGGTGCAGCTAATTAATGCATTGGTGTGAAAGGTGATTAGGAGATGAATGAAGATGAAAAACTAACTTAACTTGGCCTAGAGAAAGAGAAGAATGTTTATACAGAATAGTGCAAGGGATATTATTTTGTCTAGTTTCTATTTTTCTATCATTTATTTATTTACTTTCTCTCCATTTGTGTTGAGTGTGAGTGATGCATTAGTGAAGGTGAAGAAGAGTTGAGTGTATTGATGTCATGTAATATG
>CM035197.1:21923547-21940054 GCA_020233015.1 Callinectes sapidus | reverse complement strand
ACCTAGCATTCCTCAGCATTAACTTGTTTATGATTCTTGTTTCAATTAAGCATGGAATCCACATTATGAATGAGAAGAATAACTGGAAAAGCCAATTATCTGTAGCATTTGATAACAGTCCTGAAGGGAGAGTAAGGGTGGTGTTTTAGGTGAGGGAGCCAGCAGTGTGCCCGGCCAGTGTGATGCGCCAGTCCCCACTTTAAGCAGAGTGATGTGTTTGTAGGGTAGCTGTCCACCTTGCCCCTTGTAGTAGTATGTGACGGGTGTGGCAATGCACTGAGCACCACGTACTGAAACGCTATGCTCCATCTCCTCCTATTTCACTACATTCCAAAGGCTCTAATTGACTCAGGTTTTCAAGGGTGTTTTTTACAGTTTCAGAGACATGTTAACAAGATGTCTGCATTGTTAGTGGGATAAAAAGTCTTGAAAAGCCAGCTAATCATATCTGTGGCCTTTGAAAATAGTCATTGTGAGAGAATTTATCATTTCACCACATTCAAAGGCTCTTGTTAAAGTAACACTGATTTTCAAGGGTGTTTTTATGGTTTTAGGGACAGATTAACAAGGTTTCTTTATTATGAAGTGGAGAAACAGTCTGAGGAACCTGAGTAACCATCTCTGTGGCCATGGCAAGTAGTAGTGGTGGTGGTGGTGGTGGTGGTGGTGGGAGGGAAGTGTTTCAGCATACTGGCCTGAGTGTGTTGTTGCCCTAGTTAAGCAATATATGAAGTCACTCTCTCCCCTTCCTCTCTTGACTAACCTGCCCTGCTTACTACTGTTGGTGATGACTCTTGGATCCGTTCTGTTGTTGCGTTCCTTGAAGGTTTTGAGACGGAAGTTTTATATGACGAAGAGTAAAGTTTGATGATTTTTTATACATATTTTGTATTTATGCATCTTTGGAACGTAGATTATTGTTATTTTTTGAAGATTCTTATTTGTAAGAGTTTTTTTTTTTTTTGTAAAAGGGAAAGTTGGCCAAGGGGAAAAGATTGTAAAATAGGTCCAAGAGAGTCCTACATTTGCTATTAAGAAAAGCAACAAAAACTTATAAAATCAGAACGTTTGATGCATTTTTAACAAACTCATTTACGTCTTTAATCTACAAGCGCTTTCATCAATATATCAGAATAAACAATAACGTCACCATAACCTAAAACCGCACATTCGTAAATCAGCGCTCACCAGTACACCTTGCACCATGATCCCCATCCCTCCTGACACCCTAATCCCCCTTAATTTGATCTTGACCACATATCCCGGTTACCCTGATACGCCCTCACCTCACCTCATATCTTCACACCCAAATACATTTTGACCTCATCTTCTCCTAACATCCTAATACACTTACCCTAACCTCACCCTGCCCTTATATCTCTCCTGAACCTTAAACTTAAACCCTGACCCATCATCCCTGACAGCCTGACACACCCTGACTCATTTACCGTCCACACAATCAGTCTTTCCTACAGCCTCCATCATAGTGTAGTAATTTATATCATCATCCTTTTGTCTTCATTCATTGCGAAAGACATGAACTTTCACCACTCAGCTGTGTTTGTTTTTCTCTCGGCTCATTTTCAGCATATTTTGGGGTTACTGGTGTGAATTTTGTCTTCTTATTGCTCAGTGCTCAGAAGTTTGGCCCAAGGCAGTAAGAATTGTTGGTGTGCATTTTGAATCTCCAGTGGCTTGTTAAAAGACTCTTGTGGAAGTTGTTTAGGTTTTCAAGTGTGCTTTCTTTAATTTTTTCGGTTTGTCATGGCCCAAGACAGTGAGAGGAAGTATTTTTTTTGTGTTTGAGAGAGGCTGAAGACAGTTAGTCTTAGTAGAGGAGTTGATGTTGCAAAGCTTTTAATGCCATCCTATCTCAAGGTCCAAGGCAGTGAGGAAAAGTGAATTAATTCATCTATCAAGGTTGTGTTTGGTGTGTCAATACACTTGGCGAATCATCAAAGTTCTTTCCACCATAAATAATCAATTGAGGTGAAATTAACAGTTGTGGGGAGAGATTGGTGGTTAACTTGTGATCTGAATCTCTCTTGTGATGCGAGCGTTGCTTGGTGAAGTGTGCCTGGTGACTCCTTGTGTTCTATGCAGAGTGGCAACAAGTTCAGCATGTTTGTGTTGAGGATGAAATTGTGCTTTTTTTTAAAGTTAAGGGTATTATTTCCCATTAGTTCTTCCTCTCTGTGTTTAGTGGCATTGGCCTGCCGTGGATGAAACAGACAGACAAGCAGACACAGGCATTTAGACAAACAGACATTGGTAATCAAGTATACAGATACATAAAAAGACAGACAGACAGCTGGACAGGCCATGAAGAGTATAGGAGAGGAAGTTATGATTGGGTAGTGTTGCAGTGGAGTGTAATATTGTGAGTGGCTGTAACATTATGGTTGTGTTGAGGTGTGATTACAAAATGATTGGTTAGGTTAGGTAAGGAGTGATTACTAAATGATTGGTTAGGTTAGGTAAGGTGCGATTATATATTTGGTTCTCTGGTGCAGCTAATTAATGCATTGGTGTGAAAGGTGATTAGGAGATGAATGAAGATGAAAAACTAACTTAACTTGGCCTAGAGAAAGAGAAGAATGTTTATACAGAATAGTGCAAGGGATATTATTTTGTCTTGTTTCTATTTTTCTATCATTTATTTATTTACTTTCTGTCCATTTGTGTTGAGTGTGAGTGATGCATTAGTGAAGGTGAAGAAGAGTTGAGTGTATTGATGTCATGGGCAACTAATAATATGTACTGCAGCAGTGGAAACATTTGTTTACTACTACTACTACTACTACTACTACTACTACTACTACTACTACTACTACTACTACTACTACTACTACTACTACTACTACTACTACTCCTCGACCCCTAAATTTAGGTCCCTAAATTTAGGTTAGGTTAGGTTTATTTCTTTCACCACCCTCAAATGTGAATGACCCCTGTAGTCGTGAATTTGGCCCATACAGAAAATGTTATGGAGTTATTTTTTTAGTAAATTGGTAGCATTTGTTTTAGTGACCTAATAATATGTAGTGATTTTTTCAATACTTAAAAATAAACTTCGTATGTATCTAATGGTTTGCTTGAATTGTGTGCCTTGAGAGAGAGAGAGAGAGAGAGAGAGAGAGAGAGAGAGAGAGAGAGAGAGAAATGTTTTCCTTTCTGTAGCAGCAGGAATTGGCTTGAGCTGCTTTTGACCTAATTAAGGCCTGCCCTGTTTCTCTCTCCACTTCTCAAATACACTGATTTTTTTCAATACTTAAAAGTAAACTTCGTATGTATCTAATGGTTTTCTTAAATTGTGTGCAGAGAGAGAGAGAGAGAGAGAGAGAGAGAGAGAGAGAGAATGCTTTGATTTTCATGGCAGCAGAAATTGACTAGAGCTGCTTTTTGACCCAATTAAGGCCTGCCCTGTTTCTCTTCCCCCTTCAATTACACTTTCCCTTTTTACATTATTCTCTCTCTCTCTCTCTCTCTCTCTCTCTCTCTCTCTCTCTCTCTCTCTCTCTCTCTCTCTCTCTCTCTCTCTCCTACACCACAAATCCTAAGTGATGAAATATCTATCACTGTTAAAAGTGCCAAGTTAACTGGTTTGGCTTCGTTCTTTTTGCTTCTTTATTACATTTCCTTTGATTTTTAAGGTGTTTTGCATTTATTTTTCCATTGTTTATCTCTATTATTTGCATAACCTACTTGATTTCTTGGCGCACATACCACGTAAATAGAAATTTAGCAAGATAGAACTACTTTTTGGCCTGTTTGTTGCCGGTAACTAATGCTGTTCCCTGGTCGTGACGTCAGGTGTGGGTGGATCTGTGGCAAGTGGCGTTTCAGTGTTTTGTGTGGAGAGGTGTGAGTGGTGGTGATGTGAGATGTGGTGGTGGTGCATGGATGGTATTGTTGGATCGATGATGATGACTTGTCTCTTCCTGCAATGCCTTAGAATTTATTAATCTTAAGAAGCCATCGTCCTCCTCCTTGTATTAGTAGTGGTGGTTAGACTTTAACTTTAAAATCTTGGAGATGAAATATATAGCAAGGGATTTTCTTCAGTACGCATGTTCAGAGTATTAGGAAATGAACAGTTGTGTGTGTGTGTGTGTGTTGCCTCTACCTTTCATTTCCTTCGTTTTTTAATGATGGGGTTGTCTCTTATAAAGGGATTCTTGGGAAAAGAGGAGACAAAAGATTAAATTAGAATGAAAAATGGAGGAAAATAGAGAACAAAAGATAATATACGAACAATAGAACAGAGAAAACATACAATATACTACTACTACTACTACTACTACTACTACTACTACTACTACTACTAGGGAAAACTGTAGTCGTTGCCATCGGTGAAGAAGATCTAGGCCCCGGCTGAATATGGGATTTTCCCATGAGCTTCGTTGTCACGTTTCCACAGGACCAGAGATAGGGGGAGATTGTTTTCATGTTTTCCAGCTTTAGTTTTTTTTTCCCCTTGTTTTCTTCTTTTGTTTAGTTACTTACGATTTTTCTTTACATTTTTTAATTGCTTTAGTGTTTTGCGAGTGTTTGATAACTTGTTTCCTTGGTTTAGTTTGTTTTAGATAGTTTAGTATTTCTGATTGATTTTATTGTATTTCTTGATTTTCTGGTTGTATTTCAAGTGTCAAGTTAACTTGTTGCCTTGGTTGCCCTTGTTCGCTTATTTATGTGTTATTTCGTTAATTAGTTTTCCTTTTACGTTTCTGGTGTTTTATATTTATTGTTCCATTGTTCATCTGTATTGTTTGATTTCTTGATTTCTTAGCGCATATTATACTGTGTGAATAGCAAATTAGCAAGATGGGACTACTGGTCGTTTCAGGCCGTGACGTCTGCGTTCCTGCCACACAGGTTGGGAGGGCCGGCAGCAGCGCAGCTGTCTGGGGAGTCCTTGATTCAGTGTGCTGTGAAGTGAAGGTGTGCGCGGAAGCAAAGGTCTTATCCTATTGAAAAGCCTCTGGTTGAAGGGAGACGGGGTTTGAAATGTTTGACCATTCTAGTGACATAATATTAAGACGATTTGTATATTCCAAACTTTCGAGATGAAGACGTGACAAGCGGGATTTCACGAGTATTTTTAAACGATCTAAGGACATAATAATGAGGAGACCCTGCTGGTGCTTCAGTGTTCAGTGTGTCATCTTAATACTGGACTAAAGCCGCAAGATGGAATCACAGAGGCTGGAATACGTTATTAAGGTGACTACAGCCATTGTGACACTAGGCTTTACCGTGTCAATGTTTATTTACCTATATAGGAGGGGGGGCTAGCCCTCCACAGACCCGGGCTTCATCTTGGATTCTTATTTCATCGGTCATTTTTACCCTTATATCACTCATTATTATAAGCTCATCTTGCCACATTATGTAGCCATTGTACTAAGCTTGCATATTAGCCATTCAGACATAGCTTTCGTGGTCAAGTTTAAGTTTAGTGAAGGTTTGAGATATGAGGGGGTGTTCATTAGCCAACCCGGGCTTTCGCCGCCGTCGTTGCCGCCGCCGCCGCCGCCGCCAGCGGCCGCCGGCTAGCCGGCTCATATGTAAGGTGTTTTCATTTATGCCTGGACTATTTATTTGGGCTTAACAGTAAAATTTAATGCTTTCTATGAGTACTGTGGGCTGTTTTGAATGTCTGCCATGCGTGTGAGGGGTGAAGATAGCTGTGGCTGGCGTTACTACGATCGTAAATAAGGGCGGCTTTTTGCGCCAAAATTATTGGAACGCCCAAGACCATTCTTTATTTGAGGCAGTATCAAGTTCTTATTAATTGCCGAAGATAGTCCATATGAAACCGTGTTTTGTGCGCAAAGCTCAGTGAAATCAGGGGATGGTAAAAAGTGCTTGCTAGTGGTGTTAAAGTTACATTCATTTATTTATTTATCAGCCTGTAAATGATATATTTCTGCCTCTAGATCACTCTGAAGTGTTAAAAATAATTAGAAAGAATTACTCAAGTGCTTTGAAGTGGTTCTGGGTTCCTTTGAAGTGGTATGGAGGGAGTATTTAATGAGTTTAAAAAAGGGTCATATTTTTATAAAATACTTTTTTCTAGTGGAAATTCTTTACAATTACTGTTGTTTAGAGTTTATTTATGCTTTGGGAATTAGTTAGAGTATTTATCCAACCGGAAAATGCCCAGTTTTTATGTCTGAAAGCGTTTTTTCGAAGGGTCATTTTTAAAATGGTCTCCCTTAAAATACGTACGTAAATATAGAGTAGCAGGCCAGGCTGTGACGTCATCAGCCGTGACGTCATAATGGCGGGCGCCTCCCTTTGCCTCCCCTTCCTGACACTTATCTTACTTATAACATGATTTACTGCATGTTTACAATGTGTGTGTGTGTGTGTGTGTGTGTGTGTGTGTGTGTGTGTGTGTGTGTGTGTGTCTGTGTCTGTGTCTGTGTGTATGTGTCTGTGTGTGTGTGTGTGTGTGTGTGTGTGTGTGTGATACTGTTATACTGTTATATTTGCTCTTGTCATAATATCTAGCATTGTGATGTGATGTTTTCCAGGGAGAACACGAAATAGGGACGTGTTTACCTGTCTGTACTGGAAAAGTCACCCCAAACAGTACAGGTGAGTAAAGAAATGTGTTTAAATTTGTTGATGTGGGCAGTGTAGGCGAATTTAAATGAAGAGATGAATAATGAAACTAAGGTATTATTTTACTTTAACACCAGTCTCCAGTTGGCTTTTTCTACCCTTCATACCATCTGTTGGAGGTTTCCATACTGAGTAGTTTGACCCCCATATGTAACAGACACAAATAAGTAGGGAATATTTGAAAACCGCCAAGATAGCTGTGGCTGTCGTTACTACGATCGTAAATAAGGGCGGCTTTTTGCGCCAAAATTATTGGAACGCCCAAGACAATTCTTTATTTGAGGCAGTATCAAGTTCTTATTAATTGCCGAAGATAGTCCATATCAAATAATATAAGGAATTGAGTGTTAATGCTGTATATTTCCCCAGTGTATTGAATGCAATGGAGTGCAGAAGTGCCAGCTGTGGGGAGGAAGATGCCATCAGTGTGTGTGAGGAGGGAGGGGCTCACCTTCACCCCCTACCCACCACGCCGCCCCCTCCACCACCTCAACACAGCCTCCCCCAGATCTCCTCTCACCCCATACAGGTAAAAAGATTTTGTTTATTTTTAATAATTTTTATGAATAAATCAAGTTTTGTGTCCAATTGGTACTTAAGTATTTTTCTACAATACTAGTACACCTTTTCCTTTTATGATGACAAAACCGCTGGAGGCAGGGTAATCTGTCTTGGGATGGAACCAACCTGGCTTTGGGGGCAGCACGGTGGGTGTTGAGGGTGGGGATGGGGGTTGAGGGGGCATAGGGGTGTGTTTTGGGGGTATGTATATCTGGATGTTTATTTTTGTGTGGTTTTTTCAACTCATTTTCCTTCTTTCACAATAATATCAGTGAGTCTAACCTAACTTAACCAATTCTTAAAAAGAGAGAGAAAAGAAACTCTAACCTAACTTAACCAAACCATACCCTAGTCAGGAGCATAGTGCAGTAAGATTTATATATTTTTATATAGTGTACTAAATGTATGTGTGCATGGCGTAATCAACAAATCATAAAGGTAAGACAAGTCACATCATCCTTCCAGACGCTCCACAAGACAAGGTTTACAGGGTCACACGTCACTCATGTCACAAAAAGGTGTTCCTACATTAGGGTGTTAGTCTGGCCATGCCTCTCCCTGTCCCACTGAGTCTTACTGTGACTAACACACTGTCTCACCAAACTGACTCTCTCTCTCTCTCTCTCTCTCTTTCTCTCCTTGATGAATTTGATATAGATTGCTTATTAATGAATTAAGTTATGTAATTAATTGTTTTGTCTTTCTCTTTAGCAAAGGAAAGGTATGTGGTGCTTGTTTGTGGAAGAAAGCATTAGGTTCACTGAAAATTAGACTACACTCATTAAACTAGATTTTTGTTTCCATTTTTCTTTCTTTCTGCTTGTTTTGGTGTCATTTTTAAAGGTACAAGTCTAGTCATGTGATTCTTTGGCTGTCATCTTTAAAGTGAGAAGTGTTGCAATATGATAGGCTTGTATTTTCTCTTTGTTTTCGACAGGCGCTGTCACCAGGGTCACAGGCCAGATCCAATGCCGGAGGAGGACATCATTGACAACAGTGGGGATGGAGAGGGAGCAACTGCACCGGCTCCCAAGAAGGCTACGAAAGCCAAGAAAGATGTGCCACAAACGACATGGAAGAGTGAGGGCATCGCTAACCCGTCGTCTGCCCACTCAGTGAAAGATGGGCAAGGGCTGAGATCCCTACTGCCCCTTAGCCTCGGGAGGGACTTCGTCTGACAGAAGACTGGCGAGTGAAAGGTAAGTAAAGACATTTTTGGTTTATTTCTTTTGTGCAGTACTTTATATTATTTATTTGACTGTTTTCATGTCTGTAGGCGTGACTTTTGGCATGCTGGTACACACATCCTAGCACAACACGTCTTAATGGGTTTGGTAGACGGTAATTTCGATATGCGGTTTAGTTAGGTTTTCAGGAACGCATATATACCGTAGAACGAGGACTTACTGTACAAGGAAAGTTATGCGGTAAATTATTTATACCCACGCTGGGCGAAGTAGCCCGGATGGGATTTATGCGGTTCTCCGTAGACAGGGCACAGTATCCCGGACGGGAAGTAACGTGGCTCCCCGTGAGCCGGGCGGCGGGCGGTTATTCCGTCCGGGATACTTCATTGACAGAACATTGCAGGCAATCAATGCAATAAATAAAAGATTGTTCAAGAGTTAAAGTGTCCTAGAAATACGTCTCGTTTATGACTGTAAGAGGAATTTTTTATATTTCGAGTACTTCTTGGTGTGCCTGCTAAAGTGTTGAAGGATGAATGAAAGTTATTGAACATTTTGTTAATGTGAAGGGAATAAATGTTCTTTCAAACTAGCATTTAGAAAATAAATAGATATTATTCCAATGCCAAGCTAATTGTATTGATTTGTTACTTTTGTATTGATGAAAATTTGACGTGGAATACATGTAAGAATATTAAACAAAATGCTATATTTCAGGCAGTGTGAGAGAGAGTGAGAGAGAGTGACAGAGAGACAGTTTGCATAGCGGCAGTGTATCAGTGAAGACACTCACCGTGCGTGCAGCTTGGTGGCAGCGGTGTGTGTGTGTGTGTGTGTGTGTGTGGGGTGGAGAGAGGCGAGGCTGTGACAGTGTACAAGTGGTGGGTTGTTAGGGGGAGTGTGAGTGCTTCTTTCCCCGGACCAGGCACGGCACACTGGCCACCGCGGGAACCACTGCGGGGAATGCAATTAATGGGAAAGTTTTAAAGGACAAAGTCTGAGACAGATTTTTGGTGTTTGTAATTGCTTCTTATGACAGAAGGATTATAAGAAGACTCACAATTAGTTAGTGTTCAGACTTTTGTGTTCATTAGTGTCCTTACTTTTATTTGAGAGAGATACCTAGCATTCCTCAGCATTAACTTGTTTATGATTCTTGTTTCAATTAAGCATGGAATCCACATTATGAATGAGAAGAATAACTGGAAAACCCAATTATCTGTAGCATTTGATAACAGTCCTGAAGGGAGAGTAAGGGTGGTGTTTTAGGTGAGGGAGCCAGCAGTGTGCCCGGCCAGTGTGATGTGCCAGTCCCCACTTTAAGCAGAGTGATGTGTTTGTAGGGTAGCTGTCCACCTTGCCCCTTGTAGTAGTATGTGACGGGTGTGGCAATGCACTGAGCACCACGTACTGAAACGCTATGCTCCATCTCCTCCTATTTCACTACATTCCAAAGGCTCTAATTGACTCAGGTTTTCAAGGGTGTTTTTTACAGTTTCAGAGACATGTTAACAAGATGTCTGCATTGTTAGTGGGATAAAAAGTCTTGAAAAGCCAGCTAATCATATCTGTGGCCTTTGAAAATAGTCATTGTGAGAGAATTTATCATTTCACCACATTCAAAGGCTCTTGTTAAAGTAACACTGATTTTCAAGGGTGTTTTTATGGTTTTAGGGACAGATTAACAAGGTTTCTTTATTATGAAGTGGAGAAACAGTCTGAGGAACCTGAGTAACCATCTCTGTGGCCATGGCAAGTAGTAGTGGTGGTGGTGGTGGTGGTGGTGGTGGGAGGGAAGTGTTTCAGCATACTGGCCTGAGTGTGTTGTTGCCCTAGTTAAGCAATATATGAAGTCACTCTCTCCCCCTTCCTCTCTTGACTCACCTGCCCTGCTTACTACTGGTGGTGATGACTCTTGGATCTGTTCCGTTGTTGCGTTCCTTGGAGGTTGTGAGACGGAAGTTTTATATGACGAAGAGTAAAGTTTGATGATTTTTAATACATATTTTGTATTTATGCATCTTTGGAACATAGATTATTGTTATTCTTTGAAGATTTTTATTTGTAAGTGTTTTTTTTTGTAAGAGGGAAAGCTGGCCAAGGGGAAAAGATTGTAAAATAGGTCCAAGAGAGTCCTACCTACATTTGCTATTAAGAAAAGCAACCAAGACTTATAAAATCAGAAAGTTAGATGCATTTTTAACAAACTCATTTACGTCTTTAATCTACAAGCGCGTTCATCAATATATCAAAATAAACAATAACGTCGCCATAACCTAAAACCGCACATTCGTAAATCAGCGCTCACCAGTACACCTTGCACCATGATCCCCATCCCTCCTGACACCCTAATACCCCTTAATTTAACCTTGACTTCATATCCCGCTTACCCTGATACACCCTCACCTCACCTTATATCTTCACACCCAAATACATTTTGACCTCATCTTCCCCTAACATCCTGATACACTTACCCTAACCTCACCCTGCCCTTATATCTCTCCTGAACCTTAAACTTAAACCCTGACCCATCATCCCTGACGTCCTGATACACCCTGACTCATTTACTGTCCACACAATCAGTCTTTCCTACAGCCTCCATCATAGTGTAGTAATTTATATCATCATCCATTTGTCTTCACTTATTGCCAAAGACATGAACTTTCACCACTCAGCTGTCTTTGTTTTCCTCTCAGCTCATTTTCAGCATATTTTGGGGTTACTGGTCTGAATTTTGTCTTCTTATTGCTCAGTGCTCAGAAGTTTGGCCCAAGGCAGTAAGAATTGTTGGTGTGCATTTTGAAGGTCCAGTGGCTTGTTAAAAGACTCTTGTGGAAGTTGTTTAGGCTTTCAAGTGTGCTTTCTTTAATTTTTTTGGTTTGTCATGGCCCAAGACAGTGAGAGGAAGTATTTTTTTGTGTTTGAGAGAGGCTGAAGACAGTTAGTCTTAGTAGAGGAGTTGATGTTGCAAAGCTTTTAATGCCATCCTATCTCAAGCTCCAAGGCAGTGAGGAAAAGTGAATTAATTCATCTATCAAGGTTGTGTTTGGTGTGTCAGTACACTTGGTGAATCATCAAAGTTCTTTCCACCATAAATAATCAATTGAGGTGAAATTAACAGTTGTGGGGAGAGATTTGTGGTTAACTTGTGATCTGAATCTCTCTTGTGATGCGAGCGTTGCTTGGTGAAGTGTGCCTGGTGACTCCTTGTGTTCTATGCAGAGTGGCAACAAGTTCAGCATGTTTGTGTTGAGGATGAAATTGTGCTTTTTTTTAAAGTTAAGGGTATTATTTCCCATTAGTTCTTCCTCTGTGTGTTTAGTGCCATTGGCCTGCCGTGGATGAAACAGACAGACAGACAGACACAGGCATTTAGACAAACAGACATTGGTAATCAAGTATACAGATACATAAAAAGACAGACAGACAGCTGGACAGGCCATGAAGAGTATAGGAGAGGAAGTTATGATTGGGTAGTGTTGCAGTGGAGTGTAAGATTGTGAGTGGCTGTAACATTATGGTTGTGTTGAGGTGTGATTACAAAATGATTGGTTAGGTTAGGTAAGGTGCGATTACTAAATGATTGGTTAGGTTAGGTAAGGTGCGATTATATATTTGGTTCTCTGGTGCAGCTAATTAATGCATTGGTGTGAAAGGTGATTAGGAGATGAATGAAGATGAAAAACTAACTTAACTTGGCCTAGAGAAAGAGAAGAATGTTTATACAGAATAGTGCAAGGGATATTGTTTTGTCTTGTTTCTACTTTTCTATTTATTTATTTATTTACTTTCTCTCCATTTGTGTTGAGTGTGAGTGATGCATTAGTGAAGGTGAAGAAGAGTTGAGTGTATTGATGTCATGTAATATGTACTGCAGCAGTGGAAACATTTGTTTACTACTACTACTACTACTACTACTTGAAAATAAACTTCGTATGTATCTAATGGTTTGCTTGAATTGTGTGCCTTGAGAGAGAGAGAGAGAGAGAGAGAGAGAGAGAGAGAGAGAGAGAATGCTTTGATTTTCACGGCAGCAGAAATTGACTAGAGCTGCTTTTTGACCCAATTAAGGCCTGCCCTGTTTCTCTTCCCCCTTCAATTACACTTTCCGTTTTTACGTTCTTCTCTCTCTCTCTCTCTCTCTCTCTCTCTCTCTCTCTCTCTCTCTCTCTCTCTCTCTCACTCTCTCTCTCTCTCCTACACCACAAATCGTAAGTGATGAAATATCTATCACTGTTAAAAGTGCCAAGTTAACTGGTTTGGCTTTGTTCTTTTTGCTTCTTTATTACATTTCCTTTGATTTTTAAGGTGTTTTGTATTTATTTTTCCATTGTTTATCTCTATTGTTTGCATAATCTACTTGATTTCTTTGCGCACATACCACGTAAATAGAAATTTAGCAAGATAGAACTACTTTTAGGCCTGTGTGTTGCCGGTAACTAATGCTGTTCCCTGGTCGTGACGTCAGGTGTGGGTGGGTCTGTGGCAAGTGGCGTTTCAGTGTTTTGTGTGGAGAGGTGTGAGTGGTGGTGGTGTGAGATGTGGTGGTGGTGGTGCATGGATGGTATTGTTGGATCGATGATGATGACTTGTCTCTTCCTGCAATGCCTTAGAATTTATTAATCTTAAGAAGCCATCTTCCTCCTCCTTGTATTAGTAGTGGTGGTTAGACTTTAACTTTAAAATCTAGGAGATGAAATATATAGCAAGGGATTTTCTTCAGTACGCATGTTCAGAGTATTAGGAAATGAACAGTTGTGTGTGTGTGTGTGTGTGTGTGTGTGTGTGTGTTGCCTCTACCTTTCATTTCCTTCCTTTTTTAATGATGGGGTTGTCTCTTATAAAGGGATTCTTGGGAAAAGAGGAGACAAAAGATAATATACGAACAATAGAACAGAGAAAACATACAATATACTACTACTACTACTACTACTACTACTACTACTACTATTAGGGAAAACTGTAGTCGTTGCCATCGGTGAAGAAGATCTAGGCCCCGGCTGAATATGGGATTTTCCCATGAGCTTCGTTGTCACGTCTCCACAGGACCAGAGATAGGGGGAGATTGTTTTCATGTTATCCAGCATTAGTTTTTTTTTTCCCCTTGTTTTCTTCTTTTGTTTAGTTACTTACGATTTTTCTTTACATTTTTTTATTGCTTTAGTGTTTTGCGAGTGTTTGATAACTTGTTTCCTTGGTTTAGTTCGTTTTAGATAGTTTAGTATTTCTGATTGATTTTATTGTATTTCTTGATTTTCTGGTTGTATTTCAAGTGTCAAGTTAACTTGTTGCCTTGGTTGCCTTTGTTCGCTTATTTATGTTATTTCGTTAATTAGTTTTCCTTTTACGTTTCTGGTGTTTTATATTTATTGTTCCATTGTTCATCTGTATTGTTTGATTTCTTGATTTCTTAGCGCATATTATACTGTGTGAATAGCAAATTAGCAAGATGGGACTACTGGTCGTTTCAGGCCGTGACGTCTGCGTTCCTGCCACACAGGGTGGGAGGGCCGGCAGCAGCGCAGCTGTCTGGGGAGTCCTTGATTCAGTGTGCTGTGAAGTGAAGGTGTGCGCGGAAGCAAAGGTCTTATCCTATTGAAAAGCCTCTGGTTGAAGGGAGACGGGGTTTGAAATGTTTGACCATTCTAGTGACATAATATTAAGACGATTTTTACATTCCAAACTTTTAGCCATTCAGACATAGCTTTCGTGGTCAAGTTTAAGTTTAGTGAAGGTTTGAGATATGAGGGGGTGTTCGTTAGCCAACCCGGGCTTTCGCCGCCGTCGTTGCCGCCGCCGCCGCCGCCGCCGCCCGCGGCCGCCGGCTAGCCGGCTCATATTTAAGGTGTTTTCATTTATGCCTGGACTATTTATTTGGGCTTAACAGTAAAATTTAATGCTTTCTATGAGTACTGTGGGCTGTTTTGAATGTGTGCCATGCGTGTGGGGGATGAAGATAGCTGTGGCTGGCGTTACTACGATCGTAAATAAGGGCGGCTTTTTGCGCCAAAATTATTGGAACGCCCAAGACCATTCTTTATTTGAGGCAGTATCAAGTTCTTATTAATTGCCGAAGATAGTCCATATGAAACCGTGTTTTGTGCGCAAAGCTCAGTGAAACCAGGGGATGGTAAAAAGTGCTTGCTAGTGGTGTTAAAGTTACATTAATTTATTTATTTATCAGCCTGTAAATGATATATTTCTGCCTCTAGATCACTCTGAAGTGTTAAAAATAATTAGAAAGAATTACTCAAGTGCTTTGAAGTGGTTCTGGGTTCCTTTGAAGTGGTATGGAGTGAGTATTTAATGAGTTTAAAAAAGGGTCATATTTTTATAAAATACTTTTTTCTAGTGGAAATTCTTTACAATTACTGTTGTTTAGAGTTTATTTATGCTTTGGGAATTAGTTAGAGTATTTATCCAACCGGAAAATGCCCCGTTTTTATGTCTGAAAGCGTTTTTTCGAAGGGTCATTTTTAAAATGGTCTCCCTTAAAATACGTACGTAAATATAGAGTAGCAGGCCAGGCTGTGACGTCATCAGCCGTGACGTCATAATGGCGGGCGCCTCCCTTTGCCTCCCCTTCCTGACACTTATCTTACTTATAACATGATTTACTGCATGTTTACAATGTGTGTGTGTGTGTGTGTGTGTGTGTGTGTGTCTGTGTGTGTGTGTGTGTGTGTGTGTGTGTGTGTGTGATACTGTTATACTGTTATATTTGCTCTTGTCATAATATCTAGCATTGTGATGTGATGTTTTCCAGGGAGAAGACGAAATAGGGACGTGTTTACCTGTCTGTACAGGAAAAGTCACCCCAAACAGTACAGGTGAGTAAAGAAATGTGTTTAAATTTGTTGATGTGGGCAGTGTAGGCGAATTTAAATGAAAAGATGAATAATGAAACGAAGGTATTATTTTACTTTAACACCAGTCTCCAGTTGGCTTTTTCTACCCTTCATACCATCTGTTGGAGGTTTCCATACTGAGTAGTTTGACCCCCATATGTAACAGACACAAATAAGTAGGGAATATTTGAAAACCGCCAAGATAGCTGTGGCTGGCGTTACTACGATCGTAAATAAGGGCGGCTTTTTGCGTCAAAATTATTGGAACGCCCAAGACCATTCTTTATTTGAGGCAGTATCAAGTTCTTATTAATTGCCGAAGATAGTCCATATCAAATAATATAAGGAATTGAGTGTTAATGCTGTATATTTCCCCAGTGTATTGAATGCAATGGAGTGCAGAAGTGCCAGCTGTGGGGAGGAAGATGCCATCAGTGTGTGTGAGGAGGGAGGGGCTCACCTTCACCCCCTACCCACCACGTTGCCCCCTCCACCACCTCAACACAACCTCCCCCAGATCTCCTCTCACCCCATACAGGTAAAAAGATTTTGTTTATTTTTTTAAAAATTTTATGAATAAATCAAGTTTTGTGTCCAATTGGTACTTAAATATTTTTCTACAATACTAGTACACCTTTTCCTTGTATGATGACAAAACCGCTGGAGGCAGGGTACTCTATCTTGGGATGGAACGAACCTGGCTTTGGGGGCAGCACGGTGGGTGTTGAGGGTGGGGTTGGGGGTTGAGGGGGCATAGGGGAGCAGGTCGTTTCGGCCGTGAGCACTTTAGGCCGAGAGTCGTTTAGGCCGTGATCCCTTTAGGCCGAGAGATCCTTTTGATAGTTTATATATATATATATATATATATATATATATATATATACAAACTACAAATCTCAAAACAGGCGTCACCATTGTATTCAGCACCCCAAAAACCCATGAAACGATATTCGTTTTATGAGGGTTTCACAGCTGGCCATTAATCAGCTCAAGATACACCATTATCACATTTCCTGTGCTGCCACCTCTCACACCTGTCACACAGCACACCTTAATTCAAAACAATACTCATTTCGAAACATAATATTATAATTTCGAAACAGTCTCAAAACACTGTCTTACTTACTTAGTTGATGTGTTGAAGTCAAATTCCGTATTCGTTATTCCCTCACACCTCATCGCGCAGGATGCCTACCAAATTTCCTTGTGTTGTTTGCTCTCGACCTGTGAGATCCAACCAGCATGCTTTGCAGTGTGACCAATGTCAAGAATGGCAGCATT
>CM035197.1:21899166-21923447 GCA_020233015.1 Callinectes sapidus | reverse complement strand
ATTAACCCTTAGCGTACGGCTAGCTAATTTATTTTCGATTCCCATCTCCGGGTAACTTTTGGAATATAAGAAAATGTTTGCAGATAATTTTATTGATAAAAATCCTTTTATCTGTTTAATTCTGAGTACAATGATGTACTGTCAAGCATGCTATGACATCTGAGAGCAAAATTACAGCCCATAAAAGATTTCTGTCAGATCGTGCATTGTAACCCGCTGACCAGAAAGGCCCAGCAGCGTGACGAAATGGTCCGCGAAACTCACTCTCTCTCTCTCTCTCTCTCTCTCTCTCTCTCTCCCTCTCTCTCTCTCTCTCTCTCTCTCTCTCTCTCTCTCTCTCTCTCTCTCTCTCTCTCTCTCTCTCTCTCTCTCTCTCTCTCTCATGCAGGTAGAGTGAGTTTATTTTTGGCTACACACACACACACACACAGAGAGAGAGAGAGAGAGAGAGAGAGAGAGAGAGAGAGAGAGAGAGAGAGAGAGAGAGCGGGCTTATCACGCGGTATTTGACACCTAGGACGGTAAAACAGACCTGAGATATCTTCCTACAGTCTCTTGGCCGAAGATTCTGTGTGTGTGTGTGTGTGTGTGTGTGTGTGTGTGTGTGTGTTTGTAAAATGGGAGATGGAGGAAAGGAAAATGAACCCAATTCCTTCCTCTGTTAGGCGGGGAAATCGTCTCTCCGATGTCTGTCATCGGTCTCAAAACAAAAATCACTATCGTCACTCTCATCAGTTATGTCAAAATCAGAATCATAATATGCAACATGTATTTCCGCATCCATGCTGCGTTCTTCAAGCGGAGGGGGGGAACTACCCGCCGGGTCCCGGGGGTTGCCAGATGTTGCCTCCATGAAGGAGAAAATCTAACTGAATAGTACGTGAAAACAGACAAAGTGGCAACTCAGCAAGTGGGAAGTGTTGCCAGATGCTCAGGCTCCCCTTGTGAGTCGAGAGAACGGCGCGACAATACGAATGTGTGGCGGGAAAATTCTTGATTACATGAACGATCACCGTCCCACCGGCCGCGGTGCTATGATCGTTCATGTACGATCACCGTACGCTAAGGATTAATTAATTAAGTTATATAATTAATTGTTTTGTCTTTCTCTTTAGCGAAGGAAAGGTTGATGGTATGTGGTGCTTGTTTGTGGAAGAAAGCATTAGGTTCACTGAAAATTAGACTACACACATTAAACTAGATTTTTGTTTCCATTTTTCTTTCTTTCTGCTTGTTTTGGTGTCATTTTTAAAGGTAGAAGTCTAGTGATGTGATTCTTTGGCTGTCATCTTTAAAGTGACAAGTGTTGCAATGTGATAGGCTTGTATTTTCTGTTTGTTTTCTACAGGCGCTGTCACCAGGGTCACAGGCCAGATCCAATGCCGGAGGAGGACATCATTGACAACAGTGGGGATGGAGAGGGAGCAACTGCACCGGCTCCCAAGAAGGCTACGAAAGCCAAGAGAGATGTGCCACGAAGGACATGGAAGAGTGAGGTCATCGCTAAGCCGTCGTCTGCCCACTCAGTGAAAGATGGGCAAGGGCCGAGATCCCTACTGCCATTAGCCTCGGGAGGGACTTTGTCTGACAGAAGACTGTCGAGTGAAAGGTAAGTAAAGACATTTTTGGTTTATTTCTTTTGTGCAGTACTTTATATTTTTTATTTGACTGTTTTCATGTCTGTAGGCGTGACTTTTGGCATGCTGGTACACACATCCTAGCACAACACGTCTTAATGGGTTTGGTAGACGGTAATTTCGATATGCGGTTTAGTTAGGTTTTCAGGAACGCATATATACCGTAGAACGAGGACTTACTGTACAAGGAAAGTTATGCGGTAAATTATTTATACCCACGCTGGGCGAAGTAGCCCGGATGGGATTTATGCGGTTCTCCGTAGACAGGGCACAGTATCCCGGACGGGAAGTAACGTGGCTCCCCGTGAGCCGGGCGGCGGGCGGTTATTCCGTCCGGGATACTTCATTGACAGAACATTGCAGGCAATCAATGCAATAAATAAAAGATTGTTCAAGAGTTAAAGTGTCCTAGAAATACGTCTCGTTTATGACTGTAAGAGGAATTTTTTATATTTCGAGTACTTCTTGGTGTGCCTGCTAAAGTGTTGAAGGATGAATGAAAGTTATTGAACATTTTGTTAATGTGAAGGGAATAAATGTTCTTTCAAACTAGAATTTAGAAAATAAATAGATATTATTCCAATGCCAAGCTAATTGTATTGATTTGTTACTTTTGTATTGATGAAAATTTGACGTGGAATACATGTAAGAATATTAAAAAAAATGCTATATTTCAGGCAGTGTGAGAGAGAGTGTGAGAGAGTGACAGAGAGAGACAGTTTGCATAGCGGCAGTGTATCAGTGAAGACACTCACCGTGCGTGCAGCTTGGTGGCAGCGGTGTGTGTGTGTGTGTGTGTGTGTGTGGGGTGGAGAGAGGCGAGGCTGTGACAGTGTACAAGTGGTGGGTTGTTAGGGGGAGTGTGAGTGCTTCTTTCCCCGGACCAGGCGCGGCACACTGGCCACCGCAGGAACCACTGCGGGGAATGCAATTAATGGGAAAGTTTTAAAGGACAAAGTCTGAGACAGATTTTTGGTGTTTGTAATTGCTTCTTATGACAGAAGGATTATAAGAAGACTCACAATTAGTTAGTGTTCCGAATTTTGTGTTCATTAGTGTCCTTACTTTTATTTGAGAGAGATACCTAGCATTCCTCAGCATTAACTTGTTTATGATTCTTGTTTCAATTAAGCATGGAATCCACATTATGAATGAGAGGAATAACTGGAAAACCCAATTATCTGTAGCATTTGATAACAGTCCTGAAGGGAGAGTAAGGGTGGTGTTTTAGGTGAGGGAGCCAGCAGTGTGCCCGGCCAGTGTGATGCGCCAGTCCCCACTTTAAGCAGAGTGATGTGTTTGTAGGGTAGCTGTCCACCTTGCCCCTTGTAGTAGTATGTGACGGGTGTGGCAATGCACTGAGCACCACGTACTGAAACGCTATGCTCCATCTCCTCCTATTTCACTACATTGTTAAAGTAATACTGATTTTCAAGAGTGTTTTTATGGTTTTAGGGACAGATTAACAAGGTTTCTTTATTATGAAGTGGAGAAACAGTCTGAGGAACCTGAGTAACCATCTCTGTGGCCATGGCAAGTAGTAGTGGTGGTGGTGGTGGTGGTGGTGGTGGGAGGGAAGTGTTTCAGCATACTGGCCTGAGTGTGTTGTTGCCCTAGTTAAGCAATATATGAAGTCACTCTCTCCCCCTTCCTCTCTTGACTCACCTGCCCTGCTTACTACTGGTGGTGATGACTCTTGGATCTGTTCCGTTGTTGCGTTCCTTGGAGGTTGTGAGACGGAAGTTTTATATGACGAAGAGTAAAGTTTGATGATTTTTTATACATATTTTGTATTTATGCATCTTTGGAACGTAGATTATTGTTATTCTTTGAAGATTCTTATTTGTAAGAGTTTTTTTTTTTGTAAGAGGGAAAGCTGGCCAAGTGGAAAAGATTGTAAAATACAGGTCCAAGAGAGTCCTACCTACATTTGCTATTAAGAAAAGCAACAAAGACTTATAAAATCAGAAAGTTAGATGCATTTTTAACCAACTCATTTACGTCTTTAATCTACAAGCGCGTTCATCAATATATCAAAATAAACAATAACGTCGCCATAACCTAAAACCGCACATTCGTAAATCAGCGCTGACCAGTACACCTTGCACCATGATCACCATCCCTCCTGACACCCTAATACCCCTTAATTTAACCTTGACTTCATATCCCGATTACCCTGATACACCCTCACCTCACCTCATATCTTGACACCCAAATACATTTTGACCTCATCCTCCCCTAACATCCTGATACACTTACCCTAACCTCACCTTGCCCTTATATCTCTCCTGAACCTTAAACTTAAACCCTGACCCATCATCCCTGACATCCTGACACACCCTGACTCATTTACCGTCCACACAATCATTCTTTCCTACAGCCTCCATCCACACAATCATTCTTTCCTACAGCCTCCATCATAGTGTAGTAATTTATATCATCATCCATTTGTCTTCATTCATTGCCAAAGACATGAACTTTCACCACTCAGCTGTCTTTGTTTTTCTCTCAGCTCATTTTCAGCATATTTTGGGGTTACTGGTCTGAATTTTGTCTTCTTATTGCTCAGTGCTCAGAAGTTTGGCCCAAGGCAGTAAGAATTGTTGGTGTGCATTTTGAAGGTCCAGTGGCTTGTTAAAAGACTCTTGTGGAAGTTGTTTAGGCTTTCAAGTGTGCTTTCTTTAATTTTTTTGGTTTGTCATGGCCCAAGACAGTGAGAGGAAGTATTTTTTTTGTGTTTGAGAGAGGCTGAAGACAGTTAGTCTTAGTAGAGGAGTTGATGTTGAAAAGCTTTTAATGCCATCCTATCTCAAGGTCCAAGGCAGTGAGGAAAAGTGAATTAATTCATCTATCAAGGTTGTGTTTGGTGTGTCAATACACTTGGTGAATCATCAAAGTTCTTTCCACCATAAATAATCAATCGAGGTGAAATTAACAGTTGTGAGGAGAGATTTGTGGTTAACTTGTGATCTGAATCTCTCTTGTGATGCGAGCGTTGCTTGGTGAAGTGTGTCTGGTGACTCCTTGTGTTCTATGCAGAGTGGCGACAAGTTCAGCATGTTTGTGTTAAGGATGAAATTGTGGTTTTTTTTAAAGTTAAGGGTATTATTTCCCATTAGTTCTTCCTCTGTGTGTTTAGTGCCATTGGCCTGCCGTGGATGAAACAGACAGACAGACAGACACAGGCATTTAGACAAACAGACATTGGTAATCAAGTATACAGATACATAAAAAGACAGACAGACAGCTGGACAGGCCATGAAGAGTATAGGAGAGGAAGTTATGATTGGGTAGTGTTGCAGTGGAGTGTAAGATTGTGAGTGGCTGTAACATTATGGTTGTGTTGAGGTGTGATTACAAAATGATTGGTTAGGTTAGGTAAGGTGCGATTACTAAATGATTGGTTAGGTTAGGTAAGGTGCGATTATATATTTGGTTCTCTGGTGCAGCTAATTAATGCATTGGTGTGAAAGGTGATTAGGAGATGAATGAAGATGAAAAACTAACTTAACTTGGCCTAGAGAAAGAGAAGAATGTTTATACAGAATAGTGCAAGGGATATTGTTTTGTCTTGTTTCTACTTTTCTATTTATTTATTTATTTACTTTCTCTCCATTTGTGTTGAGTGTGAGTGATGCATTAGTGAAGGTGAAGAAGAGTTGAGTGTATTGATTTCATGTAATATGTACTGCAGCAGTGGAAACATTTGTTTACTACTACTACTACTACTTGAAAATAAACTTCGTATGTATCTAATGGTTTGCTTGAATTGTGTGCCTTGAGAGAGAGAGAGAGAGAGAGAGAGAGAGAGAGAGAGAGAGAGAATGCTTTGATTTTCACGGCAGCAGAAATTGACTAGAGCTGCTTTTTGACCCAATTAAGGCCTGCCCTGTTTTTCTTCCCCCTTCAATTATACTTTCCCTGTTTACGTTATTCTCTCTCTCTCTCTCTCTCTCTCTCTCTCTCTCTCTCTCTCTCTCTCTCTCTCTCTCACTCTCTCTCTCTCTCCTACACCACAAATCGTAAGTGATGAAATATCTATCACTGTTAAAAGTGCCAAGTTAACTGGTTTGGCTTTGTTCTTTTTGCTTCTTTATTACATTTCCTTTGATTTTTAAGGTGTTTTGTATTTATTTTTCCATTGTTTATCTCTATTGTTTGCATAATCTACTTGATTTCTTTGCGCACATACCACGTAAATAGAAATTTAGCAAGATAGAACTACTTTTAGGCCTGTGTGTTGCCGGTAACTAATGCTGTTCCCTGGTCGTGACGTCAGGTGTGGGTGGGTCTGTGGCAAGTGGCGTTTCAGTGTTTTGTGTGGAGAGGTGTGAGTGGTGGTGGTGTGAGATGTGGTGGTGGTGGTGCATGGATGGTATTGTTGGATCGATGATGATGACTTGTCTCTTCCTGCAATGCCTTAGAATTTATTAATCTTAAGAAGCCATCTTCCTCCTCCTTGTATTAGTAGTGGTGGTTAGACTTTAACTTTAAAATCTAGGAGATGAAATATATAGCAAGGGATTTTCTTAAGTAAGCATGTTCAGAGTATTAGGAAATGAACAGTTTTGTGTGTGTGTGTTGCCTCTACCTTTCATTTCCTTCGTTTTTTAATGATGGGGTTGTCTCTTATAAAGGGATTCTTGGGAAAAGAGGAGACAAAAGATTAAAGTAGAAAAAAATGGAGGAAAATAGAGAACAAAAGATAATATACGAACAATAGAACAGAGAAAACATACAATATACTACTACTACTACTACTACTACTACTACTACTACTACTATGAGGGAAAACTGTAGTCGTTGCCATCGGTGAAGAAGATCTAGGCCCCGGCTGAATATGGGATTTTCCCATGAGCTTCGTTGTCACGTTTCCACAGGACCAGAGAGAGGGGGAGATTGTTTTCATGTTTTCCAGCATTAGTTTTTTTTCCCCTTGTTTTCTTCTTTTGTTTAGTTACTTACGATTTTTCTTTACATTTTTTAATTGCTTTAGTGTTTTGCGAGTGTTTGATAACTTGTTTCCTTGGTTTAGTTTGTTTTAGATAGTTTAGTATTTCTGATTGATTTTATTGTATTTCTTGATTTTCTGGTTGTGTTTCAAGTGTCAAGTTAACTTGTTGCCTTGGTTGCCCTTGTTCGCTTATTTATGTGTTATTTCGTTAATTAGTTTTCCTTTTACGTTTCTGGTGTTTTATATTTATTGTTCCATTGTTCATCTGTAATGTTTGATTTCTTGATTTCTTAGCGCATATTATACTGTGTGAATAGCAAATTAGCAAGATGGGACTACTGGTCGTTTCAGGCCGTGACGTCTGCGTTCCTGCCACACAGGGTGGGAGGGCCGGCAGCAGCGCAGCTGTCTGGGGAGTCCTTGATTCAGTGTGCTGTGAAGTGAAGGTGTGCGCGGAAGCAAAGGTCTTATCCTATTGAAAAGCCTCTGGTTGAAGGGAGACGGGGTTTGAAATGTTTGACCATTCTAGTGACATAATATTAAGACGATTTGTATATTCCAAACTTTCGAGATGAAGACGTGACAAGCGGGATTTCACGAGTATTTTTAAACGATCTAAGGACATAATAATGAGGAGACCCTGCTGGTGCTTCAGTGTTCAGTGTGTCATCTTAATACTGGACTAAAGCCGCAAGATGGAATCACAGAGGCTGGAATACGTTATTAAGGTGACTACAGCCATTGTGACACTAGGCTTTACCGTGTCAATGTTTATTTACCTATATAGGAGGGGGGGCTAGCCCTCCACAGACCCGGGCTTCATCTTGGAATCTTATTTCATCGGTCATATTTACCCTTATATCACTTATTATTATAAGCTCATCTTGCCACATTATGTAGCTATTGTACTAAGCTTGCATATTAGCCATTCAGACATAGCTTTCGTGGTCAAGTTTAAGTTTAGTGAAGGTTTGAGATATGAGGGGGTGTTCGTTAGCCAACGCGGGCTTTCGCCGCAGTCGTTGCCGCCGCCGCCGCCGCCGCCCGTGGCCGCCGGCTAGCCGGCTCATATTTAAGGTGTTTTCATTTATGCCTGGACTATTTATTTGGGCTTAACAGTAAAATTTAATGCTTTTTATGAGTACTGTGGGCTGTTTTGAATGTCTGCCATGCGTGTGGGGGGTGAAGATAGCTGTGGCTGGCGTTACTACGATCGTAAATAAGGGCGGCTTTTTGCGCCAAAATTATTGGAACGCCCAAGACCATTCTTTATTTGAGGCAGTATCAAGTTCTTATTAATTGCCGAAGATAGTCCATATCAAACCGTGTTTTGTGCGCAAAGCTCAGTGAAATCAGGGGATGGTAAAAAGTGCTTGCTGGTGGTGTTGAAGTTACATTAATTTATTTATTTATCAGCCTGTAAATGATATATTTCTGCCTCTAGATCACTCTGAAGTGTTAAAAATAAATAGAAAGAATTACTCAAGTGCTTTGAAGTGGTTCTGGGTTCTTTTGAAGTGGTATGGAGTGAGTATTTAATGAGTTTAAAAAAGGGTCATATTTTTATAAAATACTTTTTTCTAGTGGAAATTCTTTACAATTACTGTTGTTTAGAGTTTATTTATGCTTTGGGAATTAGTTAGAGTATTTATCCAACCGGAAAATGCCCAGTTTTTATGTCTGAAAGCGTTTTTTCGAAGGGTCATTTTTAAAATGGTCTCCCTTAAAATACGTACGTAAATATAGAGTAGGAGGCCAGGCTGTGACGTCATCAGCCGTGACGTCATAATGGCGGGCGCCTCCCTTTGCCTCCCCTTCCTGACACTTATCTTACTTATAACATGATTTACTGCATGTTTACAATGTGTGTGTGTGTGTGTGTGTGTGTGTGTGTGTCTGTGTGTATGTGTGTATGTGTGTGTGTGTGTGTGTGTGTGTGTGTGATACTGTTATATTGTTATATTTGCTCTTGTCATAATATCTAGCATTGTGATGTGATGTTTTCCAGGGAGAAGACGAAATAGGGACGTGTTTACCTGTCTGTACTGGAAAAGTCACCCCAAACAGTACAGGTGAGTAAAGAAATGTGTTTAAATTTGTTGATGTGGGCAGTGTAGGCGAATTTAAATGAAGAGATGAATAATGAAACTAAGGTATTATTTTACTTTAACACCAGTCTCCAGTTGGCTTTTTCTACCCTTCATACCATCTGTTGGAGGTTTCCATACCGAGTAGTTTTACCCCCATATGTAACAGACACAAATAAGTAGGGAATATTTGAAAACCGCAAAGATAGCTGTGGCTGGCGTTACTACGATCGTAAATAAGGGCGGCTTTTTGCGCCAAAATTATTGGAACGCCCAAGACCATTCTTTATTTGAGGCAGTATCAAGTTCTTATTAATTGCCGAAGATAGTCCATATCAAATATTATAAGGAATTGAGTGTTAATGCTGTATATTTCCCCAGTGTATTGAATGCAATGGAGTGAAGAAGTTTAGTTAGGTTTTCAGGAACGCATATATACCGTAGAACGAGGACTTACTGTACAAGAAAAGTTATGCGGTAAATTATTTATACCCATGCTGGGCGAAGTAGCCCGGATGGGATTTATGTGGTTCTCCGTAGACAGGGCACAGTATCCCGGACGGGAAGTAACGTGGCTCTGCGTGAGCCGGGCGGCGGGCGGTTATCCCGTCCGGGATACTTCATTGACAGAACATTGCAGGCAATCAATGCAATAAATAAAAGATTGTTCAAGAGTTAAAGTGTCCTAGAAATACGTCTCGTTTATGACTGTAAGAGGAATTTTTTATATTTCAAGTACTTCTTCGTGTGCCTGCTAAAGTTTTGAAGGATGAATGAAAGTTATTGAACATTTTGTTAATGTGAAGGGAATAAATGTTCTTTCAAACTAGCATTTAGAAAATAAATAGATATTATTCCAATGCCAAGCTAATTGTATTGATTTGTTACTTTTGTATTGATGAAAATTTGACGTGGAATACATGTAAGAATATTAAACAAAATGCTATATTTCAGGCAGTGTGAGAGAGAGTGAGAGAGAGTGACAGAGAGACAGTTTGCATAGCGGCAGTGTATCAGTGAAGACACTCACCGTGCGTGCAGCTTGGTGGCAGCGGTGTGTGTGTGTGTGTGTGTGTGTGTGGGGTGGAGAGAGGCGAGGCTGTGACAGTGTACAAGTGGTGGGTTGTTAGGGGGAGTGTGAGTGCTTCTTTCCCCGGACCAGGCGCGGCACACTGGTCACCGTGGGAACCACTGCGGGGAATGCAATTAATGGGAAAGTTTTAAAGGACAAAGTCTGACACAGATTTTTGGTGTTTGTAATTGCTTCTTATGGCAGAAGGATTATAAGAAGACTCACAATTAGTTAGTGTTCAGAGTTTTGTGTTCATTAGTGTCATTACTTTTATTTGAGTGAGATACCTAGCATTCCTCAGCATTAACTTGTTTATGATTCTTGTTTCAATTAAGCATGGAATCCACATTATGAATGAGAGGAATAACTGGAAAACCCAATTATCTGTAGCATTTGGTAACAGTCCTGAAGGGAGAGTTTGATGAATTTTTATACATATTTTGTATTTATGCATCTTTGGAACGTAGATTATTGTTATTCTTTTAAGATTCTTGTTTGTAAGAGTTTTTTTGGTAAGAGGGAAAGTTGGCCAAGGGGAAAAGATTGTAAAATAGGTCCAAGAGAGTCGTACATTTGCTATTAAGAAAAGCAACAAAGACTTATAAAATTGGAAAGTTTCATGCATTTTTAACAAACTCATTTATGACTTTAATCTAGAAGCGTGTTCATCAATATATCAGAATAAACAGTAACGTCACCATAACCTAAAACCGCACATTCGTAAATCAGCGCTCACCAGTACACCTTGCACCATGATCCCCATCCCTCCTGACACCCTAATCCCCCTTAATTTGATCTTGACCTCATATCCCGGTTACCCTGATACGCCCTCACCTCACCTCATATCTTCACACCCAAATACATTTTGACCTCATCTTCTCCTAACATCCTAATACACTTACCCTAACCTCACCCTGCCCTTATATCTCTCCTGAACCTTAAACTTAAACCCTGACCCATCATCCCTGACAGCCTGACACACCCTGACTCATTTACCGTCCACACAATCAGTCTTTCCTACAGCCTCCATCATAGTGTAGTAATTTATATCATCATCCTTTTGTCTTCATTCATTGCGAAAGACATGAACTTTCACCACTCAGCTGTCTTTGTTTTTCTCTGAGCTCATTTTCAGCATATTTTGGGGTTACTGGTGTAAATTTTTTCTTCTTATTGCTCAGTGCTCAGAAGTTTGGCCCAAGGCAGTAAGAATTGTTGGTGTGCATTTTGAAGGTCCAGTGGCTTGTTAAAAGACTCTTGTGGAAGTTGTTTAGGCTTTCAAGTGTGCTTTCTTTAATTTTTTTGGTTTGTCATGGCCCAAGACAGTGAGAGGAAGTATTTTTCTGTGTTTGAGAGAGGCTGAAGACATTTAGTCTTAGTAGAGGAGTTGATGTTGAAAAGCTTTTAATGCCATCCTATCTCAAGGTCCAAGGCAGTTGGGAAAAGTAAATTAATTCATCTATCAAGGTTGTGTTTGGTGTGTCAATACACTTGGCGAATCATCAAAGTTCTTTCCACCATAAATAATCAATCGAGGTGAAATTAACAGTTGTGAGGAGAGATTTGTGGTTAACCTGTGTTCTGAATCTCTCTTGTGATGCGAGTGTTGCTTGGTGAAGTGTGCCTGGTGACTCCTTGTGCTCTATGCAGAGTGGCGACAAGTTCAGCATGTTTGTGTTGAGGATGAAATTGTGCTTTTTTTTAAAGTTAAGGGTATTATTTTTTATTAGTTCTTCCTCTGTGTTTAGTGCCATTGGCCTGCCGTGGATGAAACAGACAGACAAGCAGACACAGGCATTTAGACAAACAGACATTGGTAATCAAGTATACAGATACATAAAAAGACACAGACAGATGGACAGGCCACGAAGAGTATAGGAGAGGAAGTTATGATTGGGTAGTGTTGCAGTGGAGTGTAAGATTGTGAGTGGCTGTAACATTATGGTTGTGTTGAGGTGTGATTACAAAATGATTGGTTAGGTTAGGTAAGGTGCGATTACTAAATGATTGGTTAGGTTAGGTAAGGTGCGATTATATATTTGGTTCTCTGGTGCAGCTAATTAATGCATTGGTGTGAAAGGTGATTAGGAGATGAATGAAGATGAAAAACTAACTTAACTTGGCCTAGAGAAAGAGAAGAATGTTTATACAGAATAGTGCAAGGGATATTATTTTGTCTAGTTTCTATTTTTCTATCATTTATTTATTTACTTTCTCTCCATTTGTGTTGAGTGTGAGTGATGCATTAGTGAAGGTGAAGAAGAGTTGAGTGTATTGATGTCATGTAATATGTACTGCAGCAGTGGAAACATTTGTTTACTACTACTACTACTACTACTACTACTACTACTACTACTACTACTTGAAAATAAACTTCGTATGTATCTAATGGTTTGCTTGAATTGTGTGCCTTGAGAGAGAGAGAGAGAGAGAGAGAGAGAGAGAGAGAGAGAGAGAATGCTTTGATTTTCACGGCAGCAGAAATTGACTAGAGCTGCTTTTTGACCCAATTAAGGCCTGCCCTGTTTTTCTTCCCCCTTCAATTACACTTTCCCTTTTTACGTTATTCTCTCTCTCTCTCTCTCTCTCTCTCTCTCTCTCTCTCTCTCTCTCTCTCTCTCTCTCTCTCTCTCTCTCCTACACCACAAATCGTAAGTGATGAAATATCTGTCACTGTTAAAAGTGCCAAGTTAACTGGTTTGGCTTCGTTCTTTTTGCTTCTTTATTACATTTCCTTTGATTTTTAAGGTGTTTTGCATTTATTTTTCCATTGTTTATCTCTATTATTTGCATAACCTACTTGATTTCTTGGCGCACATACCACGTAAATAGAAATTTAGCAAGATAGAACTACTTTTTGGCCTGTTTGTTGCCGGTAACTAATGCTGTTCCCTGGTCGTGACGTCAGGTGTGGGTGGATCTGTGGCAAGTGGCGTTTCAGTGTTTTGTGTGGAGAGGTGTGAGTGGTGGTGATGTGAGATGTGGTGGTGGTGCATGGATGGTATTGTTGGATCGATGATGATGACTTGTCTCTTCCTGCAATGCCTTAGAATTTATTAATCTTAAGAAGCCATCGTCCTCCTCCTTGTATTAGTAGTGGTGGTTAGACTTTAACTTTAAAATCTTGGAGATGAAATATATAGCAAGGGATTTTCTTCAGTACGCATGTTCAGAGTATTAGGAAATGAACAGTTGTGTGTGTGTGTGTGTGTTGCCTCTACCTTTCATTTCCTTCGTTTTTTAATGATGGGGTTGTCTCTTATAAAGGGATTCTTGGGAAAAGAGGAGACAAAAGATGGGAAAAGAGGAGACAAAAGATTAAAGTAGAAAAAAATGGAGGAAAATAGAGAACAAAAGATAATATACGAACAATAGAACAGAGAAAACATACAATATACTACTACTACTACTACTACTACTACTACTACTACTACTACTACTACTACTACTACTATGAGGGAAAACTGTAGTCGTTGCCATCGGTGAAGAAGATCTAGGCCCCGGCTGAATATGGGATTTTCCCATGAGCTTCGTTGTCACGTTTCCACAGGACCAGAGAGAGGGGGAGATTGTTTTCATGTTTTCCAGCATTAGTTTTTTTTCCCCTTGTTTTCTTCTTTTGTTTAGTTACTTACGATTTTTCTTTACATTTTTTAATTGCTTTAGTGTTTTGCGAGTGTTTGATAACTTGTTTCCTTGGTTTAGTTTGTTTTAGATAGTTTAGTATTTCTGATTGATTTTATTGTATTTCTTGATTTTCTGGTTGTGTTTCAAGTGTCAAGTTAACTTGTTGCCTTGGTTGCCCTTGTTCGCTTATTTATGTGTTATTTCGTTAATTAGTTTTCCTTTTACGTTTCTGGTGTTTTATATTTATTGTTCCATTGTTCATCTGTAATGTTTGATTTCTTGATTTCTTAGCGCATATTATACTGTGTGAATAGCAAATTAGCAAGATGGGACTACTGGTCGTTTCAGGCCGTGACGTCTGCGTTCCTGCCACACAGGGTGGGAGGGCCGGCAGCAGCGCAGCTGTCTGGGGAGTCCTTTATTCAGTGTGCTGTGAAGTGAAGGTGTGCGCGGAAGCAAAGGTCTTATCCTATTGAAAAGCCTCTGGTTGAAGGGAGACGGGGTTTGAAATGTTTGACCATTCTAGTGACATAATATTAAGACGATTTTTACATTCCAAACTTTCGAGATGAAGACGTGACAAGCGGGATTTCACGAGTATTTTTAAACGATCTAAGGACATAATAATGAGGAGACCCTGCTGGTGCTTCAGTGTTCAGTGTGTCATCTTAATACTGGACTAAAGCCGCAAGATGGAATCACAGAGGCTGGAATACGTTATTAAGGTGACTACAGCCATTGTGACACTAGGCTTTACCGTGTCAGTGTTTATTTACCTATATAGGAGGGGGGGCTACCCCTCCACAGACCCGGGCTTCATCTTGGATTCTTATTTCATCGGTCATTTTTACCCTTATATCACTCATTATTATAAGCTCATCTTGCCACATTATGTAGCCATTGTACTAAGCTTGCATATTAGCCATTCAGACATAGCTTTCGTGGTCAAGTTTAAGTTTAGTGAAGGTTTGAGATATGAGGGGGTGTTCGTTAGCCAACCCGGGCTTTCGCCGCCGTCGTTGCCGCCGCCGCCGCCGCCGCCGCCCGCGGCCGCCGGCTAGCCGGCTCATATTTAAGGTGTTTTCATTTATGCCTGGACTATTTATTTGGGCTTAACAGTAAAATTTAATGCTCTCTATGAGTACTGTGGGCTGTTTTGAATGTCTGCCATGCGTGTGGGGGGTGAAGATAGCTGTGGCTGGCGTTACTACGATCGTAAATAAGGGCGGCTTTTTGCGCCAAAATTATTGGAACGCCCAAGACCATTCTTTATTTGAGGCAGTATCAAGTTCTTATTAATTGCCGAAGATCGTCCATATCAAACCATGTTTTGTGCGCAAAGCTCAGTAAAATCATTGGATGGTTAAAGTGTTTGCTAGCGGTGTTAAAGTTTTAACAATTTATTTATTTATCGGCCTGTAAATGATTTATTTCTGCCTCTAGATCACTCTGAAGTGTTAAGAATAATTAGAAAGAATTACTCGTGTTTTGAAGTGGTTTTGGGTTCCTTTGAAGTGGTATGGAGTGAGTATTTAATGAGTTTAAAAAAGGGTCATATTTTTATAAAATACTTTTTTCTAGTGGAAATTCTTTACAATTACTGTTGTTTGGAGTTTATTTATGCTTTGGGAATTAGTTAGAGTATTTATCCAACCGGAAAATGCCCAGTTTTTTGTTCTGAAAGAGTTTTTTCGAAGGGTCATTTTTAAAATGGTCTCCCCTAAAATACGTACGTAAATATAGAGTAGCAGGCCAGGCTGTGACGTCATCAGCCGTGACGTCATAATGGCGGGCGCCTCCCTCTGCCTCACCTTCTTGACACTTTTCCTACTTATAACATGATTTTTTGCATGTTTACAATGTGTGTGTGTGTCTGTATGTGTGCGCGCGCGCGCGCATGTGTGTGTGTGTGTGTGTGTGTGTGTGTGTGTGTGTGTGTGTGTGTGTGTGTGTGATACTGTTATACTGTTACACTGTTATATTTGGTCTTGTCATAATATCTAACATTGTGAAGTGATGTTTTCCAGGGAGAAGACGAAATAGGGACGTGTTTACCTGTCTGTACAGGAAAAGTCACCCCAAACAGTACAGGTGAGTAAAGAAATGTGTTTAAATTTGTTGATGTGGGCAGTGTAGGGGAATTTATATGAAGAGATGAATAATGAAACGAAGGTATTATTTTACTTTAACACCAGTCTCCAGTTGGCTTTTCCTACCCTTCATACTATATGTTGGAGCTTTCCATACTGAGTAGTTTGACCCCCATATGTAACAGACACAAATAAGTAGGGAATATTTGAAAACCGCCAATCTTAAACTCATATAAGGAATTGAGTGTTAATGCTGTATACTTCCCCAGTGTATTGAGTGCAATGGAGTGCAGAAGTGGCAGCTGTGGGGAGGAAGGGGCCATCAGTGTGTGTGAGGAGGGAGGGGCAGGCTGGCTCACCTTCACCCCCTACCCACCACGCCGGTCCTAGGCAAACTCGGCCCATCGCTGTCTCGGCCCATCGGCATCTCGGCCCATCGCCAACTCGGCCCGTTAGAATACCAACTCGGCCCATGTAGAAATTGCTATCATTTTTTTTTCATGACAAGAGCGTGGCAGAAACTGAATGAGTAGCGATACTAATATTTAATATTAATAGTAGACTTACAATGTGTAGACTTACAAAGGCTAAAATACAACTAAAAACAGTAAAATGAAATCAAAAGTAAAATACAACTAAAAACAGTAAAATGAAATCAAAAGTAAAATACAACTAAAAACAGTTAAATGAAATCAAAAGTAAAATACAACTAAAAACAGTAAATTGAAATCAAAAGTAAAATACAACTAAAAACAGTAAAATGAAATCAAAAGTAAAATACAACTAAAAACAGTAAAATGAAATCAAAAGTAAAATACAACTAAAAACAGTAAAATGAAATCAAAAGTAAAATACAACTAAAAACAGTAAAATGAAATCAACAAAAGCAGTCATATATAAGGAAAAAGAAAAGAAAGTTATAAAATACATGCAATCAAAAGTTAAAAATTATGGATTAACTGCAATATGATGTGAGACAGCCCTTAGTAAGTTCTTGGCAGAACACTGGCCATTACTGAATTCTTCCCAGAGGTTCACAAGCTGTCCATGTTGTTTCCGATACTTCTGTTTCTGGTACCTCAAAACTTTTCCATCCGACAAAAGCCTTACTTGAATGGAGACCAGCTTGGCTTCATCATGTAGAAGTTTTACTAACAGGTAAAAGTTTAGTTGGCCTTTCCTCGCCTTCAAATTTAGTCTGCAGTGCCAACCTTCAACATCGTTGTTTGTGCGTATACTTCGTTGAAATGCACACCAAGAAGTCGGAGGCCATATGCTTGAGGTAATCCACGTGGTCCTGACATAGTCAAGAAGTTGTAGCAGTTGTGGCGATCCGTTGGCTTTCCTGTAAAATCTGAAGAATAATTCTTCAATGTTCTCTGCTGGCACATATGGCAGAGAAAGTAGCTTTCTTAAGTACTTGTGCATATCTACGTCATTAGTATAAGGACTCTGAAGGCCAAGTTCTTGTATTTTCCTCCATACGGCCTGGCCCCAATGAAATACACACCCACGAATCTCAACCTCTGCGAAGATTTCAGGAATTGCGCGCCAAACGCTTGCCTCGAAATCAATTAAAATTTCCGTTAATTTAAAACTATCACCGATGATTTCTTTTGTTTTAGCCAGAATTTTCTTATAGTCTTTCCTCCGTTTTCCAGACATTAGAGCAAATAAAAGAGGAACTTGTTTAAAATTTCCATCACGCTGCACAAATGCATGAATGCTAAATAGCTGCGTGAAGGGCTGTCTCACAACTTTAAAAGTGGCGTCAGCATACCATCGTTTTGCCTTTGCAAGTAGCTTCAGCTGATCATTAGTAGCAAAAATCAAATGGCGCCTTTCACCTACACGAACATCATATTTTAAAAACTCTGATGGTATGTGATCCTCATTTAAGACAAAGTTCAGGTCAAGTGGCTCGTCTGGTCTGTTTGCCCTGCGTCTTCGGTTTCCTTGACGCGCTAAGTTAATAGGAGCAGGAAGTGAAGTCAGAGGAACATTTGGGTCCACGTGTTCCCTTAGAACCTCGTCTACTATGTCTGCTGCGGGGCGGAAGACATCTTCCATTGCCTTTCTCTTAACTATGGATGACACTTTTGTTGAGAGGGCAGGGCAGGCTTCGGGTGGATGGCAGTGGTCCATCTCTCCCCGAATATACTCATTATTATTATGTTCTTTTATTACCACTGGGCATGTTATGTTTTTATTTCTTAAAGCACAACGCCAATGTACACAAACGTTAGTTTTCCTTTTCACAGTGTATGAATACCCGAGACTATCTATAAGTTTATGTTCCCCTCTCTGTGTGGAAGAACAAATCTTTTCATATGTCACAATTTCACTGGGACTTTCTGTTTCAGAGTGCCCTGCTGCCACAGCACCATTGATAGGCACTGGGATTTCATTTGCTTGGGAGAAGCACAGGTGACACATCCAGTCAATTTCCCTCCCTTCTCTCACTGCTGCACGATATGCGGCCCTAGTTATTCCAGTTCCACATTTACGATGTTGCCACAAATTGCATCTATCACATAACAACGCCTCCTGTAAAGAATATAAAAGTATCATTAATAAAGAGTCTGCAGGCTCTCTAAACACATGCACATACACACGCACACACAGTTTTTCATCCACGTACCAATATGTCATTATCACATTATAAGAATACACTTAGATTTCATTTTACCTGTAAAGGGCGCACGGTATTCCCGCAGACCAAACAGTTACTCTCCATATTGAGTGACCAGTCCTTCTTCGTCGAAATGCAGGCGAAATCTAACCTGTTTCCCAAAGCAGTCCACCACCTCGTCTTCCCCTGGTGAAACAACCTAATACCTCGCTTTTTAATCACGTCACGTTACTAATGAAAGGAGGGAGGGAAGGGATAGGGGGTGGGGGGGAAGGGAGGGTTGACAGCAGTTGACGGTAGGGAGGGTTTGGAGGTAGGAGGTTGAAGATAAAGGGGGTGTGTACACGTGTGTGTGTGTGTGTGTGTGTGTGTGTGTGAAAACAAAATCCCTCTTGTAACTAGTACAATTATAATTTTCATACATTGTAGGGAAATGTATAAAAAAGGGTAGTAATATGATAAAAAAGGATAGTAATTTCACTGTTAATGGCGAAATGTTTAGGTAACGAAGTTACTGGGTAGCGAAAGGATAGGGGGTGGGGAGGAAGGGAGGGTTGACAGCAGTTGACAGCAGTTGACGGTAGGGAGGGAGGGGATAGGGAGGGTTTGGAGGTAGGAGGTAGAAGATAAAGGGGGTGTGTACACGTGTGTGTGTGTGTGTGTGTGTGTGTGTGTTTGTGTGTGTGAAAACGAAATCCCTCTTGTAACTAGTACAATTATAATTTTCATACATTGTAGGGAAATGTATAAAAAAGGGTAGTAATATGATACAAAAGGATAGTAATTTCACTGTTAATGGCGAAATGTTTAGGTAACGAAGTTACTGGGTAGCGAACAAGATTATCTTAGGCAGCAAATCCTCCTGGTGGCGAAACCTATGGATACCAACTCCAGTATAGATGGTCCGAGTTGGTGGAGATAATGGTCCGACTTGGTCATATAAATGGGCCGAGTTGGCGTTTGAAATGGGCCGAGACAGCGATGGGCCGAGATGGCCCGACACCACCACGCCGCCCCCTCCACCACCTCAACACAGCCTCCCACAGATCTCCTCTCACCCCATACAGGTAAAAAGATTTCGTTTATTTTTTAAAAATTTTATGAATAAATCAAGTTTTGTGTCCAATTGGTACTTAAATATTTTTCTTCAATACTAGTACACCTTTTCCTTTTATGATGACAAAACCGCTGGAGGCAGGGTACTTTGTCTTGGGATGGAACGAACCTGGCTTTGGGGGCAGCACGGTGGGTGTTGAGGGTGGGGTTGGGGGTTGAGGGGGCATAGGGGTGTGTTTTGGGGGGATGTATATCTGGATGTTTATTTTTGTGTGGTTTTTTCAACTCATTTTCCTTCTTTCACAATAATATCAGTGAGTCTAACCTAACTTAACCAATTCTTAAATAGAGAGAGAAAAGAAACTCTGACCCAACTTAACCAAACCATACCCTAGTCAGGAGCATAGTGCAGTAAGAATTATATATTTTTATATAGTGTACTAAATGTATGTGTGCATGGCGTAATCAACAAATCATAAAGGTAAGACAAGTCACATCATCCTTCCAGACGCTCCACAAGACAAGGTTTACAGGGTCACACGTCACTCATGTCACAAAAAGGTGTTCCTACATTAGGGTGTTAGTCTGGCCATACCTCTCCCTGTCCCACTGAGTCTTACTGCGACTAACACACTGTCTCACCAAACTGACTCTCTCTCTCACTCTCTCTCTCTTTCTCTCCTTGATGAATTTGATATTGATTGATTATTAATGAATTAAGTTATGTAATGAATTGTTTTGTCTTTCTCTTTAGCGAAGGAAAGGTTGATGGTATGTGGTGCTTGTTTGTGGAAGAAAGCATTAGGTTCACTGAAAATTAGACTACACACATTAAACTAGATTTTTGTTTCCATTTTTCTTTCTTTCTGCTTGTTTTGGTGTCATTTTTAAAGGTACAAGTCTAGTCATGTGATTCTTTGGCTGTCATCTTTAAAGTGACAAGTGTTGCAATGTGATAGGCTTGTATTTTCTGTTTGTTTTCTACAGGCGCTGTCACCAGGGTCACAGGCCAGATCCAATGCCGGAGGAGGACATCATTGACAACAGTGGGGATGGAGAGGGAGCAACTGCACCGGCTCCCAAGAAGGCTACGAAAGCCAAGAAAGATGTGCCACGAAGGACATGGAAGAGTGAGGGCATCGCTAACCCGTCGTCTGTCCACTCAGTGAAAGATGGGCAAGGGCCGAGATCCCTACTGCCCCTTAGCCTCGGGAGGGACTTCGTCTGACAGAAGACTGGCGAGTGAAAGGTAAGTAAAGACATTTTTGGTTTATTTCTTTTGTGCAGTACTTTATATTTTTATTTGACTGTTTTCATGTCTGTAGGCGTGACTTTCGGCGTGCTGGAACACACATCCTAGCGTAACACGTCTTAATGGGTTTGGTAGACGGTAATTTCGATATGCGGTTTAGTTAGGTTTTATGGAACGCATATATACCGTAGAACGAGGACTTACTGTACAAGAAAAGTTATGCGGTAAATTATTTATACCCATGCTGGGCGAAGTAGCCCGGATGGGATTTATGTGGTTCTCCGTAGACAGGGCACAGTATCCCAGACGGGAAGTAACGTGGCTTCCCGTGAACCGGGCGGCGGGCGGTTATCCCGTCCGGGACACTTCATTGACAGAACATTGCAGGCAATCAATGCAATAAATAAAAGATTGTTCAAGAGTTAAAGTGTCCTAGAAATACGTCTCGTTTATGACTGTAAGAGGAGTTTTTTATATTTCGAGTACTTCTTGGTGTGCCTGCTAAAGTGTTGAAGGATGAATGAAAGTTATTGAACATTTTGTTAATGTGAAGGGAATAAAAGTTCCTTCAAACTAGCATTTAGAAAATAAATCGATATTATTCCAATACCAAGTTAATTGTATTGATTTGTTACTTTTGTATTGATGAAAATTTGACATGTGGAATACACGTAACAATATTAAACAAAATGCTATATTTCAGGCAGTGTGAGAGAGAGTGAGAGAGAGTGACAGAGAGACAGTTTGCATAGCGGCAGTGTATCAGTGAAGACACTCACCGTGCGTGCAGCTTGGTGGCAGCGGTGTGTGTGTGTGTGTGTGTGTGTGTGGGGTGGAGAGAGGCGAGGCTGTGACAGTGTACAAGTGGTGGGTTGTTAGGGGGAGTGTGAGTGCTTCTTTCCCCGGACCAGGCGCGGCACACTGGCCACTGCGGGAACCACTGCGGGGAATGCAATTAATGGGAAAGTTTTAACGGACAAAGTCTGAGACAGATTTTTGGTGTTTGTAATTGCTTCTTATGGCAGAAGGATTATAAGAAGACTCACAATTAGTTAGTGTTCAGACTTTTGTGTTCATTAGTGTCATTACTTTTATTTGAGTGAGATACCTAGCATTCCTCAGCATTAACTTGTTTATGATTCTTGTTTCAATTAAGCATGGAATCCACATTATGAATGAGAAGAATAACTGGAAAACCCAATTATCTGTAGCATTTGATAACAGTCCTGAAGGGAGAGTAAGGGTGGTGTTTTAGGTGAGGGAGCCAGCAGTGTGCCCGGCCAGTGTGATGCGCCAGTCCCCACTTTAAGCAGAGTGATGTGTTTGTAGGGTAGCTGTCCACCTTGCCCCTTGTAGTAGTATGTGACGGGTGTGGCAATGCACTGAGCACCACGTACTGAAACGCTATGCTCCATCTCCTCCTATTTCACTACATTCCAAAGGCTCTAATTGACTCAGGTTTTCAAGGGTGTTTTTTACAGTTTCAGAGACATGTTAACAAGATGTCTGCATTGTTAGTGGGATAAAAAGTCTTGAAAAGCCAGCTAATCATATCTGTGGCCTTTGAAAATAGTCATTGTGAGAGAATTTATCATTTCACCACATTCAAAGGCTCTTGTTAAAGTAACACTGATTTTCAAGGGTGTTTTTATGGTTTTAGGGACAGATTAACAAGGTTTCTTTATTATGAAGTGGAGAAACAGTCTGAGGAACCTGAGTAACCATCTCTGTGGCCATGGCAAGTAGTAGTGGTGGTGGTGGTGGTGGTGGTGGTGGGAGGGAAGTGTTTCAGCATACTGGCCTGAGTGTGTTGTTGCCCTAGTTAAGCAATATATGAAGTCACTCTCTCCCCCTTCCTCTCTTGACTCACCTGCCCTGCTTACTACTGGTGGTGATGACTCTTGGATCTGTTCCGTTGTTGCGTTCCTTGGAGGTTGTGAGACGGAAGTTTTATATGACGAAGAGTAAAGTTTGATGATTTTTTATACATATTTTGTATTTATGCATCTTTGGAACGTAGATTATTGTTATTCTTTGAAGATTGGTATTTGTAAGAGTTTTTTTTTTGTAAGGGGGAAAGCTGGCCAAGGGGAAAAGATTGTAAAATAGGTCCAAGAGAGTCCTACATTTGCTATTAAGAAAAGCAACAAAGACTTATAAAATCAGAAAGTTAGATGCATTTTTAACAAACTCATTTACGTCTTTAATCTACAAGCGCGTTCATCAATATATCAAAATAAACAATAACGTCGCCATAACCTAAAACCGCACATTCGTAAATCAGCGCTCACCAGTACACCTTGCACCATGATCCCCATCCCTCCTGACACCCTAATACCCCTTAATTTAACCTTGACTTCATATCCCGCTTACCCTGATACACCCTCACCTCACCTTATATCTTCACACCCAAATACATTTTGACCTCATCTTCCCCTAACATCCTGATACACTTACCCTAACCTCACCCTGCCCTTATATCTCTCCTGAACCTTAAACTTAAACCCTGACCCATCATCCCTGACGTCCTGATACACCCTGACTCATTTACTGTCCACACAATCAGTCTTTCCTACAGCCTCCATCATAGTGTAGTAATTTATATCATCATCCATTTGTCTTCACTTATTGCCAAAGACATGAACTTTCACCACTCAGCTGTCTTTGTTTTCCTCTCAGCTCATTTTCAGCATATTTTGGGGTTACTGGTCTGAATTTTGTCTTCTTATTGCTCAGTGCTCAGAAGTTTGGCCCAAGGCAGTAAGAATTGTTGGTGTGCATTTTGAAGGTCCAGTGGCTTGTTAAAAGACTCTTATGGAAGTTGTTTAGGCTTTCAAGTGTGCTTTCTTTAATTTTTTTGGTTTGTCATGGCCCAAGACAGTGAGAGGAAGTATTTTTTTGTGTTTGAGAGAGGCTGAAGACAGTTAGTCTTAGTAGAGGAGTTGATGTTGAAAAGCTTTTAATGCCATCCTATCTCAAGGTCCAAGGCAGTGAGGAAAAGTGAATTAATTCATCTATCAAGGTTGTGTTTGGTGTGTCAATACACTTGGCGAATCATCAAAGTTCTTTCCACCATAAATAATCAATCGAGGTGAAATTAACAGTTGTGAGGAGAGATTTGTGGTTAACTTGTGATCTGAATCTCTCTTGTGATGCGAGCGTTGCTTGGTGAAGTGTGCCTGGTGACTCCTTGTGTTCTATGCAGAGTGGCAACAAGTTCAGCATGTTTGTGTTGAGGATGAAATTGTGCTTTTTTTTAAAGTTAAGGGTATTATTTCCCATTAGTTCTTCCTCTGTGTGTTTAGTGCCATTGGCCTGCCGTGGATGAAACAGACAGACAGACACAGGCATTTAGACAAACAGACATTGGTAATCAAGTATACAGATACGTAAAAAGACAGACAGACAGACGGACAGGCCATGAAGAGTATAGGAGAGGAAGTTATGATTGGGTAGTGTTGCAGTGGAGTGTAAGATTGTGAGTGGCTGTAACATTATGGTTGTGTTGAGGTGTGATTACAAAATGATTGGTTAGGTTAGGTAAGGAGTGATTACTAAATGATTGGTTAGGTTAGGTAAGGTGCGATTATATATTTGGTTCTCTGGTGCAGCTAATTAATGCATTGGTGTGAAAGGTGATTAGGAGATGAATGAAGATGAAAAACTAACTTAACTTGGCCTAGAGAAAGAGAAGAATGTTTATACAGAATAGTGCAAGGGATATTATTTTGTCTAGTTTCTATTTTTCTATCATTTATTTATTTACTTTCTCTCCATTTGTGTTGAGTGTGAGTGATGCATTAGTGAAGGTGAAGAAGAGTTGAGTGTATTGATGTCATGTAATATGTACTGCAGCAGTGGAAACATTTGTTTA
>CM035197.1:21884551-21899066 GCA_020233015.1 Callinectes sapidus | reverse complement strand
GCACAACGCCAATGTACACAAACGTTAGTTTTCCTTTTCACAGTGTATGAATACCCGAGACTATCTATAAGTTTATGTTCCCCTCTCTGTGTGGAAGAACAAATCTTTTCATGTGTCACAATTTCACTGGGACTTTCTGTTTCAGAGTGCCCTGCTGCCACAGCACCATTGATAGGCACTGGGATTTCATTTGCTTGGGAGAAGCACAGGTGACACATCCAGTCAATTTCCCTCCCTTCTCTCACTGCTGCACGATATGCGGCCCTAGTTATTCCAGTTCCACATTTACGATGTTGCCACAAATTGCATCTATCGCATAACAACGCCTCCTGTAAAGAATATAAAAGTATCATTAATAAAGAGTCTGCAGGCTCTCTAAACACATGCACATACACACGCACACACAGTTTTTCATCCACGTACCAATATGTCATTATCACATTATAAGAATACACTTAGATTTCATTTTACCTGTAAAGGGCGCACGGTATTCCCGCAGACCAAACAGTTACTCTCCATATTGAGTGACCAGTCCTTCTTCGTCGAAATGCAGGCGAAATCTAACCTGTTTCCCAAAGCAGTCCACCACCTCGTCTTCCCCTGGTGAAACAACCTAATACCTCGCTTTTTAATCACGTCACGTTACTAATGAAAGGAGGGAGGGAAGGGATAGGGGGTGGGGGGGAAGGGAGGGTTGACAGCAGTTGACGGTAGGGAGGGTTTGGAGGTAGGAGGTTGAAGATAAAGGGGGTGTGTACACGTGTGTGTGTGTAATAATAATAATAATAATAATAATAAACGGTTTATTGACATAGCAGTCCTGGGACTGAAAATACGTACAGGGGGGAAAACCAGCGTAAACTAAGACCTAATACTACCTAAATGAATAAACTAAACTAAACACCAAAGTTAATGAAGGTTAATGCCCTTGATGAGGGTAGGGATGGCACTTCGTTTGTAGCGGTCAGTGCGGGGCGCCTTGGGGGGGACCAGCACATTGGGGTTTCTAGTAGTCCTAGAGGGAGGCGGGGCTGCAGGTGGCAGGAAGTGGCGGTGGCGGCTAGTGCGAAGCAGGCCCCTACCAAAGCTGCTGAGGGCCCTCTCGTACCTAGCGGCCAGTGTGGTGAGGCTCAAGGTGGTCAGGGCATGGGCGTAGTCCACAGATGCAGGGCCAAGGATGACCCTGCATGCCCTCTTCTGAACTCTCTCCAGCTGGTGTAGTTGCGTGGAGTGCAGGGAAGATGACCACGCTGGGGAGGCATACATGAGCTTAGGGAGGATGAAGGAGATATACACTCCCTTGAGCTCTTCCGCCTGTGTCCCCAGAGACTTGAGCCTGCGCAGCATAAAGAGACGGTAAGAAGCTGCTTTCACCACACTCGCCACATGTTGGCTCCAGGAGAGATGGTCGTCCAGGCCCACCCCAAGTAGCTTGAAGGTGTTAACTACTTGGAGTGAGTGAGGGCCGATGCTGAGCTGGGGTGGTGGTACAGCTGTCTTGGCCGTGCAGACGTGCATCACCACGGTCTTGGTGTGGTTGATGGTGACGCTGTTGGATTGCGTCCACGCCTGTAGGTTGTCCAGGGAGTCTTGAAGAGACGTGTAGTTCGGCGCCCTGTTATTGACGGTGATGCCTAGCGTGCAGTCGTCCACATACTTCCAGCGGTGTATGGTGTCGGTGAGGGCGTCATTTATCATGAGAAGGAAACACAGAGGCCCCATCTTGGTCCCCTGGGGGACCCCGCAGGTCAGCTGGCGTAGTGAGGAAACAGAGCCCTGATAGCGAACAGCCTGCTGGCGACCAGACAGGAAGTCAGCCAGCCAAGATATCAGGGCAGGGTGAAGGCCCAGCTTTATGGCCTTGGTGATAACAACAGTGTGGTCAACCAGATCAAACGCTTTCCTGAAGTCCACAAAAGCGAGAGCAAGAGAGGTGTCACGCTTGTCCAGGTTGCTATGAATGAATTCAAGAAAATTAACTAAATCGTGGGTGGTGGATGTAGCTTTAATATTACCAAACTGTTGTGGGTCAATGTGTTTAATAATTTTGGAGTAAGACCAGTCAAACACAAAATCTTCACAAAGAAGGCTGGGGATGGGTGTGATAGCGACTGGCCTTAAATCATTGAAAGACTGAGGGCTAGGTGTTTTAGGGAGTGGTGTGACATATGAAGTCTTCCAATCAGCGGGAACTGAACTCTGTGAGAGAGAGGCATTGATGATTGAAGTGAGGGGAGTGGCCAATTCAAGAGCAAATTCTTTATAAATTTTGATGGGCAGATCACATGGAGTAGTGGCCCTGTTAGAATTAAATTTCTTAATTCTTTTTACTACATCAGCTTCCTGGACAATGTGAGGGGTGGAGGGAGGGGGAAGGTAGGCAGGTAGAGAGGCGAAACAGAGAGGAGGAAGAGTTTGACAGATAGCAGCAAAGTGACCGTTAATCTCCTCGGCCGCTTCATTAGAGGGAAGGTGTGAGGTACAGGGCAGAGTGGGAGATTGTTTTTGTAGTCCGCATAGCAACTTGACCTTGTAGAACCACTGACTGCTGTTGGCCTGTTTAAGGTGTTTAATTTTGTCTGGGTAATACCTTCTTTTTTCTATCGTGATTTCCCTGATGACTCTGTTCCTAACTCCTCTGTAGCGAGCAGGGTCTGTGTAATACAGTCTGTTACGCTGACGAAGGAGCCGCTTGATGCGGGGTGACATCCAGGGGGCGTCACTTGGGTGCACTGTGACCTTTCTGACGGGGAAGTAGTGATGGTAAGCCTGCATGGTGGTGGTGACATAATTTTCCCATTTGGTGTTGACGTCCTCGGCCCCCGTCACCTCAGTCCACGGGTGGTGAGTTACCCATTGCCCGAAGTCCCTCACGGCTGAGTCAGGCATTGGTCTGTGGGTCCGGGTGACAGATGACTTGGGGACCGAGGTAGTGGGGGCAGGCCTCCAGATGATGGACAGGTGGTTGCTGCGCCCTATGGGGGGTAGGGGCAGGGGTGACTGGTACTGATGGCTCAGGTCAGACAAGATAAGGTCGAGTGTTGCCTGCTCGTGCGAAGGGAACCCCACGACCTGAGTGAGTCGAAGCTGGTGTTGTATATCCCTCGTATCTAAGCGGTTAAAGTCCCCACAGATAACCAACTTAGCCGCGGGGAATCGCACCCTGAGCCTATCAGCAGTGGTGATTAGATGGTCTGCGAGCACCTGCGCTGTGGAAGCACGTGGAGGGTGGTAAACAACACAGACAATGATGGATGCTGTGTCGCGAGGGTGGGAGGGGGACGTCACTCTCACCCACAATGCCTCAACGCCGTCAGGCACGTCAACACTGAGAAGTGAGGGACAGAGGGAACTGCGGCAGTACAGAGCCACTCCACCCCCTCGACGACCCGTCCTAAGATGGTGGAAGAGTTGGTAGTTATCAATACCACACACCTCAGGAACTATTTGCCACGCCTCCGTAATGGCCACAATGTCTGCACTGGCCTCACGCACTGTCACTATCAGCGCATCCACTTTGTTCGCCAGAGATGTCACGTTCGAGAGGAGGAGGGAGGGGAGGCTGTACCAGCTACGCGGCACTTCGATGTGATTGTAACCTCTCACACTTTTTTCCCTCGGTTCCTTCCTGGCGGAGGTGTGCACGGGTATTGAGCGCCCTGAGCCCCTTCCACCACGCGAACCACGGCTGTGAAAAAGTTTCAGATCTTTAAGCCGCTCTATCACATCACTGGGTGGATAACCAGACCCTCGCTTGTATTTAAAAAGTTCACTGGGTCGGTAGTGCAAGGTAGGGACGCACATTGTCTTATCGTACGAATCACCACACTCGCTAGCACTGTCGCTTAGTGTCTTAGCCTAGGTTAGGGGGGCTATAGGGAAGAGGCCAACAGGCTGGCCCAGGCGGCTCAGGAGCGCCAGGAGACACGACCTTCCCCGGTGAGGTCAGGTCAGTGTGTGTGTGTGTGTGTGTGTGAAAACAAAATCCCTCTTGTAACTAGTACAATTATAATTTTCATACATTGTAGGGAAATGTATAAAAAAGGGTAGTAATATGATAAAAAAGGATAGTAATTTCACTGTTAATGGCGAAATGTTTAGGTAACGAAGTTACTGGGTAGCGAAAGGATAGGGGGTGGGGAGGAAGGGAGGGTTGACAGCAGTTAACGGTAGGGAGGGAGGGGATAGGGAGGGTTTGGAGGTAGGAGGTAGAAGATAAAGGGGGTGTGTACACGTGTGTGTGTGTGTGTGTGTGTTTGTGTGTGTGAAAACGAAATCCCTCTTGTAACTAGTACAATTATAATTTTCATACATTGTAGGGAAATGTATAAAAAAGGGTAGTAATATGATAAAAAAGGATAGTAATTTCACTGTTAATGGCGAAATGTTTAGGTAACGAAGTTACTGGGTAGCGAACAAGATTATCTTAGGCAGCAAATCCTCCTGGTGGCGAAACCTATGGATACCAACTCCAGTATAGATGGTCCGAGTTGGTGGAGATAATGGTCCGACTTGGTCATATAAATGGGCCGAGTTGGCGTTTGAAATGGGCCGAGACAGCGATGGGCCGAGATGGCCCGACACCACCACGCCGCCCCCTCCACCACCTCAACACAGCCTCCCACAGATCTCCTCTCACCCCATACAGGTAAAAAGATTTCGTTTATTTTTTAAAAATTTTATGAATAAATCAAGTTTTGTGTCCAATTGGTACTTAAATATTTTTCTTCAATACTAGTACACCTTTTCCTTTTATGATGACAAAACCGCTGGAGGCAGGGTATTTTGTCTTGGGATGGAACCAACCTGGCTTTGGGGGCAGCACGGTGGGTGTTGAGGGTGGGGATGGGGGTTGAGGGGGCATAGGGGTGTGTTTTGGGGGTATGTATATCTGGATGTTTATTTTTGTGTGGTTTTTTCAACTCATTTTCCTTCTTTCACAATAATATCAGTGAGTCTAACCTAACTTAACCAATTCTTAAAAAGAGAGAGAAAAGAAACTCTAACCTAACTTAACCAAACCATACCCTAGTCAGGAGCATAGTGCAGTAAGAATTATATATTTTTATATAGTGTACTAAATGTATGTGTGCATGGCGTAATCAACAAATCATAAAGGTAAGACAAGTCACATCATCCTTCCAGACGCTCCACAAGACAAGGTTTACAGGGTCACACGTCACTCATGTCACAAAAAGGTGTTCCTACATTAGGGTGTTAGTCTGGCCATACCTCTCCCTGTCCCACTGAGTCTTACTGCGACTAACACACTGTTTCACCAAACTGACTCTCTCTCTCTCTCTCTCTCTCTCTTTCTCTCCTTGATGAATTTGATATTGATTGATTATTAATGAATTAAGTTATGTAATGAATTGTTTTGTCTTTCTCTTTAGCGAAGGAAAGGTTGATGGTATGTGGTGCTTGTTTGTGGAAGAAAGCATTAGGTTCACTGAAAATTAGACTACACACATTAAACTAGATTTTTGTTTCCATTTTTCTTTCTTTCTGCTTGTTTTGGTGTCATTTTTAAAGGTACAAGTCTAGTCATGTGATTCTTTGGCTGTCATCTTTAAAGTGACAAGTGTTGCAATGTGATAGGCTTGTATTTTCTGTTTGTTTTCTACAGGCGCTGTCACCAGGGTCACAGGCCAGATCCAATGCCGGAGGAGGACATCATTGACAACAGTGGGGATGGAGAGGGAGCAACTGCACCGGCTCCCAAGAAGGCTACGAAAGCCAAGAAAGATGTGCCACGAAGGACATGGAAGAGTGAGGGCATCGCTAACCCGTCGTCTGCCCACTCAGTGAAAGATGAGCAAGGGCTGAGATCCCTACTGCCCCCTAGCCTCGGGAGGGACTTCGTCTGACAGAAGACTGGCGAGTGAAAGGTAAGTAAAGACATTTTTGGTTTATTTCTTTTGTGCAGTACTTTATATTATTTATTTGACTGTTTTCATGTCTGTAGGCGTGACTTTTGGCATGCTGGTACACACATCCTAGCACAACACGTCTTAATGGGTTTGGTAGACGGTAATTTCGATATGCAGTTTAGTTAGGTTTTCAGGAACGCATATATAGCGTAGAACGAGGACTTACTGTACAAGAAAAGTTATGCGGTAAATTATTTATACCCACGCTGGGCGAAGTAGCCCGGATGGGATTTATGCGGTTCTCCGTAGACAGGGCACAGTATCCCGGACGGGAAGTAACGTGGCTCCCCGTGAGCCGGGCGGTGGGCGGTTATTCCGTCCGGGACACTTCATTGACAGAACATTGCAGGCAATCAATGCAATAAATAAAAGATTGTTCAAGAGTTAAAGTGTCCTAGAAATACGTCTCGTTTATGACTGTAAGAGGAATTTTTTATATTTCGAGTACTTCTTGGTGTGCCTGCTAAAGTGTTGAAGGATGAATGAAAGTTATTGAACATTTTGTTAATGTGAAGGGAATAAATGTTCTTTCAAATTAGCATTTAGAAAAGAAATCTATATTATTCCAATACCAAGCTAATTGTATTGATTTGTTACTTTTGTATTGATGAAAATTTGACATGCGGAATACATGTAAGAATATTAAACAAAATGATATATTTCAGGCAGTGTGAGAGAGAGTGAGAGAGAGACAGTTTGCATAGCGGCAGTGTATCAGTGAAGACACTCACCGTGCGTGCAGCTTGGTGGCAGCGGTGTGTGTGTGTGTGTGTGTGTGTGTGTGTGGGGTGGAGAGAGGCGAGGCTGTGACAGTGTACAAGTGGTGGGTTGTTAGGGGGAGTGTGAGTGCTTCTTTCCCCGTACCAGGCGCGGCACACTGGTCACCGCGGGAACCACTGCGGGGAATGCAATTAATGGGAAAGTTTTAACGGACAAAGTCTGACACAGATTTTTGGTGTTTGTAATTGCTTCTTATGGCAGAAGGATTATAAGAAGACTCACGATTAGTTAGTGTTCAGACTTTTGTGTTCATTAGTGTCATTACTTTTATTTGAGAGAGATACCTAGCATTCTTCATCATTAACTTGTTTATAACTCTTGTATCAATTAAGCATGGAATCCACATTATGAATGAGAAGAATAACTGGAAAACCCAATTATCTGTAGCATTTGGTAACAGTCCTGAAGGGAGAGTTTGATGATTTTTTATACATATTTTGTATTTATGCATCTTTGGAACGTAGATTATTGTTATTCTTTGAAGATTCTTGTTTGTAAGAGTTTTTTTTGTAAGAGGGAAAGTTGGCCAAGGGGAAAAGATTGTAAAATAGGTCCAAGAGAGTCGTACATTTGCTATTAAGAAAAGCAACAAAGACTTATAAAATTGGAAAGTTTCATGCATTTTTAACAAACTCATTTATGACTTTAATCTAGAAGCGTGTTCATCAATATATCAGAATAAACAATAACGTCACCATAACCTAAAACCGCACATTCGTAAATCAGCGCTCACCAGTACACCTTGCACCATGATCCCCATCCCTCCTGACACCCTAATCCCCCTTAATTTGATCTTGACCTCATATCCCGGTTACCCTGATACGCCCTCACCTCACCTCATATCTTCACACCCAAATACATTTTGACCTCATCTTCTCCTAACATCCTAATACACTTACCCTAACCTCACCCTGCCCTTATATCTCTCCTGAACCTTAAACTTAAACCCTGACCCATCATCCCTGACAGCCTGACACACCCTGACTCATTTACCGTCCACACAATCAGTCTTTCCTACAGCCTCCATCATAGTGTAGTAATTTATATCATCATCCTTTTGTCTTCATTCATTGCGAAAGACTTGAACTTTCACCACTCAGCTGTGTTTGTTTTTCTCTCGGCTCATTTTCAGCATATTTTGGGGTTACTGGTGTGAATTTTGTCTTCTTATTGCTCAGTGCTCAGAAGTTTGGCCCAAGGCAGTAAGAATTGTTGGTGTGCATTTTGAAGGTCCAGTGGCTTGTTAAAAGACTCTTGTGGAAGTTGTTTAGGCTTTCAAGTGTGCTTTCTTTAATTTTTTTGGTTTGTCATGGCCCAAGACAGTGAGAGGAAGTATTTTTCTGTGTTTGAGAGAGTCTGAAGACAGTTAGTCTAAGTAGAGGAGTTGATGTTGAAAAGCTTTTAATGCCATCCTATCTCAGGGTCCAAGGCAGTTAGGAAAAGTAAATTAATTCATCTATCAAGGTTGTGTTTGGTGTGTCAATACACTTGGCGAATCATCAAAGTTCTTTCCACCATAAATAATTAATCTAGGTGAAATTAACAGTTGTGAGGAGAGATTTGTGGTTAACCTGTGTTCTGAATCTCTCTTGTGATGCGAGCGTTGCTTGGTGAAGTGTGCCTGGTGACTCCTTGTGTTCTATGCAGAGTGGCGACAAGTTCAGCATGTTTGTGTTGAGGATGAAATTGTGCTTTTTTTTAAAGTTAAGGGTATTATTTCCCATTAGTTCTTCCTCTCTGTGTTTAGTGCCATTGGCCTGCCGTGGATGAAACAGACAGACAGACAGACACAGGCATTTAGACAAACAGACATTGGTAATCAAGTATACAGATACATAAAAAGACAGACAGACAGCTGGACAGGCCATGAAGAGTATAGGAGAGGAAGTTATGATTGGGTAGTGTTGCAGTGGAGTGTAAGATTGTGAGTGGCTGTAACATTATGGTTGTGTTGAGGTGTGATTACAAAATGATTGGTTAGGTTAGGTAAGGTGCGATTACTAAATGATTGGTTAGGTTAGGTAAGGTGCGATTATATATTTGGTTCTCTGGTGCAGCTAATTAATGCATTGGTGTGAAAGGTGATTAGGAGATGAATGAAGATGAAAAACTAACTTAACTTGGCCTAGAGAAAGAGAAGAATGTTTATACAGAATAGTGCAAGGGATATTATTTTGTCTTGTTTCTATTTTTCTATCATTTATTTATTTACTTTCTCTCCATTTGTGTTGAGTGTGAGTGATGCATTAGTGAAGGTGAAGAAGAGTTGAGTGTATTGATGTCATGGGCAACTAATAATATGTACTGCAGCAGTGGAAACATTTGTTTACTACTACTACTACTACTACTACTACTACTACTACTACTACTACTACTACTACTACTCCTCGACCCCTAAATTTAGGTCCCTAAATTTAGGTTAGGTTAGGTTTATTTCTTTCACCACCCTCAAATGTGAATGACCCCTGTAGTCGTGAATTTGGCCCATAGAGAAAATGTTATGGAGTTCTTTTTTTAGTAAACTGGTAGCATTTGTTTTAGTGACCTAATAATATGTAGTGATTTATTCAATACTTAAAAATAAACTTCGTATGTATCAAATGGTTTGCTTGAATTGTGTGCCTTGAGAGAGAGAGAGAGAGAGAGAGAGAGAGAGAGAGAGAGAGAGAGAGAGAGAGAGAGAGAGAGAGAGAAATGTTTTCCTTTTTGTAGGAGCAGGAATTGGCTTGAGCTGCTTTTGACCTAATTAAGGCCTGCCCTATTTCTCTCTCTCCACTTCAAATACACTGATTTTTTTCAATCCTTTAAAGTAAACTTCGTATGTATCTAATGGTTTTCTTATATTGTGTGCAGAGAGAGAGAGAGAGAGAGAGAGAGAGAGAGAGAGAATGCTTTGATTTTCACGGCAGCAGAAATTGACTAGAGCTGCTTTTTGACCCAATTAAGGCCTGCCCTGTTTTTCTTCCCCCTTCAATTATACTTTCCCTGTTTACGTTATTCTCTCTCTCTCTCTCTCTCTCTCTCTCTCTCTCTCTCTCTCTCTCTCTCTCTCTCTCTCTCTCTCCTACACCACAAATCCTAAGTGATGAAATATCTATCACTGTTAAAAGTGCCAAGTTAACTGGTTTGGCCTCGTTCTTTTTGCTTATTTATTACATTTCCTTTGATTTTTAAGGTGTTTTGTATTTATTTTTCCATTGTTTATCTCTATTGTTTGCATAACCTACTTGATTTCTTTGCGCACATACCACGTAAATAGAAATTTAGCAAGATAGAACTACTTTTTGGCCTGTGTGTTGCCGGTAACTAATGCTGTTTCCTGGTCGTGACGTCAGGTGTGGGTGGGTCTGTGGCAAGTGGCGTTTCAGTGTTTTGTGTGGAGAGGTGTGAGTGGTGGTGGTGTGAGATGTGGTGGTGGTGCATGGATGGTATTGTTGGATCGATGATGATGACTTGTCTCTTCCTGCAATGCCTTAGAATTTATTAATCTTAAGAAGCCATCTTCCTCCTCCTTGTATTAGTAGTGGTGGTTAGACTTTAACTTTAAAATCTTGGAGATGAAATATATAGCAAGGGATTTTCTTCAGTAAGCATGTTCAGAGTATTAGGAAATGAACAGTTTTGTGTGTGTGTGTTGCCTCTACCTTTCATTTCCTTCGTTTTTTAATGATGGGGTTGTCTCTTATAAAGGGATTCTTGGGAAAAGAGGAGACAAAAGATGGGAAAAGAGGAGACAAAAGATTAAAGTAGAAAAAAATGGAGGAAAATAGAGAACAAAAGATAATATACGAACAATAGAACAGAGAAAACATACAATATACTACTACTACTACTACTACTACTACTACTACTACTACTATGAGGGAAAACTGTAGTCGTTGGCATCGGTGAAGAACATCTAGGCACCGGCTGAATATGGGATTTTCCCATGAGCTGTGTTGTCACGTCTCCACAGGACCAGAGAGAGGGGGAGATTGTTTTCATGTTTTCCAGCATTAGTTTTTTTTTTTCCCCTTTGTTTTCTTCTTTTGTTTAGTTACTTACGGTTTTTCTTTAAATTTTTTTATTGCTTTAGTGTTTTGCGAGTGTTTGATAACTTGTTTTATTGGTTTAGTTTGTTTTAGATAGTTTAGTATTTCTGATTGATTTTATTGTATTTCTTGATTTTCTGGTTGTGTTTCAAGTGTCAAGTTAACTAGTTGCCTTGGTTGCCCTTGTTCGCTCTTTTATGTGTTATTTCGTTAATTAGTTTTACTTTGACGTTTCTGGTGTTTTATATTTATTGTTCCATTGTTCATCTGTATGAATTGCATCATTTACTTCATTTATTAGCGCATATACTGTGTGAATAGCAAATTAGGAAGATAGGACTACTGGTCGTTTCAGGCCGTGACGTCTGCGTTCCTGCCACACAGGGTGGGATGGCCGGCAGCAGCGCAGCTGTCTGGGGAGTCCTTGATTCAGTGTGCTGTGAAGTGAAGGTGTGCGCGGAAGCAAAGGTCTTATCCTATTGAAAAGCCTCTGGTTGAACGGAGACGGGGTTTGAAATGTTTGACTATTCTAGTGACATAATATTAAGACGATTTTTACATTCCAAACTCTCGAGATGAAGACGTGACAAGCGGGATTTCACGAGTATTTTTAAACGATCTAAGGACATAATAATGATGAGACCCTGCTGGTGCTTCAGTGTTCAGTGTGTCATCTTAATACTGGACTAAAGCCGCAAGATGGAATCACAGAGGCTGGAATACGTTATTAAGGTGAGTACAGCCATTGTGACACAAGGCTTTACCGTGTCAGTGTTTATTTACCTATATAGGAGGGGAGGCTACCCCTCCACAGACCCGGGCTTCATCTTGGATTCTTATTTCATCGGTCATTTTTACCCTTATATCACTCATTATTATAAGCTCATCTTGCCACATTATGTAGCCATTGTACTAAGCTTGCATATTAGCCATTCAGACATAGCTTTCGTGGTCAAGTTTAAGTTTAGTGAAGGTTTAAGTGAGATATGAGGCGGTGTTCGTTAGCCAACCCGGCTTTCGCCGCCGCCGCCGCCGCCCGCGGCCTTCCGATAGCCGGCTCATATTTAAGGATATTTTCATTTATGCCTGGACTATTTATTTGGGCCAAACAGTAAAATTTAATGCTTTCTATGAGTACTGTGGGCTGTTTTAAATGTCTGCCATGCGTGTGGGGGGTGGAGATAGCTGTGGCTGGCGTTATTGTGATCGTAAATAAGGGCGGCGTTTTGCGCCAAAATTATTGGAACGCCCAAGACCATTCTTTATTTGAGGCAGTAACAAGTTCTTATTAATTGCCGAAGATAGTCCATATCAACCCGTGTTTTGTGCGCAAAGCTCAGTGATATCAGGGGATGGTAAAAAGTGCTTGCTAGTGGTGTTAAAGATACATTAATTTATTTATTTATCAGCCTGTAAATGATTTATTTCTTCCTCTAGATCACTCTGAAGTGTTAATAATAATTAGAAAGAAATACTCAAGTGCTTTGAAGTGGTTTTGGGTTCCTTTGAAGTAGTATGGAGTGAGTATTTAATGAGTTTAAAAAAGGGTCATATTTTTATAAAATACTTTTTTCTAGTGGAAATTCTTTACAATTACTGTTGTTTGGAGTTTATTTATGCTTTGGGAATTAGTTAGAGTATTTATCCAACCGGAAAATGCCCAGTTTTTTGTTCTGAAAGCGATTTTTCGAAGGGTCATTTTTAAAATGGTCTCCCCTAAAATACGTACGTAAATATAGAGTAGCAGGCCAGGCTGTGACGTCATCAGCCGTGACGTCATAATGGCGGACACCTCCCTCTGCCTCCCCTTCTTGACACTTGTCCTACTTATAACATGATTTATTGCATGTTTAAAATGTGTGTGTGTGTCTGTATGTGTGTGCGCGCGCGCGCGCGTGCGTGCGTGTGTGTGTGTGTGTGTGTGATACTGTTATACTGTTATACTGTTATATTTGGTCTTGTCATAATATCTAGCATTGTGAAGTGATGTTTTCCAGGGAGAAGACGAAATATGGACGTGTTTACCTGTCTGTACAGGAAAAGTCACCCCAAACAGTACAGGTGAGTAAATAAATGTGTTTAAATTTGTTGATATGGGCAGTGTAGGCGAATTTATATGAAGAGATGAATAATGAAACGAAGGTATTATTTTACTTTAACACCAGTCTCCAGTTGGCTTTTCCTACCCTTCATACTATCTGTTGGAGCTTTCCATACTGAGTAGTTTGACCCCCATATGTAACAGACAAAAATAAGTAGGGAATATTTGAAAACCGCCAATCTTAAACTAATATAAGGAATTGAGTGTTAATGCTGTATATTTCCCCAGTGTATTGAGTGCAATGGAGTGCAGAAGTGGCAGCTGTGGGGAGGAAGGGGCCATCAGTGTGTGTGAGGAGGGAGGGGCAGGCTGGCTCACCTTCACCCCCTACCCACCATGCCGCCCCCTCCACCACCTCAACACAGCCTCCCCCAGATCTCCTCTCACCCCATACAGGTAAAAAGATTTCGTTTATTTTTTAAAAATTTTATGAATAATTCAAGTTTTGTGTCCAATTGGTACTTAAATATTTTTCTTCAATACTAGTACACCTTTTCCTTTTATGATGACAAAACCGCTGGAGGCAGGGTAATCTGTCTTGGGATGGAACGAACCTGGCTTTGGGGGCAGCACGGTGGGTGTTGAGGGTGGGGTTGGGGGTTGAGGGGGCATAGGGGTGTGTTTTGGGGGTATGTATATCTGGATGTTTATTTTTGTGTGGTTTTTTCAACTCATTTTCCTTCTTTCACAATAATATCAGTGAGTCTAACCTAACTTAACCAATTCTTAAATAGAGAGAGAAAAGAAACTCTAACCTAACTTAACCAAACCATACCCTAGTCAGGAGCATAGTGCAGTAAGAATTATATATTTTTATATAGTGTACTAAATGTATGTGTGCATGGCGTAATCAACAAATCATAAAGGTAAGACAAGTCACATCATCCTTCCAGACGCTCCACAACACAAGGTTTACAGGGTCACACGTCACTCATGTCACAAAAAGGTGTTCCTACATTAGGGTGTAAGTCTGGCCAGGCCTCTCCCTGTCCCACTGAGTCTTACTGCGGCTAACACACTTTCTCACCAAACTGACTCTCTCTCTCTCTCTCTCTCTCTCTCTCTCTCTCTCTCTCTCTCTCTCTCTCTCTCTCTCTCTCTCTCTCTCTCTCTCTCTCTCTCTCTCTCTCTCTCTGATGAATTTGATATTGATTGATTATTAATGAATTAAGTTATGTAATTAATTGTTTTGTCTTTCTCTTTAGTGAAGGAAAGGTTGATGGTATGTGGTGCTTGTTTGTGGAAGAAAGCATTAGGTTCACTGAAAATTAGACTACACACATTAAACTAGATTTTTGTTTCCATTTTTCTTTCTTTCTGCTTGTTTTGGTGTCATTTTTAAAGGTACAAGTCTAGTGATGTGATTCTTTGGCTGTTATCTTTAAAGTGACAAGTGTTGCAATGTGATAGGCTTGTATTTTCTCTTTGTTTTCGACAGGCGCTGTCACCAGGGTCACAGGCCAGATCCAATGCCGGAGGAGGACATCATTGACAACACTGGGGATGGAGAGGGAGCAACTGCACCGGCTCCCAAGAAGGCTACGAAGGCCAAGAAAGATGTGCCACAAAGGACATGGAAGAGTGAGGGCATCGCTAACCCGTCGTCTGTCCACTCAGTGAAAGATGGGCAAGGGCCGAGATCCCTACTGCCCCTTAGCCTCGGGAGGGACTTC
>CM035197.1:21860292-21878339 GCA_020233015.1 Callinectes sapidus | reverse complement strand
AAAAGTTATGCGGTAAATTATTTATACCCATGCTGGGCGAAGTAGCCCGGATGGGATTTATGTGGTTCTCCGTAGACAGGGCACAGTATCCCGGACGGGAAGTAACGTGGCTCTGCGTGAGCCGGGCGGCGGGCGGTTATCCCGTCCGGGATACTTCATTGACAGAACATTGCAGGCAATCAATGCAATAAATAAAAGATTGTTCAAGAGTTAAAGTGTCCTAGAAATACGTCTCGTTTATGACTGTAAGAGGAATTTTTTATATTTCAAGTACTTCTTCGTGTGCCTGCTAAAGTTTTGAAGGATGAATGAAAGTTATTGAACATTTTGTTAATGTGAAGGGAATAAATGTTCTTTCAAACTAGCATTTAGAAAATAAATAGATATTATTCCAATGCCAAGCTAATTGTATTGATTTGTTACTTTTGTATTGATGAAAATTTGACGTGGAATACATGTAAGAATATTAAACAAAATGATATATTTCAGGCAGTGTGAGAGAGAGTGAGAGAGAGTGACAGAGAGAGACAGTTTGCATAGCGGCAGTGTATCAGTGAAGACACTCACCGTGCGTGCAGCTTGGTGGCAGCGGTGTGTGTGTGTGTGTGTGTGTGTGTGGGGTGGAGAGAGGCGAGGCTGTGACAGTGTACAAGTGGTGGGTTGTTAGGGGGAGTGTGAGTGCTTCTTTCCCCGGACCAGGCGCGGCACACTGGTCACCGTGGGAACCACTGCGGGGAATGCAATTAATGGGAAAGTTTTAAAGGACAAAGTCTGACACAGATTTTTGGTGTTTGTAATTGCTTCTTATGGCAGAAGGATTATAAGAAGACTCACAATTAGTTAGTGTTCAGAGTTTTGTGTTCATTAGTGTCATTACTTTTATTTGAGTGAGATACCTAGCATTCCTCAGCATTAACTTGTTTATGATTCTTGTTTCAATTAAGCATGGAATCCACATTATGAATGAGAGGAATAACTGGAAAACCCAATTATCTGTAGCATTTGGTAACAGTCCTGAAGGGAGAGTTTGATGAATTTTTATACATATTTTGTATTTATGCATCTTTGGAACGTAGATTATTGTTATTCTTTTAAGATTCTTGTTTGTAAGAGTTTTTTTGGTAAGAGGGAAAGTTGGCCAAGGGGAAAAGATTGTAAAATAGGTCCAAGAGAGTCGTACATTTGCTATTAAGAAAAGCAACAAAGACTTATAAAATTGGAAAGTTTCATGCATTTTTAACAAACTCATTTATGACTTTAATCTAGAAGCGTGTTCATCAATATATCAGAATAAACAGTAACGTCACCATAACCTAAAACCGCACATTCGTAAATCAGCGCTCACCAGTACACCTTGCACCATGATCCCCATCCCTCCTGACACCCTAATCCCCCTTAATTTGATCTTGACCTCATATCCCGGTTACCCTGATACGCCCTCACCTCACCTCATATCTTCACACCCAAATACATTTTGACCTCATCTTCTCCTAACATCCTAATACACTTACCCTAACCTCACCCTGCCCTTATATCTCTCCTGAACCTTAAACTTAAACCCTGACCCATCATCCCTGACAGCCTGACACACCCTGACTCATTTACCGTCCACACAATCAGTCTTTCCTACAGCCTCCATCATAGTGTAGTAATTTATATCATCATCCTTTTGTCTTCATTCATTGCGAAAGACATGAACTTTCACCACTCAGCTGTCTTTGTTTTTCTCTGAGCTCATTTTCAGCATATTTTGGGGTTACTGGTGTAAATTTTTTCTTCTTATTGCTCAGTGCTCAGAAGTTTGGCCCAAGGCAGTAAGAATTGTTGGTGTGCATTTTGAAGGTCCAGTGGCTTGTTAAAAGACTCTTGTGGAAGTTGTTTAGGCTTTCAAGTGTGCTTTCTTTAATTTTTTTGGTTTGTCATGGCCCAAGACAGTGAGAGGAAGTATTTTTCTGTGTTTGAGAGAGGCTGAAGACATTTAGTCTTAGTAGAGGAGTTGATGTTGAAAAGCTTTTAATGCCATCCTATCTCAAGGTCCAAGGCAGTTGGGAAAAGTAAATTAATTCATCTATCAAGGTTGTGTTTGGTGTGTCAATACACTTGGCGAATCATCAAAGTTCTTTCCACCATAAATAATCAATCGAGGTGAAATTAACAGTTGTGAGGAGAGATTTGTGGTTAACCTGTGTTCTGAATCTCTCTTGTGATGCGAGTGTTGCTTGGTGAAGTGTGCCTGGTGACTCCTTGTGCTCTATGCAGAGTGGCGACAAGTTCAGCATGTTTGTGTTGAGGATGAAATTGTGCTTTTTTTTAAAGTTAAGGGTATTATTTTTTATTAGTTCTTCCTCTGTGTTTAGTGCCATTGGCCTGCCGTGGATGAAACAGACAGACAAGCAGACACAGGCATTTAGACAAACAGACATTGGTAATCAAGTATACAGATACATAAAAAGACACAGACAGATGGACAGGCCACGAAGAGTATAGGAGAGGAAGTTATGATTGGGTAGTGTTGCAGTGGAGTGTAAGATTGTGAGTGGCTGTAACATTATGGTTGTGTTGAGGTGTGATTACAAAATGATTGGTTAGGTTAGGTAAGGTGCGATTACTAAATGATTGGTTAGGTTAGGTAAGGTGCGATTATATATTTGGTTCTCTGGTGCAGCTAATTAATGCATTGGTGTGAAAGGTGATTAGGAGATGAATGAAGATGAAAAACTAACTTAACTTGGCCTAGAGAAAGAGAAGAATGTTTATACAGAATAGTGCAAGGGATATTATTTTGTCTAGTTTCTATTTTTCTATCATTTATTTATTTACTTTCTCTCCATTTGTGTTGAGTGTGAGTGATGCATTAGTGAAGGTGAAGAAGAGTTGAGTGTATTGATGTCATGTAATATGTACTGCAGCAGTGGAAACATTTGTTTACTACTACTACTACTACTACTACTACTACTACTACTACTACTACTTGAAAATAAACTTCGTATGTATCTAATGGTTTGCTTGAATTGTGTGCCTTGAGAGAGAGAGAGAGAGAGAGAGAGAGAGAGAGAGAGAGAGAGAATGCTTTGATTTTCACGGCAGCAGAAATTGACTAGAGCTGCTTTTTGACCCAATTAAGGCCTGCCCTGTTTTTCTTCCCCCTTCAATTACACTTTCCCTTTTTACGTTATTCTCTCTCTCTCTCTCTCTCTCTCTCTCTCTCTCTCTCTCTCTCTCTCTCTCTCTCTCTCTCTCTCTCTCTCTCCTACACCACAAATCCGTAAGTGATGAAATATCTATCACTGTTAAAAGTGCCAAGTTAACTGGTTTGGCCTCGTTCTTTTTGCTTCTTTATTACATTTCCTTTGATTTTTAAGGTGTTTTGCATTTATTTTTCCATTGTTTATCTCTATTGTTTGCATAACCTACTTGATTTCTTGGCGCACATACCACGTAAATAGAAATTTAGCAAGATAGAACTACTTTTTGGCCTGTGTGTTGCCGGTAACTAATGCTGTTTCCTGGTCGTGACGTCAGGTGTGGGTGGGTCTGTGGCAAGTGGCGTTTCAGTGTTTTGTGTGGAGAGGTGTGAGTGGTGGTGGTGTGAGATGTGGTGGTGGTGGTGCATGGATGGTATTGTTGGATCGATGATGATGACTTGTCTCTTCCTGCAATGCCTTAGAATTTATTAATCTTAAGAAGCCATCGTCCTCCTCCTTGTATTAGTAGTGGTGGTTAGACTTTAACTTTAAAATCTAGGAGATGAAATATATAGCAAGGGATTTTCTTCAGTAAGCATGTTCAGAGTATTAGGAAATGAACAGTTGTGTGTGTGTGTGTGTTGCCTCTACCTTTCATTTCCTTCGTTTTTTAATGATGGGGTTGTCTCTTATAAAGGGATTCTTGGGAAAAGAGGAGACAAAAGATTAAAGTAGAAAAAAATGGAGGAAAATAGAGAACAAAAGATAATATACGAACAATAGAACAGAGAAAACATACAATATACTACTACTACTACTACTACTACTACTACTACTATGAGGGAAAACTGTAGTCGTTGGCATCGGTGAAGAACATCTAGGCGCCGGCTGAATATGGGATTTTCCCATGAGCTGTGTTGTCACGTCTCCACAGGACCAGAGAGAGGGGGAGATTGTTTTCATATTTTCCAGCATTAGTTTTTTATTTCCCCTTTGTTTTCTTCTTTTGTTTAGTTACTTACGGTTTTTCTTTACATTTTTTTTATTGCTTTAGTGTTTTGCGAGTGTTTGATAACTTGTTTTATTGGTTTAGTTTGTTTTAGATAGTTTAGTATTTCTGATTGATTTTATTGTATTTCTTGATTTTCTGGTTGTGTTTCAAGTGTCAAGTTAACTTGTTGCCTTGGTTGCCCTTGTTCGCTTATTTATGTGTTATTTCGTTAATTAGTTTTCCTTTGACGTTTCTGGTGTTTTATATTTATTGTTCCATTGTTCATCTGTATTAATTGCATCATCTACTTGATTTATTAGCGCATATACTGTGTGAATAGCAAATTAGCAAGATAGGACTACTGGTCGTTTCAGGCCGTGACGTCTGCGTTCCTGCCACACAGGGTGGGAGGGCCGGCAGCAGCGCAGCTGTCTGGGGAGTCCTTGATTCAGTGTGCTGTGAAGTGAAGGTGTGCGCGGAAGCAAAGGTCTTATCCTATTGAAAAGCCTCTGGTTGAACGGAGACGGGGTTTGAAATGTTTGACTATTCTAGTGACATAATATTAAGACGATTTTTACATTCCAAACTCTCGAGATGAAGACGTGACAAGCGGGATTTCACGAGTATTTTTAAACGATCTAAGGACATAATAATGATGAGACCCTGCTGGTGCTTCAGAGTTCAGTGTGTCATCTTAATACTGGACTGAAGCCGCAAGATGGAATCACAGAGGCTGGAATACGTTATTAAGGTGACTACAGCCATTGTGACACAAGGCTTTACTGTGTCAGTGTTTATTTACCTATATAGGAGGGGAGGCTACCCCTCCACAGACACGGGCTTCATCTTGGATTCTTATTTCATCGGTCATTTTTACCCTTATATCACTCATTATGTTAAGCTCATCTTGCCACATTATGTAGCCATTGTACTAAGCTTGCATATTAGCCATTCAGACATAGCTTTCGTGGTCAAGTTTAAGTTTAGTGAAGGTTTGAGATATGAGGGGGTGTTCGTTAGCCAACCCGGGCTTTCGCCGCCGTCGTTGCCGCCGCCGCCCGCGGCCGCCGGCTAGCCGGCTCATATTTAAGGTGTTTTCATTTATGCCTGGACTATTTATTTGGGCTTAACAGTAAAATTTAATGCTTTCTATGAGTACTGTGGGCTGTTTTGAATGTCTGCCATGCGTGTGGGGGGTGAAGATAGCTGTGGCTGGCGTTACTACGATCGTAAATAAGGGCGGCTTTTTGCGCCAAAATTATTGGAACGCCCAAGACCATTCTTTATTTGAGGCAGTATCAAGTTCTTATTAATTGCCGAAGATAGTCCATATCAACCCGTGTTTTGTGCGCAAAGCTCAGTGATATCAGGGGATGGTAAAAAGTGCTTGCTAGTGGTGTTAAAGTTACATTAATTTATTTATTTATCAGCCTGTAAATGATTTATTTCTGCCTCTAGATCACTCTGAAGTGTTAATAATAATTAGAAAGAATTACTCAAGTGCTTTGAAGTGGTTTTGGGTTCCTTTGAAGTAGTATGGAGTGAGTATTTAATGAGTTTAAAAAAGGGTTATATTTTTATAAAATACTTTTTTCTAGTGGAAATTCTTTACAATTACTGTTGTTTGGAGTTTATTTATGCTTTGGGAATTAGTTAGAGTATTTATCCAACCGGAAAATGCCCAGTTTTTTGTTCTGAGAGCGTTTTTTCGAAGGGTCATTTTTAAAATGGTCTCCCCTAAAATACGTACGTAAATATAGAGTAGCAGGCCAGGCTGTGACGTCATCAGCCGTGACGTCATAATGGCGGGCGCCTCCCTCTGCCTCCCCTTCTTGACACTTATCCTACTTATAACATGATTTATTGCATGTTTACAATGTGTGTGTGTGTCTGTATGTGTGTGCGCGCGCGCGTGTGTGTGTGTGTGTGTGTGTGTGTATGTGTGTATGTGATACTGTTATACTGTTATACTGTTATATTTGGTCTTGTCATAATATCTAGCATTGTGAAGTGATGTTTTCCAGGGAGAAGACGAAATAGGGACGTGTTTACCTGTCTGTACAGCAAAAGTCACCCCAAACAGTACAGGTGAGTAAAGAAATGTGTTTAAATTTGTTGATGTGGGCAGTGTAGGCGAATTTATATGAAGAGATGAATAATGAAACGAAGGTATTATTTTACTTTAACACCAGTCTCCAGTTGGCTTTTCCTACCCTTCATACTATATGTTGGAGCTTTCCATACTGAGTAGTTTGATCCCCATATGTAACAGACACAAATAAGTAGGGAATATTTGAAAACCGCCAATCTTAAACTAATATAAGGAATTGAGTGTTAATGCTGTATATTTCACCAGTGTATTGAGTGCAATGGAGTACAGAAGTGGCAGCTGTGGGGAGGAAGGGGCCATCAGTGTGTGTGAGGAGGGAGGGGCAGGCTGGCTCACCTTCACCCCCTACCCACCACGCCGCCCCCTCCACCACCTGAACACAGTCTCCCCCAGATCTCCTCTCACCCCATACAGGTAAAAAGATTTCGTTTATTTTTAAAAAATTTTATGAATAAATCAAGTTTTGTGTCCAATTGGTATTTAAATATTTTTCTTCAATACTTTAAATATTTTTCTTCAATACTAGTACACCTTTTCCTTTTATGATGACAAAACCGCTGGAGGCAGGGTATTTTGTCTTGGGATGGAACCAACCTGGCTTTGGGGGCAGCACGGTGGGTGTTGAGGGTGGGGATGGGGGTTGAGGGGGCATAGGGGTGTGTTTTGGGGGTATGTATATCTGGATGTTTATTTTTGTGTGGTTTTTTCAACTCATTTTCCTTCTTTCACAATAATATCAGTGAGTCTAACCTAACTTAACCAATTCTTAAATAGAGAGAGAAAAGAAACTCTAACCTAACTTAACCAAACCATACCCTAGTCAGGAGCATAGTGCAGTAAGATTTATATATTTTTATATAGTGTACTAAATGTATGTGTGCATGGCGTAATCAACAAATCATAAAGGTAAGACAAGTCACATCATCCTTCCAGACGGTCCACAACACAAGGTTTACAGGGTCACACGTCACTCATGTCACAAAAAGGTGTTCCTACATTATTAGGGTGTTAGTCTTTCCATGCCTCTCCCTGTCCCACTGAGTCTTACTGCGACTAACACTGTCTCTCTCTCTCTGTCTCTCTCTCTCTCTCTCTCTCTCTCTCTCTCTCTCTCTCTCTCTCTCTCTCTCTCTCTCTCTCTCTCTCTCTCTCTCTCTCTCTCTCTCTCTCTCTCTCTCTTTGATGAATTTGATATTGATTGATTATTAATTAATTAAGTTATGTAATTAATTGTTTTGTCTTTCTCTTTAGTGGAGGAAAGGTTGATGGTATGTGGTGCTTGTTTGTGGAAGAAAGCATTAGGTTCACTGAAAATTATACTACATACATTAAACTAGATTTTTGTTTCCATTTTTCTTTCTTTCTTCTTGTTTTGGTGTCATTTTTAAAGGTACAAGTCTAGTGATGTGATTCTTTGGCTGTCATCTTTAAAGTGACAAGTGTTGCAGTGTGATAGGCTTGTATTTTCTGTTTGTTTTTGACAGGCGCTGTCACCAGGGTCACAGGCCAGATCCAATGCCGGAGGAGGACATCATTGACAACAGTGGGGATGGAGAGGGAGCAACTGCACCGGCTCCCAAGAAGGCTACGAAAGCCAAGAGAGATGTGCCACGAAGGACATGGAAGAGTGAGGGCATCGCTAACCCGTCGTCTGTCCACTCAGTGAAAGATGGGCAAGGGCCGAGATCCCTACTGCCCCTTAGCCTCGGGAGGGACTTCGTCTTACAGAAGACTGGCGAGTGAAAGGTAAGTAAAGACATTTTTGGTTTATTTATTTTGCACAGTACTATACATTTTTATTATGTGACTGTTTTCACAAAGATTATGTTCTCTGATATTAGAAAAGAGACTAGAATATTGGAGTAAGTTTAAGTTTGATTATCATCCTGGCTACTTCAGCTTGACCAGGTGGACATGGAGTGGCAAGCTGGTGTGGTGTGTCTGTCTGTCTGATGAGCTGTTGCTGCTGCTGCTGTTGCCCCACCCGGTTCGGTGCTGCTCCATTAGCCAGGCATTGGACAGTATCCTGGCCAGAGTCCTGAACAAGTCTATCAGGGTGGAGGGATGCCAATGTTGAGGTACATAAGTGGTCAGTTTTTTATATAACATTTTATGAGGATTGAAGTATATTTTTTTTTCATGGGTAACTTTTTAACCGGTTGATAAAAAAGTTAGACAATGATTGAAGTTGAGGATGTGGATGTATCTCTGAGGCAAGCAGGTTTACCCTCTCACATTGACACCTTATTATTCCCATTCCTGTCCCCATCAGTGCTTCCTGGAAAATATTGGGTACATCACAGAACAAAAATAAAGTGTAGGAGGTACTTGTAATGCATTGTAAGAAGAACAGCAGGAGTACTACTAATGTCAAGTGTTCTCAGATGACTGATGAAGTGAAGGACATGATGGGCAGCCAGACAGACAGACAGCCAGGTGGTGCCATCATTCACCTGGTTAATTAAGACAGACTTTGGCACCAGGAAGCCCAAGCTACCACAGGCCACTAAGATGCCCCCACCCCCCTAAGACTGGTAGTCAGCCAGCCAGCCAACAATCTCCTCTTGAGTCCCAAGCTAAGTAAGGCCTTCCATCCAGGAGAAGCTGCTGCAGGAGGCTCTTTGGCTCTCTGGCTCTCTGGCTCTTCAGGCTTCCAGTAAATACAGAGAGAGAGAAGTTTTCCGGCCATGCAGAGAAGAGTTCTTGAGTGGAGCCCAGATGGTAAATTTGTGCAATGTTTGCTGGAAATAAATGGACATAGTGGTTTGCACATTGTTTCGCTTGGCCATTTGGAAGGGAAAGGAAGGAAAGTACACCGGGGTCTCGCTTTATGCATCTTCACATTATGCGAATTCGCTCTTATGCGACCATCCTAAATGTACCAGCTATTTGTTTTATGCGAGAAAAATTCCATATTATGCGATGTTGTGCAGTTATGTATGCGAAGTGGTGGCGCGTGTGAGTGAGGTCGGCCTTGCTGTGCGGAGTGATACACTAATGCGCCACTAGTGCCCGCTTCCTTCCCGCCACCCACACCCTCCCACGCACAGATTCACTCAGTCACGCTTGTGTCATTGTACCGAGCTGATCTATGCGGATTGTGTCGCCTCATTCCATTTCTATTCTGCTGTGTTTTGTGCTATATCCTGCCTTACTTTTGTTTTTTTCGTATATTTTGTCCTATGTTTTCTATGTTTTTTCTTTCACTGAATTATATGTGTGTTTTAGTGTGTGTTTAATTAATTTACATGAAGAAAAAAGTTGGATTTTATCATTTGGGGTGGGGAAAAATGGGTCTCGGAATGTAACCCCCTATAATTAATGGTAAGATAGGTTCGCTTTATGCGAATTCTCATTATGCGAGGGTCTCGCAGAACCTAACCCTCACATAAAGCGAGACCCCGGTGTACCTATTGGAGTAGCTTGGTAGATGTTGTTGTAGTGATGGAAGAAAGGGAATAATAATAATAATAATATTTAGAGGATTAGAAGGATAGAGGGGCACATTAGAAAAGGCCAAGGAGAGAGTAGGTAGTTGTGTTGTGGAGAGAAAACTGCATGTCAACTTGGTAGGTTATCTTCAATACTGTTCTGTCTTATTAGGAAACACTAATTGTGGCATGGGAGGAAGGAAGGAAGACAGACTTTGTTTTAAGGGTTGCATTTTATCATCTTGTATTTTGCCCTCAGCCAGCCAGACTCTTTTCTTAGATAAAACGAATACCCACAAAACTATAATAAACCTTTGCAGAAATGGTATTGATGTGAACAGAGAGGAGAGAGAGAGAGAGAGAGATTGATTTTGATATTCTTATTGGCTTTAAAGGTTGATACAAGTTCAACATACATACATGTAGATAAATATTTACAGCCATAAGTCCATTGAGCTGCCGCTCTTTATGGACTTGCATTGAACTTCACATGTAGTATGGTATGGCGTAGCAATGAAGGGCGATGAGCTGCTTCAAAGATACGGTTGGATTATGACTCTTGGAGCATACTAGTTGTAAAATTTGAAAATAATAATACATAATAATCATTGAGACAAAGATGTTAGTGACATCAGTGAGATCAGCACAAAAAAGTTAAAAATAGATAAATGTGTGAAAGGATACAATCGTATAAAAAATAACAAGAATAGTAACGAAGACAAAAGACAAGATTTAAGTAAAAACAACAGTGATGAAAATAATTAGGTCATAAAATAATAATGATAATATTTGTATTAACAAAAATAATGATAACGGAGAGAGAGAGAGAGAGATAACATCAAAACACAAACACAAAACTTTATTCACTTCTATTACTATTGAAAGGTTTATTGTTTAGAGCAAATTCCATACATAGGTACATCTACACAATATACAGTATACATCAATGACTTCGGTACACAATGCCAGTCGGTGGTGGTGTGAGGGGTGCAGGAGGCGTTTGTTTGGCCATGGCGCTGTGGCGACAACGGCTGTGCTTCAGGCGGGCGGGGGGAGGTGCAGCCGGAGCACCTTCAGTAAGGAAGGGGTGGTGGTGGTGGTGGTCAGCGGGGTGGGGGAGGAGCAGCCCGGAGCGTGTGGCGGACGAGGAGAGCAGCAGCCCTGCCTGTCTCGCGGCGGGTGAGCAGGCCACCGCTGTCAGGGTGGACGGATGGTGACTGTGCCGGCCTCAGGGCGGCTGTCGCCGGGCAGGACAGGATATTATGCAGTGCAGCAGGAGTGGTGGGCGATCATCATTCCTCCCACAGTGGCTACACTCCTGTTGCCCCTGGAAGCCGTCGTACAGCTCCTCCCTGGTGCGGTAGCCCAGCCTTAATCGCTGCAGCAGCAGCATGCCGTCTGCCCGGGGCTGATGTAACTGTTGGGAGGCGTGGCGTCAAGCGGCTGGTAAGACTAGGCAGTGGCGGCAGCGGCGGAGGCGGCGGCGGCGTACCAGGCAGTCTGGTTGGCTGGCTGCTTTTTCCTCCCCTGAAGCTGCTAGTGGATCTGGTGGGCTTGTTTGATGCCAGTGTGTCTGACCCGCTCCTTCACCTGGCTCCGACTGAGAGGGAGGGACATGTGTCACCTGGGGCCCCTCCGTGGCTCGCCTGGTGGCTGTGCCGGCGGCCTCGTTGCCCCGGACCCCCACGCGGCTGGGTATCCAGTTGTCTCACCCGCCGCCCCTGTGCAGCGAGACTGCAGGCTGCCCAGGAAAGCTGGCGGTGAGGAGGTCCACGTTGTCGCTGGGATGGCGCTGTTGAAGGAAAGACCTGCAGCCCCGCCCCACCAGTCAGTGTGCAGCACCACGGTGGCCTCCTGACGGTGGTGTGCGTGCTCCAGGGCCAGCTAGATTGGCACCACCTCTGTTTGCAGAGTGGAGCAGCAGCAGTGGTCAGGTGTTCTGGCGGGCAGCTCTGCGCTGGCCGTGATGGTAGTAGCAGCGCCTGTTGTCCTGCCGGTGTCTGAGTGTACCGAGCCGTCGGTGTAGTGCACGGCACACATTAGCTGGCTGGGTGACCCGCGCCATGGCCATGAGGGCGTGTTGCCGTAGCTCCTCGGTAGTACAAAGGGCCTTACTGGCGGGGAGAGGGGTGGCGGTGTTGTCTGCCTGGGATCGGGGAGGGTGGGGGGGGGCGCGGTAGGTGGGGTCAGGGAGGTCATGCTGCAGCCCGGACCTCATAAGTCTTTTTACCTTCCCATTATGTTTCCAGGGGCAGATCAACACCATTTCTGCCTCGACACCACACACACACACAAAAAAAAAACCTTGCAAACTGCTGGTGTTGATTTGCATGGCCTTGGAAAACTGAAAGAGAGAGAGAGGGAGGGAGGGAGGTGAGGCTGTTTGGGCGAGTATAAGTGAGGAGTAGGTACTAGTGGGGAGCCTCACCCCCCCCTCTCTCTCTCTCTCTCTCTCTCTCTCTCTCTCTCTCTCTCCTCTCTCTCTCTCTCTCTTTCCTCTCTCTCTCTCTCTCGCTCTCTCTCTCTCTCTCTCTCTCTCTCTCTCTCTCTCTCTCTCTCTCCAGCTATATTGGCATAACTGACGAGATGCTGTGCTGCTGGCTGGCTGAACCGCCGGCCCCGCCCGGATTCTAAGATATTTATAATATCCTTGCTCCAGACCCAGACATCGTCACTTGACCATGAAGACCTCCCTCAGCGGAACCTCTTGAGGGTTCTATAATAGCCCTGCTGGCCACGTGCCAGCGAAAATAATCACACACACACACACACACACCTCCATCTCTGATACATCTACTCAGTCTTAGCTACATCGCCTTATGTTTCCAGACGCAGAGAGTGAAGGAAAGCTAGGATTAACCAACACTGATGAATATCCAACAATAAAGCCTCAAAATAAGGCGATGATTTATGTTCCCGTTCACACCACTCTCCGCCCACCATCATGGAGACAACACCAAGACCTTCATCTCCTCTTTGATGAGTGTTCTTCTCAACATTTTCTTAATTTCTAATGTTCTTTCGGTTATTTCGTTATGTTCTCACTAGATACAGCTATTTCAATGTAGAGAAGAAATAGTGAGGCTATGTGTTTATGTGTGTGTGTGTGTGTGTGTGTGTGTGACTGGAGAGAGAGAGAGAGAGAGAGAATATTCGTAGTAGTAATAGTTGCGGTAGTATTATTACTATTACTATGGGTGTGAATAATGTGTGTATGTGACGGTCCTGCCTTAGTTTTGAAGCGCCTGCATGTGTTGAGGCCAGCACTGTATGGTAGATGGTTGTGTGTCAGGTCTATGAGGTTACTTTCACTGGGCGTCATGAGTGGTGATGGAGGATTAGGTTTTATCATTTCCATTTAGAGTCAGACTGTGTCATGGTCATCACACAAGGGTGTTCTGTGACCCATGATTCATTCTGGAGGTAGTGCTGCATGGAAGATGTGAGAATTAGTCAGCTTGAGTGAATGTTAACTAAAACATATGAATTGGTTGGTCTTGGTCTTCCTGCTACCAAGCTTGAGTATGTAAATGAGTACTGTAAATGACATATCATGAGCTGATCATTAATGAAATAAGTATAGATAAATGCAAGAAATGAAAATACAGAACTTTGCATTATCCTGTTACACTATTTTGTATCAAATTTAATTAGTCAGTAATCCCATAATATTCAGAACTTTTCTCATTTTACGAAACTTCAACACGTCTCTTAAAATGAAATACAACTTGACCATCCAATTAAGAAAAAAGAAAGGGGAAAAAAAGTAAAATAATATATATATATATATATATATATATATATATATATATATATATATATATATATATATATATCCTCATTTATCCTCAAACAAGGTCGAAAATGTTTACCAAACATTTATATCAAGGATATTATTGTGAACAGTTTATACAGCGTATCATTACAATAGTGAACTCTTGAAGTGGTCGATTTCTCGCGTTAGTACATCGCGTTTTATTTATAATAATTTCACACTCAAATAGAAGTTGGGAATTTTAAGAGTTCACCCTCACCGAGATTGTGGGGAGCGAGAAGCTTGTAGGATATCGAAACATCACCCTCTAGTCTCATCATCTTTTAAGGTGTTACCTGTACTATATCTACCGTACATAGCTTTTATGTGATGGATTTAAGATTGCATTAAGGGAGTCGATTATCAAGAAAGTTGATTGAGTTTAGTGTGAAGTGAACGGGTAATGTCGATACCTGTCTGGGTTTAGAGGTCGATTTGGTGGTTCGAGACGTGGACAAAACGTAAGTGGGGAGGAGGGGGTGGGTGGGGGGAAGAGAAGAGGAAGCCGGCAGGTCCGCGCCCGTCATTGTCTGCTGAACCGCAAGGAAGGTGGTGGAGCTGTTCCTCATATAGGTAAGTGGAACTATTGTGCCATGTGGGGTGATGTAGGAAGGAAGGTGGCAGGTTCTCAAGTCCTTAGCCTGAAGAAGACCAGGGATAAAGGTGGATGTTCTATTATTACGGTTGAGTGTTGTGCACATACTCTACAATTCGGAACAGATCATTATAATTATAGCATATTGTGGTCTTGTGGAAGTAAACCTTTAAACATTAACGATGACTGATAATGTATATCAGTTATTTTAATACTATGATATGGTAAATTGATATTCTAATTTTCATTAACGGGCAGATGACTGTCTGAACGACGGAACTGCTTGTTATGTGAGGTGGCGTGGCGGCTCGGCTGTTTCCCGGCCGACGCTAAGCAGCGATCAGGTATCGTCAAGGAGTGAGTGGTATGTGGATATGTTCATAAAGTACTTGCAATCTTGGTGTCGTGTACCAACGTGTGCACTCACTGATGGGTTATTATAATAGTGTTTATGTAGTTGAGTGATCAGAGTTTTCATTACGTATAGGTTGGCTGGATTAATGATCTCTGCAAATACTGGTTGGCTGAAGCTTCTCTGCCAGCGTATTGTATTAAGGGGACGTTGAGTGATTGTTATAGATTTGCAATATTCCCTTAGATGTGGAAGCTTGTGAATAAGAGCTACCATATATTTTTTTTTTCTACCTGTTTATTACGACCAAATGAGTTGGATTGCTGATTGCTTGTTCCACGCCTGTGAGGCAGCGGGGACTTCAATCAAGCATCTCCACTACCTCAAGTCTCCTCAAACCTGTCAGCACTAAACAGGTATGGTAGCTATTACATTGGAAGTATGGGTCGGATAAAGTGAACTTCTATTTGGAATATATGATACAAATCATTATACGTGTTGGTGGTATTAATTAGTAATGGTTTCAACTGTGTCCTCATTACACTTACGCAGAGTGATCGGTGTTCATTATGTGCATATTGACTGGATGACTGTGTAGTGGAGGAACAGTGGCATGCACGTGTAAAATGGCCGTGATGTCTCCGTGCATGCGTCCCTTCAATCATTGGTTGCCTACAGTCTTCTAGTATCTAGCAGGTAAGTAGGCTACTGCATAGACAAGATCTTAAATTATTTGGAGTTTTGACGACTATATGTGGGTACAAGTATGAATAGAAATAATATTATTTACAGGATGAGTTAAGATGAGTGCTGTATTTAGTATGGTAATTCCATGAGCAGACTGGCAGAATCATCCATTGACGGTGAAGGGGCTGTTGATTCGTGTGAGGCGGGCGGCGCTGCGGTGAGGCTGCGGTGACGAGAATTCTAACCTCTAAACGGATTGTGGAAGCAGTACAGTACCTACGTAACTTACAACTGTCAGCGCCAAGTAGATGTGGTATTAGGATGAGGTACACTTCGATTTATGGTTAAGAAACAATTGTTTGTTAATAAATGGCAACACTGGACTCCAACCTCCCGTCCCCAATTCTGTGAGGAACATTGGTGGTTTATTTCATTAAAGATTGATTGGATGTATGACTGATGGGGATGGCTAACTGAGATGGCGTCGGAGAGCTTATCAACATTGCAAGTAGAGGTTTATTCCCAAACAGGTAATGTACAGTGTCATTATGTCCTTGTACTGGTGTAATATATACTTTTAATTAAGTCTTTGATAATTATACGTACACGCGAATAAGAAACCCCCTTTTGTTTCTAAATCCTAATTGTGTTTATCTTGCATGTTGGTTGGCTGGATGTTTGACGGAGATGGCGTTGGCCTCCAGCGTGACGCAGCAGTGCCAGCGCCAAGCAGCTACGAAGACTGTGATGGCTAGGTGTTCCACAAAGATGGTTGACTACTAGTGTCCTGGCGGTGATGTCATGTGGGATTTGCCTCGCCTCGTGGAAAGCAGTAGTAGTGTCGTGGTAAAAGTACGAGGCGGTGGCTATTGTCACATGAGCGCTACTTTCTCAGAGCTAAGACAGGCAGGTGTTGCAAATTTCTTTATAATACTAGCCTGACGGTAATGTTTAGCCATGGGAGTAATTTTTTATATTGAACCTCATTAACTTTGGGACTTGAATTCATATCATACTTCATTCCGTCGCATTTGGTATGTTTTGTTAATTCCTCCTTTACCTTCCAGATTGTTCGTGGTCGTTGGTTCCCTTTACCTGCTGCTGCTGCTGCTTATTGAAGACGCCCTCACTTCAAGACCCACCATTGCCACCTGCGCGGGAGGATGCTACACCATACAGACCTACAGAGGCGCCTCCCCATACCCAGGCGTGGGTGAGCCGCTTACCGAACCGTGACACATGGATCAGTAGTGTTGCTGGTTAATGTGCGCTTGTTCATAAGAGTTCGAGAGACTCTCCACCTTTGTAGTTTTATTTATTTATTTTTTTTTTAATAAATTTTTTCATCTCGAATTCGAATAGTCTTTCTCCGGACACTCTTCGAGGTATTGTAAGCCACATCCACACACTAGTTACGCGTGTATATACATTATAATATAATAAACCATTTTATTATTACCCCATACACTAATTACCCCATACACTAACTACTCGAGTATGGATGAAGCACACTATAATGAGAGGGCTTGTGTGTCTGGGCATGCAGGACAGGACAGGACGATATCGCATGCCATCTTTCTGTTGTAGTGTTGATTTGCGTTCAAGAGGTGGCGGAGTTTCCGTGGCAACTGTGGAGGATGCATGTCTGTCTGTCATGCAAGATATTCAAGAATGTCTGTTTTAACTTTAGGTCACACCCAATCAAGAGAAACTCCAGTTAAAACAGTTTCTCTTGATTGGGTGTGACCTAAAGTTAAAACAGACATTCTTGAATATCTTGCATGACAGACAGACATGCATCAACACAAGCCTCATGGCATCACACCTGAACTTCTCCACAGTTGCCACGGAAACTCCGCCACCTCTTGAACGCAAATCAACACTACAACAGAAAGATGGCATGCGATACCGTCCTGTCCTGTCCTGCATGCCCAGACACACAAACCCTCTCATTATAGTGTGCTTCATCCATACTCGAGCCTTGACACACACAACTTCCTATACATATATCACTCCCACCATGTCTTCTAATGACTAAACACCACACCACTAGTATATGAAATAAGAGGGAAAATTAAATGATAGCGACATGCCAGTAACAGTGAAACAACCCCAAAAGAACAACTCAAACCGGTTAACTTGTCAATAATCCTCTTTAACAAGCCTATCTACCTTCATTAAACTACCATTAGTCTCGTTAAACCCCCAGAAATGGAGAAAAAACACCCTTGAATACAAAAAGAAAAATAATCCCAAAACATATTGTATGATAAATCTTTACAATACGTCTGCTTTCTTCCCCCACCCCCCCCACCCCTCCCCAACAACCTCCGCGACACGTTGGGAATCGGCGGGGGTTTTGGATGGGGGGACTTGAAATGAGCGAAATCCATGTTTCTAAAAAAATCTTCACCAAAGCTTCACAGTTCTCGTAATAAGCTCCCACAAAATCTCCATGAGATAAGTAGCATCTTTCATAGACTCTTGGTAAATCAATTACACGTCCTCCTTCTATGCCTGTCATGCTATTAAATGACTGTGACCCTACACCAGAAAGAGTGACATAACCCGAAAAATAAAAGAAATCGGTGGTCCGTGGAAAGCAGACATGGTTGGTCCGTGACCGGTGTCGCGAATGTACTCCCTTGATTGGTAGAACATTTCTACAAATGCCATGACATCCCAACATCCTGCTACCCACAAATCCCAGTTATAAAATAAAAGAATCATTTTAGTATTTGCTTTTGCCTGATGAACAGCTGGAGAATGAGGAATTTCTGCTACACTCTTGATCGCTATTACAGGCGTATACTGTACACTTGTTAGGAAATTCATCATGTTTACGGCAAGGTCACTGACCCTTCCACATGATACGTGAGCAA
>CM035197.1:21821114-21824048 GCA_020233015.1 Callinectes sapidus | reverse complement strand
GCTGCTGCTGCTGCTACTACTACTACTACTACTACTACTACTACTACTACTACTACTACTACTTTCTGGAATAGCAGACCGGGAAAAAATTAAAAGAACACTTAAGGAAATGAAGAGGACAGAGAAAGCAACAGCAGCAGTATTTGTAGCCGCACCCAGCAGCAGCAGCAGCAGCAGCAGCAGCAGCATGTGGTATCAAATGACTCAATGGTGATTTGTTGTACTGATCACCACCATCATCGTAGGGTCGAGGAAAGACAGTTCCTTCTCTGACGTTTACTCGACGACAAGCAGTGACCGTAAAAACTGCAAACAGATTTTTGGTCTCAGTTTCCTTTTAAATTAACATTATATGCTAGTACAAAGCACTCTTAAGATATTACACTGGTTATAAGCAACACATGTAATCAACTTGGCACTATGACATTTAGTTTATACTACAAAAATTATGAATTTACCTCAGTCACCTTCCTGCGTGTGTTGGCTGGGCGGCGTCTTGGGCGTGAGTGACGCCTTGGGGCAGTGAGTGTAGGCAAACCGCACCCACAAACAAACACGCATCGACTTGAGGTTCTATATAGGATCTAATATTGATCTTAAAGTACATTACATAGATTTTTCATGTTCAAAGAAAATTACCGAACATTTCTTTTCTGATTACAGAGGAATAATAATGATATATGTAAACCCTTAAGTAGAGTAACAGTATTGGTGAAGGTAGTAGAGCCGATGTTGTTGTTAGCGTTGCTATTGTTGTTGCTGTTGTTGTTGTTGTTGTTATTGTTGTTGTTGTTTTTGTTGTTGTTGTTGTTGTTGTTGTTGTTGTTGGTGGTGGTGGTGGTGGTGGTGGTGGTGGTGGTGGGGGTGTTTGTCGACACACTGGCGCAGGGGCTCACCTTCGTCTTCTGGGATGCAGCGCCGCCCCTGAGGAACATCTCAGCCTTGCCCTTCCGTATCTGAATCCAACAGGTCCCCCTCCCCCCCCCCCCCCACTGTCCCACTTCTCTTCCTTCACCTCTGCAATGCTACACCCTGCCTGAGGGAAGCACAAAGAACAAAACCGCATCTATTCTTGCTGATTCACTTTCGCCGTCAGATTCACATTCATAATGATAATAAGGTGGATTCTGAAAATGTTTCACTTAGCTTAACTGCTTGCTAAATGTAACAAATAACTTATTGCTCTAGCAACAGTAGTGTTGGTAGAGATGTTGCTGATTTCATTGTTGTTATTCTTGGTGATAGTGGTGGTGATTGGTGGTGGTGGTATTGTTGGTGTTCTTATAGTTAACGGCGGTGGTGGTGATGATGGCGATGGTGGTGCCGATGTTGCTGGTGTTGTTGGTGGCGGTGTTCCTCTACACAGTGGCACAGAGTTCCTCGCTGGTCCTGAAGGATGCAGTGCCACTCCCTGAGGATCATTCCAGCCTTGCACTACCCTGGCTGGAAGTAACAGTTCCCCTTCGAGCCCCCTTCCTTCCTGCCATAGGGACGCACAAATAACACAACTGAATACATTTTTACAGTTTTATTGGCGCCTTCACATTCATCTTCACCGCCGTCGTCAGGAGTGTCGCCGTCAGCAGCACCCAGCCAGCATCGTGATCGTGGCCAGGGTATTTCCTCAACCTGCTGTGGATAAAGAGAGCGTCAGTCAATCCTGCTGCTGCTGCTGCTGCTGCTGCTGCTTCAGACATTTTTATGCTCAGTAACCATCATTCCGTCCTGCCCCGTCCCGCCTCACTACTTACTGTAGCCGTAACCCCCAACGCCGCGTCCTGAGAATGAAGGGAGAAGAATATTATATTAACAAGAGTTATCTCTATCGTCACTGTGTTGTGGACACCCTCGCACTCTCGCACCCTCACACACTAACATGTGCACACACTTACCGCTGCCACCGCTGCCGAAACCACCGCTGCTGCCACCAAAGCCACCGCTGCTACCACCAAAGCCACCGCTGCTGCCGAAACCACCGCTGCCGCCACCAAAACCACCGCTGCTGCCAAAACCACCGCTGCCAAATTTCCCGCCGCCGCCACCGACGAAGGGCCTGCCGCCGCCGCCGCCGCCACCGCCACCGACGAAGGGCCTGCCGCCACCGACGAAGGGCCTGCCGCTGCCGCCGCCGCTACCGTAGTAGCTACCGCCACCTAGCACGGTGGCCGCCATCAGCACCAGCACGCACAGCACGGCCAGGACACGCTGCAGGGAAGTCCATAAGAACATAAGACAATACGATAAGGTACAAGAGGCTGTCAGACATACTCGTGGCAATCCCTGTGTAAGCAAAGCTACCCTGTTCCACCTTTCATCCTCATTCATAAACTTGTCTATTCTTCTTCTTTTTAAAACTAATCATTGTCTTAGTACTAACGATATGATTACTGAGGCCATTGCACTCATCAACTACCCTATTAGAGAACCAATGCCTTCCTATTTCCTCCTAAACTTAAACTTTTCCGGCTTGAACCCGTTATTTCTGGTTCTATCCTGTTCTTGAGTAATGCAAAGGAAGACAAACAGCAACTGACCCTGAGGTCCTTACGTTAATGAGAAGAGCGGCAGTGGAAGGAGTGTTGGTGTGGCGGGAGGGGAGGAGTGGTGGGTAGGAGGGAGGAAGGAGGAAGGAAAGGTAGTTGTGAGGTACTGGAGGGAAGGAAGAAGTGCAGCAGAGATGAGGACTACAAGTCACTGTGACATGTGTGCTGCAAGTCGAGTGAGGAGATGGAAATTTTGGATTTTGAAGCAGGAGGATGATGAAACCTGTGCAAGGCGAGCACTCACCATGGTTTTTGTTTTTGTTGTTGTTGTTGTTGTTATTGCGGGGGTGGATGTTGTAGTGACAGCAATGCCTCAGTCAGTGTGATGCCCTGCCCGGAGTGTCGCTACCTATATACCCAGAGCGCTGTTCTACCCGTGATCTCATATCCA
>CM035197.1:21808614-21818614 GCA_020233015.1 Callinectes sapidus | reverse complement strand
TTATGGTTAGCGGCGGTGGTGGTGATGATGGCGATGGTGGTGCCGATGTTGCTGGTGTTGTTGGTGGCGGTGTTCCTCTACACAGTGGCACAGAGTTCCTCGCTGGTCCTGAAGGATGCAGTGCCACTCCCTGAAGATCATTCCAGCCTTGCACTACCCTGGCTGGAAGTAACAGTTCCCCTCGAGCTCCCTTCCTTCCTGCCATAAGGACGCAAAAGTGACACAACAGAATACATTTTTACAGTTTTATTGGCACCTTCACATTCACCTTCACCGCCGTCGTCAGGAGTGTCGCCGTCAGCAGCACCCAGCCAGCATCGTGATCGTGGCCAGGGTGTTTCCTCAACCTGCTGTGGATAAAGAGAGCGTCAGTCAATCCTGCTGCTGCTGCTGCTGCTTCAGACATTTTTATGCTCAGTAACCATCATTCCGTCCTGCCCCGTCCCGTCTCACTACTTACTGTAGCCGTAACCCCCAACTCCGCGTCCTGAGAATGAAGGGAGAAGAACATTATATTAACAAGAGTTATCTCTATCGTCACTGTGTTGTGGACACCCTCGCACTCTCGCACCCTCACACACTAACATGTGCACACACTTACCGCTGCCACCGCTGCCGAAACCACCGCTGCTGCCACCAAAGCCACCGCTGCTACCACCAAAGCCACCGCTGCTGCCGAAACCACCGCTGCCGCCACCAAAACCACCGCTGCTGCCAAAACCACCGCTGCCAAATTTCCCGCCGCCGCCACCGACGAAGGGCCTGCCGCCGCCGCCGCCGCCACCGCCACCGACGAAGGGCCTGCCGCCACCGACGAAGGGCCTGCCGCTGCCGCCGCCGCTACCGTAGTAGCTACCGCCACCTAGCACGGTGGCCGCCATCAGCACCAGCACGCACAGCACGGCCAGGACACGCTGCAGGGAAGTCCATAAGAACATAAGACAATACGATAAGGTACAAGAGGCTGTCAGACATACTCGTGGCAATCCCTGTGTAAGCAAAGCTACCCTGTTCCACCTTTCATCCTCATTCATAAACTTGTCTATTCTTCTTCTTTTTAAAACTAATCATTGTCTTAGTACTAACGATATGATTACTGAGGCCATTGCACTCATCAACTACCCTATTAGAGAACCAATGCCTTCCTATTTCCTCCTAAACTTAAACTTCTCCGGCTTGAACCCGTTATTTCTGGTTCTATCCTGTTCTTGAGTAATGCAAAGGAAGACAAACAGCAACTGACCCTGAGGTCCTTACGTTAATGAGAGGAGCGTCAGTGGAAGGAGTGTTGGTGTGGCGGGAGGGGAGGGAGGGAGGGAGGGAGGAGGGAGGAAAGGTAGTTGTGAGGTACTGGAGGGAAGGAAGAAGTGCGGCAGAGATGAGGACTACAAGTCACTGTGAAATGTGTGCTGCAAGTCGAGTGAGGAGATAGAAATTTTGGATTTTGAAGCAGGAGGATGATGAAACCTGTGCAAGGCGAGCACTCACCATGGTTGTTGTTGTTGTTGTTGTTGCGGGGGTGGATGTTGTTGTGACAGCAATGCCTCAGTCAGTGTGATGCCCTGCCCGGAGTGTCGCTGCCTATATACCCAGAGCGCTGTTCTACCCGTGATCTCATATCCACCTCCCTCCTCGCCCCACCACCGCCCAGACCCACGGGGGGAGTGGCGAGGTTGGTACCCTTCGAGGCAGAGGCGCTGGGCTTTCCAGGTTGCGAGGAATACTTGCGACATTTTCATGACTCGAAGCTGCTGAGAGGAACACAGTTTTGATGGCTGGATGACGGAGGTGAGGGGAGCAGCGAGCCCCTCACCACACACACTTGTGGGCCTTCTTTTTTTTTTTTTTTTTGTTATCTCTTCAGAACACTGTCCCTCTTATATATAAAGAAAAGCGTTAGTAGTATATTGTATGTTGATGTATTCCTAAGTACCGCGTAGAATACATACTCGTACAATCCACGATCATGTTGGCTAACACCTGTCAAGATATCAAATTTAACCTCTGTTTGTGTGTGTGTGTGTGTGTGTGTGTGTGTGTGTGTGTGTGTGTGTGTGTGTTATTTTCACCAATACTATCGTAATCCTCATCATTCAAGAATAGTATTTTTGCTTTTTTTTCTGCTGCTGCTGCTGCTGCTTATAAGACAAAAAAATAAAGAAAATTTAATCAACGAATAGTAGATAACATGATGGAACAGTAATAATAAGAAGGATTTTGTAAAGATTAATCTAAAGAAATGATAATTTCTTCAAGTGATTAATTTCAATTCTTTATAATTCACAAATAAAAACTTTGTATAGATTTTTGAGATCAATAAATGTTTCAGGACAAAGGTGATAGATCAACAAATTGACAGGTTAGATACTGTATTTGAGATGGTGAAGTCTTCTTGGCTTGGCGCTGTAGCCTATGATTGTGTCTTCCGCTGGTGCCCGTATTATGTGAAAACCAGAACACCAATGTTGCCAACTTTTGTTTTAAACAAGTCAGATGAAAATGAATATGCTTCTGACAAGATACTACATTAAGTGGGAAATTATAGAGTATCATAAATGTGTAGTTATGGAAAATTTCTGAAAAAAAAACATGATGGTCTCGAATAGTTAATAGCCAGTGTTGGTGTAGCAGTGTGCGGGATCATTAAGTGAGATGTTGATAACCTAACCTGAAAACAGAGAAGAGTGGTAAAGCAATAGTAGAAATATTGCAAGAAAAATAGCTATATTGTTGCGAGAAGTGTAGTTTGTAGTGTGAGGTGATCTATGATATAAGGATTTGTTGGCAGACTGCATGGCTTGTGGCCAACTGACCGTCACTGTTGACAGAGAGAAGAAAATGTAAATTTCTGCCCAGTTATTTACTGGATTTTAGGGAAAAACTCAAAATTAAAAATGAATGGGTAAGTACATTTTTCTTTCATTGTCATACCTTTAAAAAGGTGTGTGTGTGTGTGTGTGTGTGTGTGTGTGTGTGTGTGTGTGTGTATACACACACACACACCAGTCATGTATCAGTTGTATCAGTTGTACTGATCACCACCATCATCGTAGGGTCGAGGAAAGTCAGTTCCTTCTCTGACGTTTACTCGATGACAAGCTGTGACCGTAAAATCTGCAAAAAGATTTTTGGTCTCAGTTTCCTTTTAAATTAACATTATATACTACTACAAAACACTCTTAAGATATTACACTGGTTATGAGCAACACATGTAATCAACTTGGCACAATGACATTTAGTTAATACTATAAAAATTATGAATTTACCTCAGTCACCTTCCTGCGTGTGTTGGCTGGGCGGCGTCTTGGGTGTGAGTGACGCCTTGGGGCAGTGAGTGTAGGCAAACCGCACCCACAAACAAACACGCATCGACTTGAGGTTCTATATAGGATCTAATATTGATCTTAAAGTACATTACATAGATTTTTCATGTTCATAGAAAACTATTGAACATTTCTTTTCTGATTACAGAGGAATAATAATGACATATGTAAACCCTTAAGTAGAGTAACAGTATTGGTGAAGGTATTAGAGCCGATGTTGTTGTTGCTGTTGTTGTTGTTGTTGTTGTTGTTGTTGTTGTTGGTGGTGGTGGTGGTGGTGGTGGTGGTGGTGGTGGTGGGGGTGCTTGTCGACACACTGGCGCAGGGGCTCACCTTCGTCTTCTGGGATGCAGCGCCCCTGTATAGAGTCAGCAGTTGGGGAGGTGAGTAAAACTGAATCCAACAGGTCCACCTCCCCCCCTCCCCCCCCCCACTGTCCCACTTCTCTTCCTTCACCTCTGCAATGCTACATCCTGCCGGAGGGAAGCACAAAGAGCAAAACTACATCTATTCTTGCTGATTCACTTTCGCCGTCAGATTCACATTCATAATGATAATAAGGTGGATTTTGAAAATGTTTCACTTAGCTTAACTGCTTGCTAAATGTAACAAATAACTTATTGCTCTAGCAACAGTAGTGTTGGTAGAGATGTTGCTGATTTCATTGTTGTTATTCTTGGTGATAGTGGTGGTGATTGGTGGTGGTGGTATTGTTGGTGTTCTTATAGTTAACGGCGGTGGTGGTGATGATGGCGATGGTGGTGCCGATGTTGCTGGTGTTGTTGGTGGCGGTGTTCCTCTACACAGTGGCACAGAGTTCCTCGCTGGTCCTGAAGGATGCAGTGCCACTCCCTGAGGATCATTCCAGCCTTGCACTACCCTGGCTGGAAGTAACAGTTCCCCTTCGAGCCCCCTTCCTTCCTGCCATAGGGACGCACAAATAACACAACTGAATACATTTTTACAGTTTTATTGGCGCCTTCACATTCATCTTCACCGCCGTCGTCAGGAGTGTCGCCGTCAGCAGCACCCAGCCAGCATCGTGATCGTGGCCAGGGTATTTCCTCAACCTGCTGTGGATAAAGAGAGCGTCAGTCAATCCTGCTGCTGCTGCTGCTGCTGCTGCTGCTTCAGACATTTTTATGCTCAGTAACCATCATTCCGTCCTGCCCCGTCCCGCCTCACTACTTACTGTAGCCGTAACCCCCAACGCCGCGTCCTGAGAATGAAGGGAGAAGAATATTATATTAACAAGAGTTATCTCTATCGTCACTGTGTTGTGGACACCCTCGCACTCTCGCACCCTCACACACTAACATGTGCACACACTCACCGCTGCCACCGCTGCCGAAACCACCGCTGCTACCACCAAAGCCACCGCTGCTGCCACCGAAACCACCGCTGCCGCCACCAAAACCACCGCTGCTTCCAAAACCACCGCTGCCAAATTTCCCGCCGCCGCCACCGACGAAGGGCCTGCCGCCGCCGCCGCCGCCACCGCCACCGACGAAGGGCCTGCCGCCGCCGCCGCCGCCACCGACGAAGGGCCTGCCGCCGCCGCCGCCGCCGCTACCGTAGTAGCTACCGCCACCTAGCACGGCAGCCGCCATCAGCACCAGCACGCACAGCACGGCCAGGACACGCTGCAGGGAAGTCCATAAGAACATAAGACAATACGATAAGGTACAAGAGGCTGTCAGACATACTCGTGGCAATCCCTGTGTAACCAAAGCTACCCAGTTCCACCTTTCGTCCTCATTGATAAACTTGTCTATTCTTCTTCTTTTTAAAACTAATCATTGTCTTAGTACTAACGATATGATTACTGAGGCCATTGCACTCATCAACTACCCTATTAGAGAACCAATGCCTTCCTATTTCCTCCTAAACTTAAACTTCTCCGGCTTGAACCCCTTATTTCTGGTTCTATCCTGTTCTTGAGTAATGCAAAGGAAGACAAACAGCAACTGACCCTGAGGTCCTTACGTTAATGAGAGGAGCGGCAGTGGAGGGCGTGTTGGTGTGGCGGGAGGGGAGGGAGGAAGGAGGGAGGAAAGGTAGTTGTGAGGTACTGGAGGGAAGGAAGAAGTGCAGCAGAGATGAGGACTACAAGTCACTGTGAAATGTGTGCTGCAAGTCGAGTGAGGAGATGAAAATTTTGGATTTTGAAGCAGGAGGATGATGAAACCTGTGCAAGGCGAGCACTCACCATGGTTTTTGTTGTTGTTGTTGTTGCGGGGGTGGATGTTGTGACAGCAATGCCTCAGTCAGTGTGATGCCCTGCCCGGAGTGTCGCTGCCTATATACCCAGAGCGCTGTTCTACCCGTGATCTCATATCCACCTCCCTCCTCGCCCTACCACCGCCCAGACCCATGGGGGGAGTGGCGAGGTTGGTACCCTTCGAGGCAGAGGCGCTGGGCTTTCCAGGTTCCTAGGAATACTTGCGACATTTTCATGACTCGAAGCTGCTGAGAGGAACACAGTTTTGATGGCTGGATGACGGAGGTGAGGGGAGGAGCGAGCCCCTCACCACACACACTTGTGGCAATTCTTTTTTTTCTACCTCTTGAACACTGTCCCTCTTACATATAAAGAAAAGCGTTTGTAGTATATTGTATGTTGATGTATTCCTAAGTACCGCGTAGAATACATACAATCCACGATCATTTTGCCTAATACCTGTCAAGATATCAAACATAACCTCTGTTTCTGTGTGTGTGTGTGTGTGTGTGTGTGTGTGTGAGAGAGAGAGAGAGTGAGTGAGTGAGTGTGTGTGTTATTTTCACCAATACTATCGTAATCCTCATCATTTAAGAATAGTATTTTTGCTTTTTTTCTGTTGCTGCTGCTGCTGCTTATAAGACAAAAAAATAAAGAAAATTAAATCAAAGAATAGAAGATAACATGATGGAACAGTAATAATAAGAATGATTTTGTAAAGATTAATCTAAAGAAATGATAATTTCTTCAAGTAATTTATTTCAATTCTTTATAATTCACAAATAAAAACTTTGTATAGATTTTTTAGATCAATAAATGTTTCAGGACAAAGGTGATAGATCAACAAATTGACAAGTTAGATACTGTATTTGAGATGGTGAAGTCTTCTTGGCTTGGCGCTGTAGCCTATGATTGTGTCTTCCGCTGGTGCCCGTATTATGTGAAAACCAGAACACCAATGTTGCCAACTTTTGTTTTAAACAAGTCAGATGAAAATGAATATGCTTCTGACAAGATACTACATTAAGTGGGAAATTATAGAGTATCATAAATGTGTAGTTATGGAAAATTTCTGAAAAAAAAACATGATGGTCTCGAATAGTTAATAGCCAGTGTTGGTGTAGCAGTGTGCGGGATCATTAAGTGAGATGTTGATAACCTAACCTGAAAACAGAGAAGAGTGGTAAAGCAATAGTAGAAATATTGCAAGAAAAATAGCTATATTGTTGCGAGAAGTGTAGTTTGTAGTGTGAGGTGATCTATGATATAAGGATTTGTTGGCAGACTGCATGGCTTGTGGCCAACTGACCGTCACTGTTGACAGAGAGAAGAAAATGTAAATTTCTGCCCAGTTATTTACTGGATTTTAGGGAAAAACTCAAAATTAAAAATGAATGGGTAAGTACATTTTTCTTTCATTGTCATACCTTTAAAAAGGTGTGTGTGTGTGTGTGTGTGTGTGTGTGTGTGTGTGTGTGTGTGTGTGTGTGTATGTGTGTGTGTGTGTGTGTATACACACACACACACCAGTCATGTATCAGTTGTATCAGTTGTACTGATCACCACCATCATCGTAGGGTCGAGGAAAGTCAGTTCCTTCTCTGACGTTTACTCGATGACAAGCAGTGACCGTAAAAACTGCAAAAAGATTTTCGGTATCTATTTCCTTTTAAATTAATATTATATACTAGTACAAAACACTCTTAAAATATTACACAGGTTTTAAGCAACACATGTAATCAACTTGGCACAATGACATTTAGTTAATACTATGAAAATTATGAATTTACCTCAGTCACCTTCCTGCGCATGTTGGCTGGGCGGCGTCTAGGGCGTGAGTGACGCCTTGAGGCAGTGAGTGTAGGCAAACCGCACCCACAAACAAACACGCATCGACTTGAGGTTCTATATAGGATCTAATATTGATCTTAAAGTACATTACATAGATTTTTCATGTTCAAAGAAAATTACCGAACATTTCTTTTCTGATTACAGAGGAATAATAATGATATATGTAAACCCTTAAGTAGAGTAACAGTATTGGTGAAGGTAGTAGAGCCGATGTTGTTGTTAGCGTTGCTATTGTTGTTGCTGTTGTTGTTGTTGTTGTTATTGTTGTTGTTGTTTTTGTTGTTGTTGTTGTTGTTGTTGTTGTTGTTGGTGGTGGTGGTGGTGGTGGTGGTGGTGGTGGTGGGGGTGTTTGTCGACACACTGGCGCAGGGGCTCACCTTCGTCTTCTGGGATGCAGCGCCGCCCCTGAGGAACATCTCAGCCTTGCCCTTCCGTATCTGAATCCAACAGGTCCCCCTCCCCCCCCCCCCCCACTGTCCCACTTCTCTTCCTTCACCTCTGCAATGCTACACCCTGCCTGAGGGAAGCACAAAGAACAAAACCGCATCTATTCTTGCTGATTCACTTTCGCCGTCAGATTCACATTCATAATGATAATAAGGTGGATTCTGAAAATGTTTCACTTAGCTTAACCGCTTGCTAAATGTAACAAATATTGCTCTAGCAACAGTAGTGTTGGTAGAGATGTTGCTGATTTCATTGTTGTTATTCTTGGTGATAGTGGTGGTGATTGGTGGTGGTGGTATTGTTGGTGTTCTTATAGTTAACGGCGGTGGTGGTGATGATGGCGATGGTGGTGCCGATGTTGCTGGTGTTGTTGGTGGCGGTGTTCCTCTACACAGTGGCACAGAGTTCCTCGCTGGTCCTGAAGGATGCAGTGCCACTCCCTGAGGATCATTCCAGCCTTGCACTACCCTGGCTGGAAGTAACAGTTCCCCTTCGAGCCCCCTTCCTTCCTGCCATAGGGACGCAAAAGTAACACAACAGAATACATTTTTACAGTTTTATTGGCGCCTTCACATTCACCTTCACCGCCGTCGTCAGGAGTGTCGCCGTCAGCAGCACCCAGCCAGCATCGTGATCGTGGCCAGGGTGTTTCCTCAACCTGCTGTGGATAAAGAGAGCGTCAGTCAATCCTGCTGCTGCTGCTGCTGCTGTTGCTGCTGCTTCAGACATTTTTATGCTCAGTAACCATCATTCCGTCCTGCCCCGTCCCGTCTCACTACTTACTGTAGCCGTAACCCCCAACTCCGCGTCCTGAGAATGAAGGGAGAAGAACATTATATTAACAAGAGTTATCTCTATCGTCACTGTGTTGTGGACACCCTCGCACTCTCGCACCCTCACACACTAACATGTGCACACACTCACCGCTGCCACCGCTGCCGAAACCACCGCTGCTACCACCAAAGCCACCGCTGCTGCCACCGAAACCACCGCTGCCGCCACCAAAACCACCGCTGCTGCCAAAACCACCGCTGCCAAATTTCCCGCCGCCGCCACCGACGAAGGGCCTGCCGCCGCCGCCGCCGCCACCTACGAAGGGCCTGCCGCCGCCGCCGCCGACGAAGGGCCTGCCCCCGCCGCCGCCGCTACCGTAGTAGCTACCGCCACCTAGCACGGTGGCCGCCATCAGCACCAGCACGCACAGCACGGCCAGGACACGCTGCAGGGAAGTCCATAAGAACATAAGACAATACGATAAGGTACAAGAGGCTGTCAGACATACTCGTGGCAATCCCTGTGTAAGCAAAGCTACCCTGTTCCACCTTTCATCCTCATTCATAAACTTGTCTATTCTTCTTCTTTTTAAAACTAATCATTGTCTTAGTACTAACGATATGATTACTGAGGCCATTGCACTCATCAACTACCCTATTAGAGAACCAATGCCTTCCTATTTCCTCCTAAACTTAAACTTTTCCGGCTTGAACCCGTTATTTCTGGTTCTATCCTGTTCTTGAGTAATGCAAAGGAAGACAAACAGCAACTGACCCTGAGGTCCTTACGTTAATGAGAAGAGCGGCAGTGGAAGGAGTGTTGGTGTGGCGGGAGGGGAGGAGTGGTGGGTAGGAGGGAGGAAGGAGGAAGGAAAGGTAGTTGTGAGGTACTGGAGGGAAGGAAGAAGTGCAGCAGAGATGAGGACTACAAGTCACTGTGACATGTGTGCTGCAAGTCGAGTGAGGAGATGGAAATTTTGGATTTTGAAGCAGGAGGATGATGAAACCTGTGCAAGGCGAGCACTCACCATGGTTGTTGTTGTTGTTGTTGTTGCGGGGGTGGATGTTGTTGTGACAGCAATGCCTCAGTCAGTGTGATGCCCTGCCCGGAGTGTCGCTGCCTATATACCCAGAGCGCTGTTCTACCCGTGATCTCATATCCACCTCCCTCCTCGCCCCACCACCGCCCAGACCCACGGGGGGAGTGGCGAGGTTGGTACCCTTCGAGGCAGAGGCGCTGGGCTTTCCAGGTTCCGAGGAATACTTGCGACATTTTCATGACTCGAAGCTGCTGAGAGGAACACAGTTTTGATGGCTGGATGACGGAGGTGAGGGGAGCAGCGAGCCCCTCACCACACACACTTGTGGGCCTTCTTTTTTTTTCT
>CM035197.1:21720008-21725008 GCA_020233015.1 Callinectes sapidus | reverse complement strand
TTGGCATGGCACATGGATAATATATTTCCATTACGACTTTTACCCATGACGTACCCTGTGCGCAGAACAACTGGTAATTTGTCTCAACCAACCATAACACACACCCAAAGGCACTAATAATTAATAGATCGTAGATGTAAACTATTTTCATCCCAACTACAACCACCACTCAAAAGACACATAGAGCTACATGACATAACAAGAACATCTCTCTGTACCAGAATTCTTGTCATTCTTAATAACACACATATGAATGAATTTCTTGTACAAAACTTTTTTTTCAACCATATTCTATATATTGGTTAAATGTGACTTCTAGTTAGTTGATTGTTCTTATTTCTATACTAAGTAGCACAGTCAGCTTTTTTTTTTTTTACTAGATAATAGTTATTTCCTTTGTTGTGTACTAATACTTTTTTTTCTTATTCTATTTTCTTCAATTGTGGTAGTGGCATTTTTCTTTGATAGTTAATTACTGAAGTTTATGAATATATTAATTTTCGTAGCAATAATATTCTTGACCCTGGCGTTATGTTCTACCTGTGTTTATTCCTTTCTTTCTCTCAAGCTTCCTCTTATCAAATTAAAAACATGTAACAAACATGTAAAAAGCTTGCGTAATCTGAATCACGTCTCCATTCCTTTTTTTATTTCTTTTACTTAATTTCTTTCCAACAACTATAATTTCACTTAACAATTTAACAATATTCAATTAACTCAAAAACAATACATACATATCTTTAGTTTTAATTTTACTTATTACAATCATAGGTAATACGTAGCTAATTTTGTTTTTCTTCACTATTAACAATCATAAAGCTACAAATTTAAGTTTCCATTGTAAGGGAAATATAGTTAAGTGTGTTGAGTTAATCAGACTTAAGTATAGACAAGTGTCTGTCTTAAACGGGAACTGCCACGTGTAGGCCTACTGGCTTCTTGCAGCTTCCCTCATATTATGTTATTCACTATAGGTATTCATACACATATATAAAGATTTAACAAAAAAATAAGAAGAATAAGAATAAGTTTGATGTACGTATATCAGTGTGTAGATTCCAAGTACATAAATATATATATTCTTTGTTTACTCATATTTCTTTCTTTTTTTTCGTCTGGTGCGTCTGCTCAGATCATAGACTCCTGCACCTGCCCAATTAATGTATAACGAAGTATAGAGATAAGCAGCCGTTACCCGCCCTTGCTGCGCTATATTGTTCCTCCTATTTTTCAAATAGTTTACTTTGTTTTTATTCAAGTAGCATTTTTTTTTCTCACGGAAGAGTCATCGTATTCTCAAATTAGTCAATTAGTGTAAATGTGAAAAGTAATGACAATATGTGTGTGTGTGTGTGTGTGTGTGTGTGTGTGTGTGTGTGTGTGTGTGTGTGTGTGTGTGTGTAGCGTTTATTATTTTCTTTTCTTATTTTTATGGAGATCAAAGTCCATTAAAACAAGAGAGAGAGAGGGAGAGAGAGAGAGAGAGAGAGAGAGAGAGAGAGAGAGAGAGAGAGAGAGAGAGAGAGAGAGAGAGAGAGAGAGAGAGAGAATGTGTGTACATGTGAGTGAGCGGGCCAGTGTGTCAAGAAGTACCACATTGCATACTGAATACGTGGACTATTAGAAACATCATCCTGAATCAGAGTATTAACATAATTATCCACCAGAGTTTACTAAAAAATTGAAATGTTAAGAGCGAGAAAAAGAGAAAAAATCAATAAAATGCAACACAAAGAAAAAATAATCATAGCAAGGTACATAACAAAAAATGAAAGAAAATAACAGATAGTGAAACCAGACACCATTTATGTTATTCGCTCATATAAGGAATATGAAGGTCAAGGTATTGAACAAAATATCACAAGTTGGAATTCAAGAAAAGCACCAACGAGGGAGACAGTAGTGTAGATTACCACGACACACACACACACACACACACACACACACACACACACACACACACACACACACACACACACACACACACACACACACAAGCGAGTGACAAACATCTATACGGTATGGTGTTTACGCAGACAGACAAATTTCAACTAAACTGCTAAAGTTGTTAAAGTTACCTGGTGCTTAAGACTGGAGATAGAACACAATACTAGCAATTGCAATGATAGAGGTACAAAGTGACGAAAAAGATATCTGTGAACTTTTGCTTATCTAAAATCCGAGTGAGGCTTAAAAGAAAGGAAATAAGGGTGTAACACAACAGTGCGACGCAAAGAATGTGACACAGAGATTGTGACAGATTTTACAGACATACAGTATATGACGCAGAGACACCTGGCAATATTTTATTATTTTTTCCGTGACGAGCATTTTATGGTTTTGTTTACAAGGCATTTTGAACGAGACGAATTGAAAGAACTAGAATCCGTGAGGTTTGCATTAATACCAATATGGACGCAGTTTGTTTATATGCTGGAAATGCTTGCGTACCAGAATGGGTTCAACAACGCAACTGACTCGAGGTTTTCTTTTGAGGTTATGATTAAACTATGATGTTGTAAAGGAGAAAGACAAATGTGCGCAATCCGTTTGGTGAAGCATTTCGTGATGAGACATTTTGGAAAACGGTGAACTTTTTATCACACGTTGTGTGGCAGGCTCTTACAGACACAGTGGAAAGTGTCAAACGAATTTGGAAGAGAAAAACTTATAACTTGATGTTTGTATTTGAAATGGAATGCGAATTCAATGTTTGTAATTGATGTAGAAAAGACCATTTAATATTAGCCTTTAAACTTGAAAATAAATATATTTGTACTTTAATTTGAACTGACTCTTATGTTTGTATTTTGCTGTTTTTGACTATAATTTCTGTACCTGAAATAGGAAAAAAATCATATTTCCATGTGATGTTTGGGAATCATCCAATATTTGTATCTGAAAATGCAGAGTGAGTTTGAGTGTCGTATTTTGATGTTGGAAAGTTTGTATTTGAAAATGAAGAGTGATTTTCAAAGTTTGTCTATGAAGTTTGGAAGCGAATTTGTTTGCATTTGAAGTTTTAAAAGTTAGGTAGTGAATCATGCCACGTTAGGAAGTTCAGAAGTCGTGTTCTGGAACCTAATATTTAATTTTTCAAATGAAGCAAGTGAACCGTTCAGAAACTACCATGTGATGACTGAGGCTCCACCACCTCTTGCTGGCTTCTCTCTCGTTTTCCCTCTCTCGACCATCACGCACACAAATACGCACATATCTAACTGTGTGTGTGTGTGTGTGTGTGTGTGTGTGTGTGTGTGTGCAAGAATGGATAAACATCACACAAATCCATCGAAAATCATGGAAAAGTAAAGATTCTTAAAAAGATACTAATGCATTTGTTAAAAAAAACATTAATTCAATGGTCAGTGAAAAAAAATCGAGATAAGGTTAAGCATTCTTCTGATTTCCATTCAAGTTTGTCTATTCTCTGTTCCCAGCTGGAGATAAGACAAAAAAACATAACAATACAATTTGATAAAACAATGGTCAGTATTGCCATCAATTTTTCCTTCCACGGCTGAACGGCAGCACAAATTTCCTTTTTGACCTCCAGTCCAGTTTATAATTACAAAGCCATATTGAGAGAGAGAGAGAGAGAGAGAGAGAGAGAGAGAGAGAGAGAGAGAGAGAGAGAGAGAGAGAGAGAGAGAGAGAGAGAGAACCTAGGTAAGGTAAGCTAACCCTCGCACACAACCAGCTCCCTGTGCTACCCACTGTCCCGGCGTTGTTATAAGAATGGTAGTAGCGAAGGTATTAATAACATGTACATTGTTGTTGTAGTCGGCACCGCCCTGGTGTAGTTCTCCCTGTCTTGTTGCCACACCTCCAAAACAACTCGCCGATGTTGGGTACGAAGGGAAGGAAGGACTTGCTGGGCGACGGCGGAGGCAGTTAAGTATCCAGGACCAGGATTTGGTACCTGGTTTTCCGGCCCGCCCTTCCTGGTTCAGAGGTAGCCCTGTTTCCGCCCGCCAGCCAGCCAGCCCCCTTTCCTTTCCTACGTGTCCGACAAGCAAGTGGTTTTGGGAGTGGTCTAAATTCTAACATTGTTCTCCATTTCTGTACGGGTTTGTGGGTGGTGGGAGCTTTTGCGGGCTTGGGTTAGATGCCTTGCCTGTTCTGTGCCGGCATGGACTGAGGCGCTGACTGAGTGGCACTGTCTGTTTGGCCGCGTGCATTGGAGTAAGCCATAAAGAATCGCTGACGCAAAGGAAGTGAACACGTCGGCAGAACACAAGGAACACTATCTGCTGTCTTGTTTCTCTATTGCTGGACGCCTGAGTTTCCTCGCCCCGAGTCTGACGTACCGGTGTACTTTTGAAATCGTTTTTTTTCCAGAGTTGTACAGTAAGATGTAACTTTTTAATCTTTAGAACCAATATGACAATAAGGAATTACATGTGTTGGAATGACAATGAATTTTGTTTAGATGAAAAAAGTAGATAAATTTTACTCAAAAGGACGAACTTTGTTGCCTTATACACATGAAAAAAGAAAAGAAAAATGGAGCAACTTCATTCTGTTTCGAACATTTCCGCACTTTTCAACTTCTTCAACCAGATGATACTAAGTGTTGTACTTACACATTGTCCTTCCATATCTAAGACACTTAAATGTAAACAAAAAAGGGTTCTGCCTATTAGTTCCTGTTCGCCGATAGAGCCAATGGAAAAACGAGTTTACGTATGAGTATAAGAATCTATACTAAAAAAAAGCTAAATAAGAGTTTTTTGCCTTGATTGGTTCTCTTTGTAAGATTCCCACGGCCAAAAGCGAGTTTCTCCAGTCCGTTGGCGCCCTTCTGCCACCCTAACCTTATCCACACGGACGCACACAACCGAACCTGAACAAAACAAACAATTTCATTAAAGCAAGGTATAGTGAAAGACGAGTTTAAAAACAAAAAAGCAACACGATTTTTCCTCCAAGTTTCAAAGGTTGAGTCACACCAAACAGTCAGGACCGGCCCAGACCAGAGGGCAGAAGGTGCGGGACGG
>CM035197.1:21715008-21717508 GCA_020233015.1 Callinectes sapidus | reverse complement strand
GACAGGTAAGGTAGGTAGAAATGGATGGCTGAGGGGACAGCGTGATGCTACAAGTATAGAGGGGAGTATGTGATGCCTGGGGTGACGCAGAACATGGCCAACTGAAGGGAACAAGGGGGGTGGGGAGCGAGGGGAGCAATACCATCCCTAACTCTCTACTCCCTCCCTTCCCCTCTAACCGAAGAACAATACCCACTACGAGGGGAGAGAGTACAAAAATTTGTTTTTTCTTCCCCCTGTACAAGGAACACCAAACCTTCAACAACAATAACAACAACAAAAACAAAAAACGAGAAAAAACTGTAACAATAACAACCAATGATAGATAAAACAAAACATTCATATGATCTTTGTTTAAAGAAATAGTCATTTCCAGATACACACACACACACACACACACACACACACACACACACACACACACACACACACACACACACACACACACACACACACACACACACACACACACACACACACACACACACACACACACACACAAACACACAAACCAACACACACACACACCCCAAACACACACACACACACCCACACCACACACACACACACACACACACACACACACACACACACACACACACACACTCAACTAAATTTTCAGTGATATTTTCTGCATTACAAATTAGGATAAAATTTTAAAATACAAATTACTTGATACATTGAGATAGAGTGAGGAAGGGAATGAGGGATGTGGAGGGGTGGATGGAAGTGGAGGGAGAGAGGGATGTGGAGGGAAAAATAAAGAAAGGGAGGGTAGGAGGAGGGAAGGACAGTGACCTAGGTGTGTTACAGGATTCCCGTCTTTATTTCAGAGTAAAATAAGGTTTGTTTTCTCCATCTTGTGCCCTAAGGGAAGGAGGTGTGGCTGGGGTGAGGAGGAGGGTGGGAGAGTTGTGGTGGTGGTGGTGGGTGCAGAAGGCACTGAGTCACCGTCCCTCTCCCACTCCCTCTCCCTCTCTCTCTCTCCCTCTCTCCCTCTCCCTCTCCTTTTGTCCTCATGGTGATATTTTGTCCTTTTCGTGCTTGTCTTACTGTATACTTCTTCGCTTTATTGCTTTTATTATTCTTATTCTTGTTTTTTTCAAGTGTATTTTCTTGTGTTACGTTTGGTCCCTGCAGTGCATGTGGTAGATTGTTTGTTAAGTTAAAAGGACATTTTTAAAACGAAAATAACAACCACTGAGCGAAATTTAACAGGAAACACCACAACCACCACCACCACCACCACCACCACCAACAATAACAACAACAACAACAACAACAACAATAACGTTACCACAACCGCCACCACAACCCCCAACAACAATAACAGCGCTTCACCACCACCATCACCACCACTAAAAACAACAACAACAACAACAACAACAACAACAACAACAACAAACAAGCCTGCCTCGCCCCACTCGTTTGTTGTGTCCTGTTATCAAGCTCTTTGTCAGGCTAATGGAGTTTTATGAGGCTAATTCCACCACTAGAAAGCACGAGACCTCCTCCTCTTCCTCCTCCTCCTCCTCCTCCTCCTCCTCCTTCTCCTCCTCCTCCTCCTCCTGCATTATCTCTTCTCTCTGGTCAATTCTAATCACATTAATCATTGGCTTTGTCTTAATCTTATCATCTTCCTCTTCCTCCTCGTCTTCGTCCTTGTTCTCCTCCTCCTCCCCGCATCCTCCTCCTCCCCCTCCTCCTCCTCCTTTTTGTCCTCGTCGTCGTTGTTGTCGTTTTCGTCCTTGGCCTGTCCTGCTCTCCCTCTTCTTCCTCCTCCTCTTCCACCCGTCATTACTTTCTCCTATCTATATTTGCGCGGTAATGTATCCCTTAATTACCCACGTGTCCCCTTAAATTGTCTCTCCCCTCAAAACTTTCCCTGTGTTTTTCCTCCCAAGGTTTCTTCCCTATCCTCTTCTCCCTTTTCTCTTCCCGGTTCAATTTTTCGTCCCCTTGTCGTTATATAGTGGCCGTGTTTTCTGGCGTTACCTTGTGTTCTGCGGTTCAAATGTTTGGCTTGTCTTTCCCCTTTATTTTGTTTACTGTTTTAGTGTCCCCCTCTTTCATCTTCATTGTTGTTGGTGCTACTGTTGTTGTTGGTGTTGCTGCTGTGGTTGTTTTTGGTGTCCTTTTTTTTTTTCTTTTCTCATATCTCCTTTCCTTGGTACTCGTTTTGTTTTTTTCTTTCTTTTTTATTTCATTGACTTTCTGTTATGTTTTTTTTTCGTTTTCCTCTTTCTCTTCTTACTTATTCATTTTTTTACTTTTTTTTCTTTCCCTTCCTTTCCTTTCTTTTACTTTCTTTCCTGTACTTTTTTTTCCTATTTTAACTTACACCTGTTCTCTCTTCTCCCTCCCTCCCTCCCTCCCTCCCTCCCTCCTTCTCTCTCTTATTAATTTTACCTTCACTTCCCTTCCATCTCCCTCGTTACTACCTTTTCGTCTCATCCTCCTTTTTCTTCCCTCTCTTTTTCCTCGCTTACCTATCTTTTTT
>CM035197.1:21662139-21683254 GCA_020233015.1 Callinectes sapidus | reverse complement strand
CTCTCGCTCTTTTTGTCACTTTCAAAGCACAGTAGCAGACAGACAAACAAACCTACGAAAATAAAAACAAACACAAGAAAATAAATAAAAAATAGATGAATAAATAAGAAAATTGAATATAACAATAATTAACAAAAAACACATATCTCATACTCCTTCTCACCTACCACTGTTAACCCTCCCCTTTAAACCCCCGACCCTTAATAAAACAGACTTCATATATCCACAACCTCCTTCACCCCCATAATAATAAAAAACATATATCCATCATACAAACCCCCATCTCATTCCTTTCCCATTAAACCCTACCTTAAACCCACCCTCTTCAACCACAACCCTTTCCCCCCATTAAAAGTGAGAAACAAATAAACCATGACGATCTATTAAAATTAAACACACTCCCATTATAAAAAAAAACATATTTCCATCATACAAACCCCTATCTCACCCTTCTCCCATTAAACCCCACCTTAAACCCACCCTCTTTAACCACAACCCTTTCCCCACCATTAAAATTTAGAAACAAATAAACCATAACGATCTATTCAAAAAGACACAAAGTCCTTCCATGCAGCAGGTGAATGATAGACAAAGAGGCGAGCGTGGCAGCCAAACACCGGGTGATTGAAATGAATTAATACAAGCACCCATGTCTCTGATCTTTGCGTGGTGGGGGGACGCGGCCCACTGAGGCGAGCTGCTGCCATTGCCAATATTGTTTGTGGCCATGTTGATATAGTGGCAATAGTGAAGCCAGCAGCAGGAGGAGGAGGAGAGAGGAGGGCTGAGAGAGGACAAGGTGAGAGGAGGAAAGGATGACAGTACATAAGGATAGAGAGGAACAGGAATAGTGAATGGAGGAATGAAGAATGAAAAGGGAAGAACAACGATTTAAAGGGGGAACAAAAGATAAAGATAAGAGAGAGATGAAAAAACATACATGGTGAAAGAGAGAACGGTGAAAACACAATAATGAATCCAGAGAGGAGGAAGAAGAAAAGGAGGAGAGAGGAGAGAAAAAAGAGAGAGAGAGAGAGAGAGAGGGGGGGGGAAGAGAGTGTCAGTACATCAGAAAAAAGAAAAATACAAGATAAACATGAACAAGAAAAATAAAGAACAGAATGAGATAACAAAGAATAAAAGGAAAGAGCGTACAGGAAAATAGAGGGAAGGAGATAAAGGAGGATAAATATATGTTAAAGAAGAGAACGGTGAAGAGAAGGCACTAGTGAACCCAGAGAGGAGGGAGGACGAAGAGAAGGAAGAGGAGGAAGAAAAAGAGGAGGAGGAGGAGGAAGAAGAAGAAGAAGAGAAGAAGGAAGAGGTGAAGGAGGAAAAGGAGAAAGAGGAAGAAAGATTGTCAGCACATCAAGAGAGAGAAAAACAAACAGAAAAACGCTGAACATGAACAGGAAAAATAAATTATAGAAAAAATAACGAATCATAAAAGAAAAAAGTACACAAAAAGGGAGAGAAACAGAGAAAAGAGGATAAATTAGTGTTAAAGAAGAGAACAGTGAAGAGACGAGGGAGAGTGAACCTAGAGAAGAGAGAGGAAGAGGAGGGGAAGGGTACAGAAAGATACAGAGGAAGAGGGAAAGGGTGATAAACATGAGGATTAACAACAGGAATGAAGAAAGAGGAAGAGAGGGAGAGTGCGTAAGAGAGAGACAGAGAGAAAGAAGGATAAAGGTGTCGAACAAGAATAGAGAGGAGGGGAAGGAGAAGAAGAAGAAGAAGAAGAAGAAGAAGAAGAAGAAGAAGAAGAAGAAGAAGAAGAAGAAGAAGAAGAAGAAGAAGAAAAAGAAGAAACACGAAGGAGTAAAGAAAACGAGGAGAAGGAAGGAGGAGGAGGAGGAAAGGACGTGAGAGAGTACAAGAAGATGAAAAAGGAGAAAAAAAGCGATAAACGTGACTTAAATAAAGAGAAAGACGAGGAAGAACACACAGAGACGATGATGATGATAATGATTGTGATGATGGTGATGATGATGATGATGATGATGATGAGGATGATGATGATGATGAGAAGGAGGAGGAAAATAAACATGAATTAAATGAGAAAAAACGAAGGAAAAACACACAAAAAATAGTCAAAACATCACCAGATTTTTTGTTTTTTGTGGGTTTGTCATGTGGACAGACAAAGAAGGAGAAGGAAGAGGAGGAGGAGGAAAATAAGACGAAGAGGAAAAAAAGGAAAGAAGAGAAGACGAGGAAAAATAATATGAAAGAGTACATAATTATATCAACTCTTTCAGTACTGGGGCACATATTCATTCTTCTTATCCTTTGTCAATTTAATACAGCTTCAGAAACTCAAGTGGGGATTAAAACAGTACAGACTCTGGCCATTAATCTTCTGACCACCATAGATCCTTCGTAATGGCAATACAATAGTGTAATCAGATTAAAAAAAAAAAACTCGTGGTAAAAATGTATCCCAGTACTGAAGGGGTTAAGATGCATAAAGTATATTAAATTATTTTATGTTATATTTACTTTACTTTCTTTCTGCATGGCTGGGTTTTTTTTATTCCTTTTTGTGTTTTGTTTTCTCTTTAATATTTTTTTCAGTATTTTCATGTTTTCAGCGTCCATTTTTTCCTATTTATTTTTTATTCATTCTCTCTCTCTCTCTCTCTCTCTCTCTCTCTCTCTCTCTCTCTCTCTCTCTCTCTCTCTCTCTCTCTCTCGTGTTATCATTGTTTTCATAATATACAGGCAGGAACACAAGCAGGGACAGCTTGTAGCAGGAACTGTAGCAACAACAGCAGCATTAGCAGTAACAACAATGATAGTAGTAGTAGTAATAGTTATAGTAGTAGTAGCAGCAGCAACAACAACAGTAGTGTAATTATCTCTAGTTACTGTTTATATATTTATTTCCTCATATTCCTAGACTTTTTCATTCCTTTTTTTCTGTTCATTGATGTAGAAAGTAAGGTTTGGTGGATGAAAGTTTCTGACATGAGAGAACGGGAGCCGTGCAGCGCTGCGCCACAATCTTCGTTCACCCCAGCCAGCGACAGGAACTCTAGAAACAACCTTAACTCAGAGACAAACACAACAATTCAAGTGGGAAAACACGTCAAGAACTGAAATACCGTATGGCGAGATACTAATCCGTTCGCTCAGAGAAAAATGCGATTACTGGCAGACATTCCCCAGCGCAGCGTCCGAAACTGAACGAAAACTCGCGAAATTCAGCGTACTTAACATCCCACCCTTTGCTTGAGTAATGAAAATGGAGTTTTGAGTTGTCTTTCGTGTCTCCCTCTATGCTGGACCAGTAGGTGTTCGTTTCCGTATGTTTTCGTCTGGTGGTTGGCCAGAGTTGAGGTAAAGTTGAAGGAGGAACTAGTTTTCGTCATGTTGAGCGAGCGCCGCGGAACATGGCGGGAGAGAATCGATAGCGGCCGACCATAACTCGCTCCGGCTGAACCCAGTCTTCTGAACACGACCCACGGCTGCTGAATGATCCAAGTGGAAAGTATTAATAAATCCTTACCCTCCGCCCGTGTGTTTCATCTTTATTTTCGACGTTTTTATTTTCCCGTAAAATTAGTCACGGCTCGTTCCGTCGTGTGTGGTGTTTTATGGAGTATTCCCGCCCGTCCCGACGCGATGCAAGGCAGAATACATCGTGAACTATTAGTAAACTTTCAGCCTTACAGCAACTCCAGCACAGAAATGAAGCAATGAATACGGAAGCCAAATCCTCTGCTGATTATCATTACTGCTCGACAAATATTTGGGGCGAAAAATTGTGAAACGATTAAATTACAAGTGCATCGATGTTTATCATAAATTCATGGCAGTTTCTTTATGTTTCGTTATGGCATTTCCAAACGCCAGCCCGCCGCGCCCTTCCCAAGCCTCGGGGTGAATGTTACGAGGCTAAAAAGGTGCCATATATTTCTCAAGCAGACGTAAATGACGCCTTCGTGAGACTAAATCCACAAAGTTGCGATCGCCGGACGAGCCTTTCGGGGAAGTGAAGTGGGCCGAGTGAAAAGATAAGGCAACGCTGACACGAAACATTCTCAAAAGCGAGAGTTCGTCGATACCTTGGTTTTATAATATTTCGCTTTCTTCCCATTGTTTCAACTTGGTCTCATTGTGTCGCAGGCTTCCTCTGAGCAGCGACCGTCACCCGCCGCCCTGCACCCGCTGCCTCAACACACACCAAACACTGCTCAAACTTTCTCAGTCGGGACCCATTGCCGTGACCAGATCAGCGACCCTTTAAACACGGCGAATGAATGAAAAAAATTGCAAAAATCACCGCCTGTTGGATATTTATTTTTATTTCCGCAAACCAAAAGCTAGCAACGAAAACTTTTGGAAACTGTAGATTCAGAACTGGCACTAGTATAGTTTCTACAATATTTCGCTTGTTTTTCCCCACACTACGGGTCTTATTGCTCACACGTCCTCCCTTTAAGAGACAGCAGGTATTACTTGTGCCCGAGTATTGTGGGAGGTATGACACGGGCGTGCATGTGTGTGTGACCAGATAATGTATAGAGAAAGAAGGAAGGGCACAGGCGAGCAAGAGGATGGCACCGTTCTCCCAGTCTCCAAAAGTAACGGTACAGCCCGGATGAAAATGATGGTTGCTGCTCCCAGCTCTTTCCAACAGTCAAGTGTGGGTGAACGTTCCCAGCGAGTGCACCACGTATAAACTTTTCTGAATGCATAGTACAATTTCTGTGTCTCATCAGTTTCACGTTAGAGTCGACTCCGTGAGTGTGTGTGGGCGATATTCTTTTAATGAAGGCTTACCACGGTTGCCTGTTCTCGTTTACGTGTGTGCGATCAATTCGTACGTTTGATTAGTTAGTTTATTATTTAAAGTCTCGGTCCGGGGGCTCCTTGCACTTTTATCAACGCAAATCCAAGTGCCTAGTCATCCTTACTCCCCTCGCTCGCTCGCTCGCACACGTATAAATCTGTCTCCTCCCGTCCCTGTGTCACTCCCTAGCGCTCTGTTTCAATACATTTCCACCCAAGCCAGACGAGACAAAAAAGAAAGAAAGAAAAAGCGAAACTGTGAGCAGTGGACGCACGAAATACTGTTAGTCTTCCACCTGTTGTGTGAGGGGCTGGGCGGACGGCAGTGGGCGCGAGGAGGCCGAGATAGAAGGCTGATCAGGGTACTTCCTTGCATCAGCTGCCTTTACAAGTGGTTCAAGACCGTGCCAAGTGGCTGGTGGTGCGAGGCAGTAGTGGAGAAAGAGTTGGAGAGAGGAGAGAAGGGCGAGGGCACCAGATAACATATGTGGGGATACCCGACCCATTCATTCAACCATCCATCTATCTTCCCTCATCACACTCGCTACAGCCTCCGCCCACCCTGCAGAACACTTGTTGCACGCCACATGTGTACGTGTATTTGTGTGCATGTATGTGCATGTGCGTCTGTATATTCTTTTCAACAAGACTTCGACCACGATGAGAGCCTTCCTGAAAGCACCGTTCGGGGGAGAGGGGAGCTGTGCCTGTCTGGTGCCTGGCTGGGGGTCCTGCCTACGACCGAGAGGGAAAAGCACCAAACGAAAACGAATGATAATTTTGCTGCGTGGAGTGAAAGCAGCCAGTTGCACCTGTCTCGCCCACACACGCCACCCTTCCCCAGTCGTACCTGAGCTGAGCAGGTGTACAAGCGTGTCTCCCCCTCTCTGCTCCTGCTCATGTCCTCTCCTCCATCCACCGCCGCCGCAGCTCGCGTCATGGCTAGTGAACAAGACAACCAAACATACGTGTTTACATCCAGAAAAAGAGAAGGAAAAAGAAAGATGAACGAAAAAGAAGGGAAAAATCATGGTGGTGTATTTACAGTGCAATTTAGATTGATTGGATAGTGCAGTAATGTGCGGGAACAGCGAAAGAAAAAATGAAAGAAAAAAAAGATGATTTCTCTTTCTTTCATGATTGCTGGAAAATGCTGCAACCAACAGTACGAAAGTAAATGTCGCGAAGATTTAGCTAAGCAGAAACAAAAATAAACACGAAAGGAATGTTCTCATCAGATAAAAGATAAACTGTCCGACCAGGAAAGATAGCGGACGATGGAGAAGATTGGAAAATGGGGAGGAGAATCTGCGGGAGAAAGTGGAGGTCATGATTACGAAAAGCGTGGAGAGAGAGAGAGAGAGAGAGAGAGAGAGAGAGAGAGAGAGAGAGAGAGAGAGAGAGAGAGAGAGAGAGATGAAAAACGCAATCTTGTCACAGAAAGACGGATGAAAAAGAAAGATGAAATATGAAAAGTCACTAATGTATGAACTGTACACCGACAAAGAGAAGAAAAGAAAAGTAATAGAAGACTCGCAATAATAACGAAGAATTGTTTAATTAAAAGAAGAGAAAGCTATCCTTCTTCAATCTCCATCTCCACTGTCCCGAGCATCCTTGACGAGACTGAAGATGAAAGATAAAAATAAACAAAAGGAGAAAAGTGAGATAAAGAAGAAAATAAAAGGAATGTCCTTGCGCTCTTCCCTCCTGTGCGCTCACTCAGACATGGACAAAAATAATTATAGAAAGAAATTGGAAAATAAGAAGAACGGAGAGAGAGAGAGAGAGAGAGAGAGAGAGAGAGAGAGAGAGAGAGAGAGAGAGAGAGAGAGAGAGAGAGAGAGAGAGAGAGAGAGAGATTTCCATAGGAGCTCACTGTCATCAGTTTTTACTCCTTCATACTTGCCAAGATGAAGAAAAGAAATAAAATTAAAACTGAAAACCAGAATGAAAAAGGAGAAAAGAGGAAAAAACACTACTTATGTAACCCTCTGCGTTACTTCACCAAGACCTACTCAGGCTCAGCAAAATGAAGAAAGAAAAGTATTAAAAAAAGGAAATACATCCGAAGGGAAGAATAGGGAGGAGGAAGAGAGGAGCGAGAAGCACAATGTGGCCCTTCCTTCTGCCCACCCCCACCTCCAGCCATTCAAAGTTGGCGCGTGTTCCCATACGAGGCTGAGGCCGTGACGTCAGGCCGCAGTCAAAACATTAAAGATGGCGAACCTGGCGAGTGGTGGAGTGTACCAGCAAATGGTGGTGCCCGCGCCCTACCACTTCCACCAGCCACAGCCACAGCCCATGCCCACCGTGACACAGGAACCTGAGCCCAAGAAGGAACCCAAGAAGCGTAAAAAACCTGCAGAAAAGGCAAATGGCGAGAAGAAAAAGCCGCGTATCATTGGGCAGACCGCTTATATGGCTGGGCTCAGACTGGAGCTGGGGTCAGGAGACGGCGGGGAATGCTCCAGGTGTAACAAGAAGAAATGTTTCAAGCATGCAGACGGCAAGTAAGTGTTCAAATGTGGGCGCGGGCGTGAGCTGGGGGCGGGTCGCGGAGGCTGCTGGCGTGGGCTTCTCGCTCATCTCGCTAGGATGCTCTCCCCGCCTCCTCATCTCATGCATCAGTTACCCAGCTAGTGATGTGTTTTATGAGCTGTCTGTCAGTTTGCTTTGATGTTAATGTTGGAATGTATGCAGGTTGTAAGGTTTCATTGGTGTGTACACTTGTCCTGAACGTTGGTGGTGGTGGCCTTTCAGTGATGAACAATGGCAGGACTTTGGCACGCATCGCCTGTCTGTCCTATGTAGTATTCATTGTTTCAGTATGTATCAATCAGTCTAGTAGTGACTGCCTTTGAACTATCCTTATCTCTGTATAGCTATGACAGACATGGGATGTCCTTGATAATTTTATGATGTAGGGTTTTGTTCTTTGGTTTTTATTGGTGACAAGTCTTCTGTTGATCGACATGATATGGCACTCATGTTCTGGCATTCAAAAAGCACAGTTTGAGCTGGGATGTAGGTTACATGGTCAGGAAATAGGGAAGGATAGCATAGGTACCAGCTTTGTCACTCAGTTATCTACACACAGCCTTTCTCTTACAGAAACAAAAACCAGCTCTCCAAAAAGACCCCAGAGGACACAGTGCTGCAGATGAAAAAGCACATGCTCAAGCTGCTGACCATGCATGACTACACAACGTTCTGCAAAACTGACCAGAAAAATGGACAGCTGGATGTTGACATTTCCAAGATGCACCGTTCCTACCTGGAAGAACATGAACCTCAGGCCTTTGAGCCACCCCCTTCCAATGGTTAGTGTCTCTTGAACCTTATCAATACAAGCTTAGGGTCAGCTCAAGCATCAGAATATTGTGATCAGTGTCATACTACTAAGACAGTGAGCAAAATGGCATGTACTTTGTATTAACACAATTGTAATGCCTAGCTAATAGTTGTATCAACCCCAAAACTACTTTTGTAATTACACTAGCAAATCATTGTTGGTGAGGATAATTAAAGTATTTGATGGTGAAAGAAAAGTTTAGGTGTAGATTTTGGTGACCTTTTATTTCTATCATTTCCCATGATTCAGAATGGCTGAGGTAAGGGTTCGTCATGCATACACTCACAGGCTCAGTCATTTACAAGCATCTCCACATCTTAGTCTCTTGGGATCTATGAATGAATGTAGATGGATTATATAGTAATATTTTGTTTCTTTTTTCAGATCCGAATAGAGAATATAAACCTAAAGTCAAGCAGTGGCTGTACAGAAAAATATACTTAGATGAGTTCAAGAGCTTTGAGTATGCAGAATGCAAGCGTAAGATTGGTGATCTTAGACGAAGTATAGACAGTGTCATGATGCAAAAGAAAAAGAAAGCACCCAAGCCCAAGCCTCCTGCTCCTTCTCCACAGCACCAGGTCAGTTCACCACCAGAAAGAGCCTCTTCTCAACACCCACACACACATTCATCCATTCTCTCTCTCTCTCTCTCTCTCTCTCTCTCTCTCTCTCTCTCTCTCTCTCTCTCGTAATCCATTCCACATTCCACAGGGCTTCATGGCTTTATTTTTCTAAGCAATCTTTCCACATGTGATCCTGCAACTCTTTTAGTGTGCTACTGGTATATCCTACCAGGTGATGCCGCAGGACTACAGCATGAATAGCCATAGCCCAAACACTCCAGGACCCACTGACATGAGCAGAACAGCCATGCCAGTTACCCCAGGTGCTATCATTGCCGCCACCCCCCACACTCCAGCTAGCAGCACAGCCACAGGAGGCTACCAGGTGAGACTGAGACTTGTAGACACCTTGTGTCACGTATCTATTAGTGTTTACTGCTGATGGTATTGCTTTTCTCAAGTCAGATATAATTGTGTGGTATTATTTATTGTATTATTCATTGTAATAATTTTTGCAGATTAGCATTGGAATGTCTGTTATTTGAAATTTTTACTACTATTGCAGCCCAATTTAATGAACCTTGGTGTGGAGACGACCACCACTCCTGTGTCCTCCATGGCTGCCATGGGAGCCACCTCTACATTGCACAACTCCCTGGCCACCTATATGACTCAGCAGGTGCAGCCAAACTTGCTATTTGGTCTGGGACAGCAGCAGCAGCCACCCCCTGCACAGCAGCAGCCTCTTAACCTTCAGACGTCTCATCAAGGTCAGCCTACCATGCAAGCTCCCCCACACCAGGCCCCAGGTAGTGCAGCACCTCCAACAGCAGCACCTCCTTTACCTCTCAACCTTCATAATCCATACTATGTGTCACTTGGACCCATGCTCCCTTTACCCATGTCTACACCACAACATAATCACCAGCAGCAGTTTCAGCAGAACATGTTGCAGCAACAGCAGGGTATTCCCGGAGGTTTTAATCAGCACACTATGTATCAGTGAGGCAGAGCGGTCCCTGGCCCCACCCACTACCACCCGTCCCCTGTGCCAGCGCAACACCAGAATCAGTATTGTCCACACTCGCGCTACCAGAACTCCTGGTCCAGTTCAGGTCCAGTCGCACCCACTAACACAGTGGCTCCAGCAAGACAGGTCAGCTTCCCCCCAGCCTATGCTTCCTCTCAGTCCCACCAGTGCTACATCCCCAACTCTGTGCCTCAGGTGGCATCCTCCCAAAACTTTACATATGTACCATCTTCCGAGCAGGGTACCTCCCTCCCTCAGCCTGTCTACCAGAATGTAAGCAGCAACGACTCCCCTCAGACTAACTGCACCTCAGATAATCAAAAGGTGTCCCTTGCTTCTGCCACCCTTCCCTCTCCCTTGGGTATCCCAGGTCCCTCAGGAAATTTCTCTAAGCCTGAGCCTCCCCTTCCTGCACCACAGCAAACCATAATTGTTGTGCCAACTTCAGTGGCTCTACAGAATAACTATATCATCAAAAACCTACAATCCACACCACAGCCTTCTATCCCCCATGGCTTTGCGTCTCCACAAGTAGTGGTGGACAAAAGCCCCCCCGCCCCTTCTCCCCTCACTACCCAGGCTGGAACTGACCCAAAGGGTAAAATAATCTACTTACCCTCATAGTAAAATACATAGTACACATAACTAGACCAACATTCAGGTACATAACAGTACAGTATGCAGTATTCTCCAATAGTAGGTGTATACTCATGTATTTTATTACTTAAAAAGTAACTAATAACACTCTTTAATGAGTGCAATGTGTGGTACAGAGGACAGTGGCCGAACATTTTTTCATCCCATCAATTTTGTGGGACTAAGGGGCCGACTTATATTAACCTCACGTAGTTCCCTGTCAGTGCTTGTGTAGCAACAGCAACAGAAGATGACAGGGCACAAAACTATTTTGTCCTGTCAGGCATTGTCAGACTAGGACCATGAAACACCACAAGCCTTATGGGGCTGACTCATATTTTTCTGGTATTGTAAATAATATCGAAAATAATTATACATATGTTATAGTTGACGAGTTCCTGGCTATTTTTTCTTTCCTCAGTATATCATTTTGCAAGATATATTGAATTACTATGAGTGGCTGATTTAGTAAGCTAATGGGTATATTAACTGGCTGATATTAAAAGAAGTACAGTACATATATTGTTGAATGAAGACACTGTTTGGGCTTCCTACAACAGGACCTTCAAAGTCTAGTTTCTGATGTGGGAGTGTACTTCAGATGTGGTGAGAGAACACACATGTCCATATATCTGTGATCAACCCCATTTTTTCCCCCCTTCTTCCTCATAGTGTGTATTGAATTAGATGTCTTTCTGTTCAGAAAGTGAATTCCATAATTGTGATTTTACAAGACTATGCATAATATTATTTACTTCTTTCCCTTATATTATCAGTGTATTTTATGTACATTATTATTATTATTATTATTATTATTATTATTATTATTATTATCATTATCATCACTAATAATAATAATATTATGTTATATTTCTTTATTAGAAATATACATTTTGGAAGAGTAGAAATTTTAGCCAATGTTCATTGTCATTGGATATATTTGTGTTTGCATTGAGCGTGTGATGAGCACGGTGTGAGATACTTGATATGCCCTGGTTAGTGGGATTGTATACTTCCTCCTTAACTGGTTTATTGTACATATACTTATATGCAGAATATAAAGCTCTTTAATGAAATCTGTAACATAACACATTTCTTGAACAAGCTCTCTTACTGGTACATATAAGAGTTTTGATAAGGGCATAGAAATATATTTTTATCATGGTTGTACCATAAAAGCTTAGGAGCATCCCCCTTGTAGTTGACTCTTGAACCAAAATTTGCCTCAGTAACTAGAATTTCTTTAAATGGCATAATTATCATAATTATTTTCTATTTTATTCAAAATACATAAGCCCATTGGGTAAGAAGTAAAACGCTATACATTTCCCAGTGTCATTGCTGCTACATGGGGCTTTCCTCAACCACCAATCTTGTACCTCATTCCTGGGCATTGTTGTGAACTCATGTAGGTGAGGATGCTACTGCAACACACACACACACACACACACACACACACACACACACACACACACACACACACACACACACACACACATAAATGTGGTACCATTCATGTATGAGGGTGCAGCTACAACACACATACAAGGTGCCATTCATGTGGAAGAGGAGTGCAGCTATGGTTAAACACACTTGATACATTTGGTGCCATTCTTGTTGTGTGGCAGTTTTGCTGTAGCTTTCTTCACTGAGAAGCAGCATCTTACTTATACTTCTATGTTTAATATGAGGGCATTATTGCTATCACAATTTACTTTAAATCCCGAGTGTCAAGCACTACAGTTTGGTATGAATGAAGTGTGGCCTATTTCACTATGAAATCTTTCATCTTTGGCATGTTTTCATTTTCTTGAATCTACATCAATGTACCTGCATCCTGACAAGCAGAGTCATGATGTATATGATGTGTTTTCAAAATAACCACTTCTGTTACCTTATAATTTCATGATGTTTTTATCCAATATTTGACAAATTATAATATACATATTCAAGAGGTATTACTTAGGCATGATATGAGAGTTGCAAGTTATAGCAGAGCATTTCTTATGCTTAGGCAGCCCATCATACTGTATTTTGGATACATTAGATAGGAACTTTTTGAAGCACAAGGCTCACTTATACTCATTATTCATAATATCATGGGAGCTCGAGGTCATGGGGGCCAAGACTACTTAGGGTTTTTGTTGGTAATCAAGTGAATATTTATATATTTTCAGTTTGCATGTATTCTTCCAGATGAACAAAAAGATTAAAAGGATGTAGGCCCTGGACTGTTAAGAGTGTGTGTGTGTGTGTGTGTGTGTGTGTGTGTATGTGTGTGTGGTAATCCTTTTGTGAACTTGGATGTGCCAAATGTATAGTGACAAATGCATCATCTTCATATGAAGGTTCAGCATGCAACATAATTTCCTATATCTAATTTGCCCCTCCAGAAACAGGTGCACTGTTAAACACTTAGTAGCCTAGACAGACTGTTGATTAAGCTATGTGACTGTAGACCATTATTTACTGGTATTATCTATTGGTTTGTAATTATGAATCATAAGAGATTACCAATGCAGGTTGTATAAAGTCCAGATTCAGTGTGTGCTTTGCCTTAGTTATTACTGGCTCTGAGATTGTGACACACATGGTTTGTGAAAGAATACATCATCATTATAGTTTTGTAAGGCTGTGCCTTGCCTCCCTGAGTCAGTCAGCTTGTGTCACTTGATGACAGCTTGCTGAGCATTGTAATTATGTGCAGCTTGTGCATCATGCCCCATGTTCTGTATCCTTCTCAGGTCTTCATCTCATGTATGGTTTATGGTGCATTGCATTATACAGTCAGATGTAGCCTCTGTTGTCTGTTGTCTCTTTAGGATGATTGAATGATACTGTAGTAAAAGATGCAACTCCTGACCTTGATGATTATGTTTTTTCTTAATCTCTGCTGAAAATTATGCAGTGGGAGTGGGAATGAACTGTAATTGCAACAAGGCTACAAAACTTTTTTTTTCCACTTGCAGTGGAGTTCTTTCATTCCTTTTCTTTTCTAATTCTATTAATCATCTTCATTTATATACAATACAGCACATTTTGTTGGTGTGATACAATGCTCTCAACACCAAGTTATTTTAATATGCATTCATCGACAATCATTGTGGTGGGAAAAAATACGCAGGTTTTGTGGGAAAAATAAATGCAAAATTTGTTACTATTACTTCAATTTTAAGGTTATGTGATGATGAAGGTTGAAAGAAGAATGATGAATTAACACAAAAGGTTTTGTACCGATACTACTTTTCTGTTGATATTGACATTACACATTTCATTTCTGGCTAATACCAATTGTATTGATACAACTAATGCTGTTTGCAAAGAAACTGAGGAATGTTTTTTTTTTCTTTGTCATAAATTGTCAAAGAGCCGTACTGTATAACTCACATGAGATTTCCACAGACACGCTTCTGTTGTGTTTTTTACAGTTTAACTCCATTTTTTTCATAGATAATTTATAGTGGTTGCTTTTTAGACAACAAGAAGTATTTCCTTTATTCACTGGGACCATTATTGGAGTTAAAACTGAGCAAATTTATCAATGATGGAGAAAAAATTGGAATAGATTTCTTGTGTTTGGAAGCCGATTGTACAAAAAGCACAGCAGTACCCGTAAAATAGTATTATTGGCTGGTTGTTACAATGAACTGGAAAGCTTTTTATGTTCTCTCAGCTCACATCATCATTAACCAAGAGAAGAGTCCAATATAACTGGTGAAAACTATTATTATTCACCGTAATATTGAAAGCTTGACTATTATTTTTTATTTTATTTACTGGAGGTGAATCTTTGTTGGTTGTGAATGTAGGTTAGAAATGAAAGTGTATGTAAGTTAATGTATGTAGTATACTATCTTGATGTGTTTTGTAGGACTTTAACTTTATAGTGTATGTAAATGTGTGCAAGTATATGTGTGGCTGTTTTGCTCTTCACCTTACCTCAGGCTGTCTGTTAGGTGGGGCATTGCTGTCTTATTTTCTTCCCGAGTGAATCAAGTGCTGCAGTGGCAAACCCTTTCTCTGAATGGTTTAGTCTGGTATTTCCATAGGTTTCATGTCATAGATTTATTGAAAACAAAAGGATTCATGCATCTTTTGAATAGGGATAAATCTGATTTGTTCCAACTGATGCATGATTATTTTTTATCAAGTGCAACTTGAATATGGTATCTGCCATTAAAATGAAATTTTGTTACAAAAAATCTTCATATTTTTCTTAAGATCCTTCATGTAGCAGCAAAATATGTTTATGCTCATAACCTTTGTTACCTGACAACATCTTGCCGATCTTTCCAATTGCCGACATCCTAATTATTTTTAGTCATTATTACTGTATCAGAATGAGAGTTTGTCATGCAGGAGTGGTCACCTGGGTTGCTGACTGTGCTGTGGTGTGGTGGCTCCCCACCAACTTCACCACCAGGGAGCAATAATTCACATAGAAGACATTGTAAACATTAGCTGTGCTATATGTAGGTGGAAACATTCTTTTCAAAGGCTTTTATTATTATTATTATTATTATTATTATTATTATTATTATTATTATTATTATTATTATTATTATTGAGGTGAAGGGTGTAAGCTCAGGGTTCAATTGGAGTGTGTACTGTATGTACATGGTCTTTTCAGGTGTAGTGAAGGGCATTGATGTTTCATGCAGTACTGGGTCTGGAAGATTTATAAATTAAGGTCTGATAATGGTACTATTATGTCTAAATCCTCTTTTATGTGGCCAAAACAATCTAATTATATTTAGGGGTATATGATTTTTTCAGTAAAAAAAAAAGAAAAAGCAACTATTAAGCAGCTGTGACTATTTTGTAAGCTTAATTTTAGGTGACTATACCTCCACTTTTTTGCAATACTACATTGTTCTATGAGACACTTTTAAAAGAGAGGTAAAATGTCATTCCATGTGTATATTCTTAATGCAGAGTAGCAATGTGTTCTAATGGTGTTTATTTAATGGAGACTGGTGGCAAGAGCAAGGCCAAAATGTGTTCACAGCCTCCTAATATAGATGTTGCAGGGAATGTCATTGTAATTTATGCTAAAGTTAGTTTTATTTTTATACACATTTGCACAGTAAGCCTGCCATACTTAAGGATCATCTAGCATATAGGACAGGACTGCGATTCCTACCCCTCCCCCTCTTCCTCTCTTTAGTTATCTTCTTAGGTATATGAAATAATCTAAATATATGATTTGTGTAAATGGTTCAAACTACTCTCTCTCTCTCTCTCTCTCTCTCTCTCTCTCTCTCTCTCTCTCTCTCTCTCTCTCTCTCTCTCTCTCTCTCTCTCTGTCTCATAAAGTGTTATCCTTCCTCTATATCCTCTACAACAGAACAAGGTTAGGTTAAGGAATGTCCATAATTGAACAGGAATCTTGGTTTACAATCCAATCTGTAATTTTTGACCCACCCATTTTCCTTTCATAGTATTTTCCTCTTACCTTCTTTGTAAATAAATCAATGACAAGCAATAATGGAAATTTGCTGTTTTATCAAGAAGAATGTTTTGTCCTAGATGTTGATTCTAAGGCCTGGTTTTTGGTTTCCAGTTGCAATTTGAGCAGTGTTATGGCAGCTTGAATGCCTTGATGCTCAGTGCAGCGCAACCTTGCACTATTTATTTTATTTGTTTCTATTGCCAAGAAGTGTACAAAGTGACCTTACACTATTATATGTATATATTTGGTGCACTACAAGGTCACTCTGTATGTTGTGTACATTTTTATATAAAATGATTTTTCCCCTCCTCATAGTTGAACATTGTAAAGTGTCTCAGAAATATTTGTGGTGGTCACTGTTACACACCAACACACAGGCACACTTATGACACACCAGTGCTGAGCAAGGCACTGTAAAGTCTATAATGCAGGTGCTGATAGAGATGTTTTCCCCTCACACAAACACACAGGTAAAGAGAGAATAACTTCTGTTTGCTCTGGGCATTACAAGAGAGTAAGCACATGAACATAAAGAAATTTACATATTTACATACCACCTTTAAAATTCTTGCACTGTTAACTAAAAATAGTAAGTACTAAGTTACAGATCATTACTTCATGAAAAATGCAACTTCAATTCTTACAAGTACACACACACACACACACACACACACACAATTTTCATCTTCACTTTGTGTATATGTTTGGTGCTGTTACTGATGCAACCACTTTCCAGCCGTGATACTGAGCGCGGGGCAGCACAGCACCGCCATGCCTCAGCCAGTACCTGTACATAATATATTCCAAGTCAACTGTATTAACTGTAATGTGTAAGGGCTGTCAGATAAATTTTGTAGCCTTCTAACCTCTCTTTTTAAGCGAGATTATAATGAGGGGCAATGGAGGTTTGGAGGTGAGATAATCCTTCTTTGTTCCCTTTCCTTTTTTTTTTTTTTTTCCCTTTTTTTTATTTATTTATTTTTTTTATTTATTATTTTTTTTGTAGACAGAGTCTTACGATGATAAAAGAAAATGTATTTTATGCTGCTTTGGTATATAATGTAAAAAAAGTATGAGAAATTCTTGGGGTAGGAGTAAGTATGCCATAAATATTTGTTTTTAATTTCGTAATAAAAACTAAGAATAATGTACGTCTTTTCTCTTTTCCTTTCCCTCTAAAGCCTTGCGACAGAGCCAGGCAGTGTGGCCCCGGTGGGCCTCTGGTGATCGTGAATATAGTAGTACTGCATTACCTCATACACTTCCATTCCTCATTTCTTCCTTCTGCTATTCAAACACATACTTTCCACATGGAAAAACAACAAAAAATGCCAAGAACACTGAAAAATGAGAAATATCGGCATGGGAATGCTTCGGTCAGTGCCGTGGTGGGCGTTGAACAGTGATAACCACCTCCTTTGGATGGTTATTAATATCTTTTTGTGGTTAATTCTGGCTTTCTTTTTTCACCATAGAAACGCAAGGAATGAAACAATATAATGATGTACAGACTGTATGTAAGACAGAGGTCCGTCTTCGCCTGTATATTTATGTACTACATACATGCGTAATTCATTTCAATAATCGCGAGGAGAAAAAAGACGCCTGAATTCGTTTGCACTACATTTTTTTGACATGCTATTAAATATTTTACCACCATAGCAACGCCATCACCACCACCACCACTACCACCATAACAGCAAAAATATGAAAGCATCATCCGGCCGAATTACATGGAAGTAATATCAAAAGTGTCAGTAGTTTTCAGCGATGCCACCATGAAAATATTAGATATCTAGGTTATTGAGAAGGAAAACAACCAAACTACATTGAATATCTAATATTTTCTGAAGACAACAATATTATTTCACTTTCCAGAATTTCAGATTCTTTACAATATAAAGGACACAATATCATTTCTTTAATTCGACAACATGATTATTTACAAATGGAAAACATTAATATTTAGTCTAAGTTTTGTTGAATGTTATTACTTGGAGTGTATGCTTCTTCCATTTTTTTTGTCATACCAAACATCAAAACAATCCTAGACGTATAATGAAAAAAAGTATATGACGAATCATTGATTTAAGTAAATAAATAAATTAATAAATCTTACTCGATTTTATGCAGTCGAATAAGTTTTCATACTTTGTCAACAGAAAAAAAAAAAAAAAAAATCGATTTCACTAATAACACATAGAAAAGTGTAACCTTCCTTATTCATATATGTATTTTACTTTATTTATATATATACGTATTTACTTCTCTATTAATTTTCTGCACATCTATTCGGTGACGACTCCCGTTGTTGCCCTCCACCTCCCGCCTCCTGCCTTTTATTTATTGTTTTTTTTCATGAACGAACTTATCAGAAGGAAAGACGTGCTCGTGATAGTTTCCTGGATTATCTCCACACCATATTGTAATAAATGACACCATATTATTACAAACAACTAGGGAAGGAATGATAAATAAAGTAATAAGAATATTGAAATAATTTTGTGATGAATATGGTATGATTACAAATGTGAAAAGGAATATTTTTCGTCGTAATTAATAGAATAGGGTGATCTAGGTCTATTTAATAATATTATTGCCTAACATACAAGACCTCCTGTTAAGGGTGACCAGAGCTTGGGATTTTTCTCAAGATCTTAGGATTTCAAACTTCATCTTGGGATCTTGGGAATTTTTTGCAGAAATGCCTCAAATCTTGGGATATTTCATGTCTAACTTTATATTGTGTATTTCAAGTCAATTATGTACTTTTTTCACAAGGAATCTCTTAAGAAAAGAAACAAACATATACTCAGTAAAGATCTCTATGTAATGCATATTATGTGTATATACGCGTTCAGAGTGAGACTCGAACGGGAAGGCAGCGTATCATACTCGTAGAGTCAGATAGGCAGATACGTACAGGCCGTGTATAAGACGCGTAGTAGTAGTAAAAGTAAAAATGGTAGTAGATACCTCGCTGTTCTCAAATTTGTATTGCCTTCTTTTTTCTCTTTCATTGTCTATTCCTTCTCCTTCCTTCATCTTCAACCCTTTAATTTCGACCCGAGCCGAGCTGAGTGGAGTTGAGTCAACTTTTTTTGTCTTCCATATTTGAGCGGTATTTTCTTTTTCTTTCTTTCTTTTTTTTTTGTCCTGTCCCTCCTCGTCCTCGTCCTCGTCCTCCTCCTCCTCCTCTTCTTCTTCCATCTCCTTCTTTATTTCCTCCTCCTTTTCCTGCATTTAGTGACTTTTCCCCTTTCTGGCAAGTTTGAGAAGTATTACGGTGTGCTGAACGAGAACATGAATATTTACCATTGGTCTTGTTCCTTATTTTGTCAAACTCTCCTCTGTATCATCATTATTGTGTTTTTATTATTACAAGATCATTAAGTACAGGGAATTATATTGAGAGAGAAAGAAAGAAAGAGGGTAGAAATTACATTGAGAGAGAGAGAGAGAGAGAGAGAGAGAGAGAGAGAGAGAGAGAGATAGAGAGAGAGAGAGAGACAGAGAGAGAGAGAGAGAGAAGGGAGGTGGTCAGGGTGGAGAGAACAGCAGCGCCATCCCCATCCCCACTTTTTGGAAGCTGTTAAAATAATATGCTAGTTCCAGGCCAGCCATGAGGGTGGGGTGTGGGGTGTCTGGGACGGAGGCGAGTCAGTGTGTTCTGGGGTAAGGTACAGGGAACTGCACTGCGTTTAACCTATTGAAAAGCCTCAGGTTGAGCGGATACAGACGATTTTTACCTTAAAAACAGTCTATTTAAAGTAAATAACGGTATTTCACGATGTTTTTGACACTGTAGTGGCGTATTAAGACGATCTTTACCTGAAAGAGAAAGTTCAAGTGACCAGCGGGAGTTCACGAGTATTTTTGAGTGGTTTTGATGGCAGAATAAGAAGACTGTGCTAGTTTATTCAGTGCCCAAGTCATCTAATTCCTGCACTGAAGCTGCAAGATGGAGTAACAGATAGTGGATTGTGCTATTACACCCACTACCCTTGCCGTGTGTCAAGGTATATGTAAGATGAGTCACCATCCCCCACCCGCGGCGCCATCTTAGATTCTTATTTTATCGGTCATTTTAAGCCATATCTCTCAATCATTACAGGCTCATCTTGCCACAGTATGCAGCCATTGTACTAAGCTTTCATAAGAGCCATTCAGACATTGCTTTCGTGGTCAAGTTTAAGTTTAATGAAGGTGGGAGTAAGATAGGAGGGGGGGCCGTACCCCACCACGGAGCCTCCGCCAGCCGGCTCATATATCAGGATATTGTCTTCGTTTCTGGACTTTATTTGGAATCAATAGTCAAACTTAACGCTTTCTATGAATACTGCAGCGTGTTTCAAGTGATTTGCATGCGTGTAAGGGATGGAGATCGCTGTGATTGGCGTTATCAGGGTGGTAAATAAGGGAGAATTTTTGCGCTAAATTTCTTGGAACGCCAAATGCACTTTTTTATTTGAGGCTGTATCAAGCTGTTATTAATTGCAAGAGGTAGTCCATATACAATGATGTTTTATGTCTAAAGTTCAGTGAAATGAGTGGAGAGGAAAAGTGTTATTTAACGGTGTCAAAGTTACATTAAAAACTTTATTATCAGCCTGTGAACAATTTATTTCTGCTTCTAACTCACTCTAAAGTGTTAATAATAATAAATAAAATAATCAAAATTAATTAATCGATTGTTTTGAAATGGGTTTTGGTTCTTCTGAGGTGGTAATCAATGGATATTTAACGAGTTTTAAAAAGGGTCATATTTTCATAAAATGGGTTTTTTCCCGTGGAATTTCTTTACAATTTCTGTTGTTAGGAGTGTGTTTATACTTTGGGAATTAGTTATCCTATTTATCAAGTCGGATCAGATACAATAGGTTGATCTAAAGGCGTTTTATCGAGGGGTCATTTTTAAAATGGTTTACGCTACGTAAATATAAAGCACCTGTGACATCATCAGCCGTGACGTCATCAGCTGTGACGTCATCAGCTGTGACGTCATAGGGCAGGCGCCTCCCTGCCCCCTTACCTTCCTGACTTATATGCCATATAAAGCATGAGTTACTGTATGTTTACTGTGTTTGCGTGTGTGTGTGTGTGTGTGTGTGTGTGTGTGTGTGTGTGTGTGTGTGTGTGTGTGTGTGCGTGTGAGTGTGTGTGTGTGTATATTGGCTCTTTCTATATCTATTATTGTGAAGTGTTTTTTTCGGGTATATTGAGGTGTGTGTGTATGTGTGTGTGTGTGTGTGTGTGTGTGTGTGTGTGTGTGTGTGTGT
>CM035197.1:21611280-21624358 GCA_020233015.1 Callinectes sapidus | reverse complement strand
ACACACACACACACACACACACACACACACACACACACACACATACACACACAGACACACACATACATACGTACATACATGCATACATACATACACACATACATACATACATATACACACACGTATAACTTCATTTTCTATCTTTCTCCGAACTCTAACATTAGAAACGGTGCGTATAATTTCGTTCGCGTCCATCAAGCAACCCCAGCGGAAAAATAAGCGAAAAAAGCGCCAACATAAAAATAAAAGTAGTAATAAGTGAAACTGAATGGATAAAGATCATTTTTCACATACAACAAAAAGACCCACCAGCGCAATTCAAATGAGATGCAAAAGTTATACTAATGATTAAAGGCGAGTCTGACCTGAAGGACGCGAAGGAACAAAAGAGTCACCAAACCCTCGTTATGAGAAGGGATTTAACTATAGACAGACCGGCCCGGGAGAGGGAGAAGAGGCTGAGAAATATATACTCGTATTTTTAATCACACCATTTAATTTAATTTCACAGCTTTAAATGATGATAGAGAAGACCAAAGTAAAATCACATAGGTTTTTAACTTAATATTATTTTTACATTATCTTTCCCTGTATTATTCCTAGTTTAGTAGTAGTATCCATATCGTAGTACCTCAAGTGATGAGCCGTCTGACTGTCTACCATGAACGCGTCTCATAATAAGAGTAAAGGGTAAACTCATGTGCTTTTTGTGGGGGCAACGCACTCTCAAATATTTCAAGCTTCTCACTCCGACAAACTTTGTAACAGTCCATAGTGAAAGTTACTGAGGATCTTATATTAGGAGTCCATTCATATTTCGTGTGATAACGAAGAATTTTCTATAATATAACTAGAAATATGAACATTTTTAGAACCAGAGTAATCATCTCTGTGGACTTCGAATGTGTAGTGGTAGTGAGAAGATGAAACATTTAAGAACATGTGCCTTGGTCTCGCATACTACACAGCACGAGGCGTCAAAGGGTTCAGGGCAGTTTTAAGTCATTCATACTTAAAGCTTTTGTTGGTTCAGTCACTCCTCTACCTACTTAAAATCGCTTTGTTATCACCACTGCCACCGAAGCACCCTCTACCTCCTCCTCCTCCTCCTCCTCCTCCTCCTTCTCCTCCTTCTCCTCCTTCTCCTTCTCCTTCTCCTCCTCCTCCTCCTCTACACTCCTTTATATTTAGTCACCTGCAGAAATCACATTAATGAAGATTATATCCTCATCATCATCATCATTATGGTTTGTTTTTTGCCTATAGTATAACACGCCCATAGCACGTATTGTTTTTGGTTTTGTTGTTGTTATTGTTATTGTTGTTGTTGTTGTTGTGGCTGATGTTATTGTTTTTTCCTATAAAGCGACAGGTGGGGCTGTATATGTAGATATTTGGTTCTTTGTTATTGTTTTGCTGTTTTAGATGCATCTTGTTGTTGTTTTTTGTCCTTATCTATTTCGAATGGTGCTCTAAAAAGGTGGTTATGAAGACTCCAGTCATGAAATCCTGTTCATTTAACGTTACTAGCGAGTGTAGCGACCAATAGCAGCATCAGCAAGGTGGGAGAGATCAATCATAGTATCACTAAATACTGGGGGACTTTTAAGAGATCTAGCAACATCTCACGAGTCAGTGGGAGACACTCAGGAAGGAGATCACACGGGGGGAAGAATGGCACTGACCAATAGCAAGCCTCGGGGATGGGCGCACGGGAATCCCACTGACCAATGAGAAGCCTGGAGAGATCAAGTTCCCAGGTAAAAACCGGTGGATTATTCAGAAGTGCTGGCAGCAATGAACAACAAGGAATAATAAACAAAAATATGAAAGAATAATATAACAGTAATAAGAAAAAAAGCAAGGTACCGGAGTCTTCACAAGCCCCTTTAGGGATTAATACCGTTTGCACATCGTTTAGTTTAGCACCCTAAGGCACCAGCAGCATATAATAACTACTACAGGCAGCCGGAGCCGCACCCCACCCCGCATTTCGGCACCATTAAGATCACAGACATGACCCAGGCGGGCGGCGAGCAGGGCGGCCCCGCGGGAGGTGAGAGCCACAGCCCTGGTAACATGAAGGAATCACAGACTCGGAAGGGCAATTGACTGGCAAAGGGTGACGCGGGATTAGGGGAGTGTTCGTTGGGGTTAAGGGCACAAAACATGAGGTCTTGAATGAAACACCTGCCTAGCGGACTCTTGAGGGATGCGACCGCGGAGTTGAGGGAGCGCAGGTGTATTCAGGTGTGTACATACGTAGACTAAAGGTGGCTAGGTATGAATTGCACTTGGGAACGGTAGGATTGCGTAGCTAGCGTTGGCTTGAGGTAAGCATGTCTGTTTATGTGTTCAAGTGTGTACCTAATTGTAAGAGGTGTTTGCGTTCGTGTACCTATTTGTATTTAGCTAATTTTGAATAGGAGTTAACTAAGATTTCTCCTTGTGTGCGTGAAGAGTTATACAACCAGATGTAGAAGACGTTGTAAAGTGCTTATGTGTTTGTGTTTGTACGTGTAACGACGTAAATGCATAGCTAACAGTGGAAGGTAACATAGCAACACGGGAGAGGAAGGATAGGTATGAAGGAGACACCACACCAATGGGAATGGGGACATAACCCAACCAGACAAGCCAAGATTGGAGAGGGAAGCTGAGGTAAGGAATAACTAACGTGGAAGCACAGCCTTACTGAATAATGGGTTAGGGAGAGAATGAATAACCTTTGTTTTCGAGGAAGACGACTAATCTGCTAAATTACTACCACTGAGGCACTGATGAACCCCAGGGGCGAGGGAGGTAGGGTCAAGGGAGGAATGTGTGTGTGGGCCGCGACTCTCACTCACTGGATGAGGTCAGCAGCGTTGTGAATATTGTATATAATCGAGGACGTATAACAAAACCGCAGAGCTTTTTCCTGGGTGCCGCCTCGCCCGGGTCTACTTGGTATTATTATTATTACTATTATTATTATTATTATTATTATTATTATTATTATTATTATTATTATTATTATTATTATATCACAATTACGATAGGATGAAAAGTAGATTGATGCAGTAGACCTGATGAAGTATAGAGTCTCCTGAATCGTTTTATTCGCCTTTTTAAAGTACATAATATATATATTCACTATTTACTTCCTTCAACTTTTTTTTGTATATTTTTTTTGTATATTTATGTTTTTTTGTCTTGCAACGAGCGGGGCGTCAGGAAAGGATGTGCGAGAGGTTCCCCGCCGTCGTAGGTGAGGTGTTCAATGTATATCACTTCGGTTTCCCCTAGGCTAACCTCGCCCTCAGAACAAACAGCATGTGAGTCATTCCAGATCCATTCACCGTATTTTGTACGTGAACAATGAATGATTGGGCGAGTGTGGACCAAACAGACGGCCTTTATCTCTACACCCATAACCTTACTGACTGGCTGATAGGACGAGCATTCACCAATCATGAGTGAAGGAATGAGGAATGGATGGGGAGAGGCCTTATTCTGTAATGTTATAGGATTACCGCCCATTATCATCTTTGCAACACCGAATCACTTGTCTCTTTCCTTCTTTCTGTCTTTCTCTCTTTCTTTTCTTTTCTTGGTTATTTTGTACCAAACACGAGGGAGCTGAGCTGAAAGACGCAATTTGTAGGCGGGTGTGCATACAGTGCCAAGGGTTAACGCCATGCACCTCTAGGACCTATTGACTTACGTAATCATCTATGACTGTACACCACAAAGCATCCTAAACATACACAGACTCACACCTCGCAGCCCACCCGACGCAGCCTGCTACTTGACTCAAAACAGAATGTGATAAGGACCAGGATATGAAAACCCTCTCTCTTTCTCTCAACTCTCTGGAGGTAGCAGTGAGTAGGACTGATGTAATATATGGGAGAAGAGGGACGGGGAGGGAGGGTAAGGTGAGGTAAGGCCAGGGAAGGGAAGGGAAACAAAAAACGTGTCAGAGAAAACGGTTCTAGATATTTCGTCTTGAAGGGAGAACTGAGTGAATAAGAGTTGGGAAGACTTCTTGGATAGTAATATTGTAGAGATGAATAGGTTAAGTTATAGTTAGGCTTGGTCAGGTTAAGTCAGGTGTTGAGGTGCGAGGTGTTGTCTGTTCTCACCATATAACTACATACGATTGGCCGCCGTCGCCGCCACGGAGCGACGTTGGACATTAATTGACAATATTCCAAAACGGACATCAAATTACACTGGACCGGTGCGTTTTAGTTTTGTTTGTATGGATTGCTTTTACCGGCGGCGACTGGGAGCGTAGCAGTGGCGATGACAGTTCTCTTTCACCTCCTTCATTGCTGCCAACATTCGAATGCTGATTCCCAACATTAGCTTCCTTTCCTTCCTTCCTTCCTTCCGTCCTTCCTTCTTTTCCATACTTTCATTTCATCCATCACTCTCACCACCACCACCACCAACAATCAGATTGTCTCTCATCCTCACCACACTCAGCAACACAACCACCACCACCATCCATGATATAACCTCAACACCATTTCATCACCACCACCTCTTCACCACCACCACCACCAACACTACTGCCAGACTGTCATCATGACCACCCACAACTCCCGCCACAACCACCACCACTGCCACCACCACTGTTACTGCCATACCAATTGCTGCCGCCGATATAAAGTTTATCTATGGAGGATGTGCAATAATGATGAAGTATCGAGCGAGCGCATACATGTCAGCCGGGGCTATTGCGAGTTTGTTGTGTGCTGGTGGAAGTCAAACGGAACCAAAACCGATCAAAAAGAAACGATCAATTTGGAACTCCTCGTCGTCTCTTCGGGATTGAGGAAAAAAACGAGAAAAAACACAATTCGCTGAGGTAGCTGTTGTCGCCAAGCAAGAGTAATACTAACAGTTAAAAGAGTGAAAGCGTGTGTGTGTGTGTGTGTGTGTGTGTGTGTGTGTGTGTGTGTGTGTGTGTGTGTGTGTGTGTGTGTGTTCAGAGATATTATGATTATTATACTTATGTTTCTTATTTCTTATTTTTGTTGTCTCTTTTGCGGTTATTTAAATGTATATTTTATTTGAATTGTAACTATTAGCATCATCATTGTCACTATTATTATTATTATTATTATTATTATTATTATTATTATTATTATTATTATTATAATTGAGATGTCACTGTCTTTATCATCAACGTCTTGGGAATTAGAGTAAAATTAGAATAAATTTCAAACGGTCTTCGTTTTTGTTATTAGAATTGTAGCATTACTTATCTATAGATTAATAATTATATCTTTATGGTGTCGTCTTATAAGGCTCCTGATAGGATAAGAGATAGGATGAGAGACATGACGCCACGCCCTATGGCGCCACACTTCAGGAGCACGAACACACACTTAAGACAGCATCACACTTCACCCCGGGACAAGGAAACACTTGGCACTGTTCACACCGCCGTCACTGCTCGGCCTGAAGGTATATACTAATAATATATACTACTCGTACACTGCGGGGGAGGCTCGCCCAAGGGGTAAGGAGGAACTGGAGTGGTTAAGACGCGTAGATTATGAATGAGCTAAGTGATGAAAGCGGGAGAGGAGGAGCGGAAGATGCAATGGGCTAGAAAAATTTAAATGTTTATATGGCTATTTCCTATATTGCAGTAAATCCTTGAAATGAGACAATATGGAAAATTGAAGAGTCTCATTCAATTAAAAAGTGAGGTGGAGGACATTATAAAATTATGCGTCAGAATAATGATTATTACAGAGCTGGGAAAAAATAATGTGTCCTGAAATGCATCAAAGCTTAAGTAGAACGAGTTGATATATAGGATAATTGGAATAATGAGTTAATTAAGAGGTGGGAGGTAAATTAATTCTTCCTAAATCATACTACACGCAACTGAACATTGAGAAAATAAGATAGATAAAATTCTATAAAGAATAATTCCTGAAGATTTTAAGACGGCAATGTCTTAGAATTCATAAACGTAAAAGGGAGAAATGAAGTCTAATAATAATGTTAGTTATGCTAAGAAAGGAAAGGAATATAAAGTTCATGTGTAATAAACGAAAAAGGTATGACGAAAGAGACTGAGACGTGGCTGCGACTCCTTGCTAACATGCTTTTTTTTCACGCACTCAGCCACGAAGGAATAAAAGACAAAGAGAACTAGAAAAAAAAGGGAGGAAAAAAAAAAATCCCAATAGAAAAGAAAGGTGAAAACAGGTAATAAATTTATGCTGTGAGGACATGTATAGCCAGAGAATGAAGCCCCGAACCCTTGAGAAACAAATCTTTCTTCGAACTCTGAACTGGAAAATCCTGGGGAACTGAATTATACCGCGAAGGGCCTGACTCTCTCCTCCAGCCTCCCGCGAGCCGTGAGATCTGACGCTGTTATCTCTCCAAATATACATATTAAGAGTCCTCTTCGTCCCTCTCAGGCAAGGAGAGAGAGACTATAGATCACGGCGTCCCATTCAGACGAGCCTCCACCGCTATAGAGGATGAAACCCGATCCTATCACAGAGGGACACGTAAGCGCTCTTATCCGATGTTGCCGATGTTGAAATGTTTTTTTCCTTTCTCTCTCTGTTGTCATATATTATTCAGGTAGAAAATAAGGAAGGGGAGAATGCATCCTTAGGTTCTTCCTTTCTATTCTCTCAGCATATTATAAGTGTATTCTTGAGTTTGAGGGTCTGAATATTGTTTGGAATATAGAAGTATGGTGGAATCTTTTTAATCGTATGGTAGAGTATTGAAACGGGATCTGGAATGCGAAGAACACGAATTGATTTTGTGCTTCCTTTCTTCTAATGTTGTCGTCGAATGTTACGGTACTAATAGGGAAGTCGGAAATCGGTTAAGTGTTTACAGGATAGTTTTTAAGAACATTGGTTGTTTTTTATAGTTTTGCTTAGAACGTTGATGTTGAGAATTGGTGATCATAGAGGGGTTATTAAAAAAAAAAGACTAAGTAGGTCTGGATAGGATTTCTAAGAATGATCACTGGAATGTAAGGATGGTGTTTTCGACAGTTGGTATGATGAAAGTTTAGCGATTTATTTCTTTACCTTGTTGTTTATACATTACGGTAAATAATATATAGTATATTGATGGAAGTTTTCAGTCGATATACATTCTTATTTCTATTCTCTTCCTCACGTTGCATTCCACAAGTCGGATAAGAGGAGCTACGCATCGTGGTGTACTGTATCTCCCCGAACTCTACTGTTACTGTAGTTTATGTACATTCCTGGCTTAAGTCTATTGCACACTCCACCGCTCTGCCTGGATATCCTTGGGACTACGAAACTCTCGCCTGTATAACTGTATATTGCCTGTAACTGTATTGGTCCAGCGGCGCCCACGTGAGGCTTTGTGTATGTACGTATGTTGTTTACGATGTACTTGTAGTGTCCGTGATTGCTTGGATGTGAGGTTGGGTTACTGTTGTTGTTTTGGTTGTTGTTGTTGTTGTTGTTGTTGTTGTGGAGTTGTGGAAGTGATGATGTGGGAGGAAAGTGCTACTTCTGGGGAGCCACACAAAGATCCCCGGGGTGTTGTACTGGTGGATCCTGGTACCCTGAGAGACCATCACGTGACCTCTGAGTGGAGACATATTGCAGAGTTTTCTTTTTTTACTCTGTACCCCACCTCTCTCTCTCTCTCTCTCTCTCTCTCTCTCTCTCTCTCTCTCTCTCTCTCTCTCTCTTATTTATATGTATTATTTTTAACTACTTATCATATTCTTAAGTTTCTCCTTTCAAAGCACGAGGACCATTTGTGGGATGACTTGTATTGTCCATCCACGTAGCCTTATCCTAACCTAGATACTTCCTTATTCCTAGTTTTATGCTTATTTCTGCGAGTGGGCAAGGGGGAACCCCGGTAAGAAGGAAGGAGGGGGGTTAGGGACGCGTGTCAAGGGGCGTGGGAGTGACAGCCTTATGGGTAGACAGGCTTGCATCACCGCCGAGCCGCCGTCCCCGTCAGAAGCAGGGCTCCTCGCGAATACCAACCCTCCCTCGTACCTCATCCAGCCTGAGTAAGGAGCCCTATTCTGAGGCGGTCAGCCAATCAGAGGACGTGTCTCGGCGGAGCAATCAGGAAGCTAACTCACCCATAAGGAATGTCTAAGGCCCTCACCTCCCTCCCTCTCCTCCCGGGAAGGCCCCTTGCCCCCCTCAGGCTTTAAAAGGGGACAAATCTCGTTAGGAAATCCTTTGAGGAGAAGATGAGTGAAGGGTGGAGCAGCTCTCTCCAGGCTTGACCCGATCTCCCCTCAGGGCTGGCTGTTGCACCACGTCAACGCCACACAAAAACACTGCACGCCACCACACCGGCAAGGGTAGAAGACACGCCGCCACGCCATGCTTCACCACGGAACTCCACACCTTGGCTAGTATTCTAAAACGCTTTGCTCTCTCAACTGGACTATCTTCAACAAGTCACATGGAGAATGATTCAGGTTCTCAGGGGTGTTTTACTTATTTACGTTGTAGAATCCCTGTTAAACTATCACTAGAATCATGAAAACATCCTTGAGAACCAATCTAACCTCCCTTGTAACTTGTTGAAAGTTCATTAACACACCGCCTCAAACTACACTCAAGACGCATGACACCCAATGAATGACAGACACTTCAGGAACCTTCACATATTCAACAGCACGGAATAAAGCATAGCGCAGCACAGCTCTGAGGGGAAGGAGTTAAAGAAAAATGAGGATCACGCCCAAGGACAAGCCTGGAGGTCGCTGTGGTCAAATATGAATCACTCAGAGGATCGATTGTGATGTGATAATCCATTTGACCTATTTGTGTAAGGAAAAAAGTGATGGAAAAAAAATATTAACCATATCTATTGTGGTATCATGGTATGTTAATTGAAAGTGTTGATGTTGTTGAATGTTATTATTTACTTTGTTGTTGATGTTATTGTTGTGGCTGTTGTTACCGCGAGTACATCTGAGTTTGTCAATGAGATCCCCACCTTACACCTTCTACATGCGCAAGTGCAACATAAGATAGAAAAAAAAGAAGCTATTCCTTAAACCTTAAAGCGAAGATAAATACACCTTTTGTTTTCCATTTAACAGACTTAAGATATTTCGGCTAGTTTTTCCTCCTCCTCATTCTCCTCCTCCTGCTCCTCCTCTCCTTTTTTTCTGTTTTATTTTTTATTTTTTTCCATTTAACGTTTCTGTATTGTTAATCCGAATAAATTGTGCGTTAAGTTGTAATCTATCTCGAAATCGTCTATGCTCTCTAGTAAAAGCAAGACAGAGTTAATGAAAGATGTATTACACTGAAGAGTTAGTATGTTGGTTACAAATGTTACCAAGCACGTAGCATAAACAAAAAAATCGATAGAAAGAAACATTGACATTATTTTTGGGGAAAAAATAGTCACGGAGAAAAACAAGTCACAGTTATTCAGGCACATATGTGGGAAAAAAAAAATACGGAAAATGTAAAAACCAAAACCCCAAATCACACGCCAAAAACAAAACAAAGAAAACAAAAAACAAACAAGCAAACGAATATTTATAATGAATTAGGGACATGGAATGGTAGAAGAAGAAAACGAGGAAGGAGAAAAACAATCCAAAAAGAAGAAAAATGGAGAGACAAAAAACAGATGGGGATTAAGATTAATAGAGCAAAAAAATCCTAAACACGCCAAAAGAAAGTGATAGTACTATAGAAAAATAAGAAAAGTAGTAAAGTAGGCGATAGAGAAAACGTGAGGCTATAGGATTGGCTGATGGGAGGCTTAAGAGGTAGCATAGAGATAGCGAGACAGACAAACTCTTCTTTTGTGTCGTGTCTTAATCCGACGCTTTGTGCTTCTGGACTATAATGTGCGTTAGGACAGATCGACCCCCCACCCCTACCTTAATTAACCCTTTCACTGCTATTTGCTCCATCTTTCCTTAATAAGTGATCACTCTACGGCATTTTTACCTGCCTAAAGTCTTTAAACTGGGTAGAAACTGTAAATACATTCTTTTTCATGCATTCCTTTCTCGCAGATACTAGTAAAGGTGTCATGCATTGGTATTGATGTTGTTAATTGTTTTGCATCGCAGTGAAAGAGTTAAAACCCCCATTCGCCACCTCAACCCGCCACACTGTTACTGCTGGTGCTTTTTCATTTCACCCGTTCCTTATCTCTATAACAAGCATTCAAGCATCTATCTACTTTCCATTCCGGATCCGTAACTTGAAATACAGTTCTATTCTTGGTTGTTCATTTATTCATGTACACTCCCTCCCACCACGCTGGCTTCAAACATCTCTTTTCATTTCTCTCTCTCTCTCTCTCTCTCTCTCTCTCTCTCTCTCTCTCTCTCTCTCTCTCTTACCACACACACACACACACACACACACACACACACACACACACACACACACACACACACACACACACACACACACACACACCACTGTTCGGAGCACTGCGTCGTGTTAAACGATCCTTGAAAAAAAAAATTATGAAAAAAGAAAAAAAAAATGAGGGAGAAGAAAGAAAATTGAAAAGCACCATTCTATTTTTCATCAAACTTCCTTATAACTATTTTATTCTTGCTGTATTCCTTAACATTTTCCTGTGCTAATTAACTATATAAATCTAGGAAGCTATCAAAATAAAAGAACTCTGAAAATAGTAACAAAAAATGGGAAAATATAGAGAAAGCGACAAATCTAATACAATTCATACCTAATACATTCCTTAGTTCTGAAATATTTAGTTCTATTATATTGATACTAACCAGCTAACCTTAAATGGTCAAAAGAAAGCTATTCCTTCAGTCATGATGATTATGTACTTAACTTTCTTTACTACATACTTAAATCAAACCTTCGATCTTACTATTCCTACTTACACATGCTAAGCAAAAACACTTGATCTTACACAGCCCACTCTTATACTGACTCTCCCAGTACAAGGCAAAATTAAAGTAAAACTATTATACCTTAGGACGCTCACTGACTTAAAGATTAACACAATAAACTCTCTACTATACCAGTCTCTGACCCCTTAAAGACAGTACAGACTTCATTCTTAAAGGCAAGATTAAAAGATCCTTAACCAAGCTTATACCTAGTTCCTTACAAATTATTCACCTATTTCCCTGAAAAAAAGCAAGCTAAATCTGATCTGTATTACATACTCATCCTTAAAAGCAAGATAATTCATCAATAAGCAAGCCTAAACCTAGTTCTTTCAAAATAATTCGCATTTTTTTCTATATAACTAAAAAACAGGTTCTATTGTCTTAAAATCTTACCTCTGATGCTCAAAATCTAGAAAGCTTATTCTATTCTTTAAATGTGATACCATCTGTCCCTAAAATCATCTTTTCTCCCATCACTTAAGAATTAAACTTCCATATCCTTTAAAGTCAAGCAAAATCATTTTATCCTTAAAAAATAAAGAATCCCTATCCTTGAAACCAACCTCCTCCCGTCACTTAAAGATAAAACATAAGCCTTAAAATCAAGCAAGATAGTCATCCCTTAAAAAATGTGAAAAGAAATCCCTGTTCTTAAAACTATTCACTCTTCGCTCTTAAAAAAAAAAAAAAAAAAAAAAAAAAAAAAAAAAAAAAAAATCTGCTTTACATGTGTACGTTTGAAAAACCCCATCGCATCCTTAAACCAAGCAAGTTCATTGAATCCCTTCAAATACTGCACTCCACTAATCATAAGACGTAAAAGAAAAGAGGAATAAAGAATAATGATAATAATAGTAATCCAGTCATAAACCCAACAATCATTAACTTGTCTCGTAAAGCCGCACACACACACACACACACACACACACACACACACACACACACACACACACACACACACACACACACACACACACACTTTTCGTAATCCAAGTTCAACAGACCCTTAATCCCATCACTCCCCAATATTGCAATAGTAACTGAATCACATTCACCCATACCTTGAATAAAGCACCCTTTGTCAATAACACGTAAATAAACCGTATCCCTAGCTCTCAAATGTTATATTTAATTTATAGAGAACAATGAAAAGCACCATTGACTTCAGTCCCATCATTCACAGCAATTAAAAAAAAGAAAGAAAAAAACACCCATTTCATACGCTACTTTTTTTCTTCATTTTTTTTATGTATATATTTATTCCCTTTCCATTTCCCTTTTCCCATTCCCTTTTCAAGCATCATAACCTTTCACATTTTCTGCGCTAAACATGCACAAGGTTTCTGAAGCACATCTATGCCACCACTGCCCTCCTTTCCCCACTTATCCTTAAAATAAAATGTGATAACATTACGGGAAGTATGCAGGAAAAATACAATACAGAGGAGTTCGTTTATCATGCCCATTCAGACCTTGATGTTGATTGGGTTATGTTTTTCTTTATTATTATTGTTTTTATTGATATGATGCAATGTGGATTTCTTCTACACTATGTACAGTTGCCTTAAGAGGAAGACAAAAATCAATCAGTACTAGGCAACTCTATCCTATCATCTCCAGCTATACTTGTAATTCGTTGACCTTATGATAATGAAAGCTTCTTAATCCACACGACTTCCAAGCCATTTTACAAACAAAGCATTCACTGAACTTTTAAGACATCACTCCTTGAGACAACTGGACGTAGTTAATTGGCTGTCCCTGAGTTGGCAAGGTCAGAATCAGCCTATAGACACTTAATAATAACCCTTTCCCTGACATCTCATTTCCTGTTTAATGTGATTTTTCTGGGACCCTTTCATTCCTTCAGATTCAAGTTTGTATTACATTAGACTGTTATGTAAGGCTTAGGTATGAGAAACGCTCTTCTCTCTCTCGCTATGGTGCATGTTTGTAGAGTTGAAAGGTAGGTATTTAGAAGCTGATCTCTTAAGGAACATATGCATGCGCTTAGGTTTAGTGCGAGCCAACCTTTCCTATAGTATACGTTTACCTATTATTATGATTATCATAGGACATATTATTCTCTCTCTCTCTCTCTCTCTCTCTCTCTCTCTCTCTCTCTCTCTCTCTCTCTCTCTCTCTCTCTCTCTCTCTCTCTCTCTCTCTCTCATTTCAGTC
>CM035197.1:21560459-21579216 GCA_020233015.1 Callinectes sapidus | reverse complement strand
TGTGTGTGTGTGTGTGTGTGTGTGTGTGTGTGTGTGTGTGTGTGACGGATAAGCTTTATGTGTCTGAAAGGGATTTATCCAGCACGGTGTAACTCTCCGACGGGCTGGTATATGCTTGACCAACTCTCTTTCTTAACCAGCTTTATCCATCACTGTGTAAAACTTCTAACGTATAGTGTGTGTGACCGATTAGCTTTATGGGCCTCAGATGCATTTATTCAGCACGGTGTAACTCTTCTATCGGCAGAAACGCGTCTGAAATTGTTTATGAATTTTATTTGGTTTTACCGACTACGGTGTAACTTTTCTAACGGATAATGTGTGTGTATGTCTCAGCTTTATGGACACCAAACGACCTAATACATAACGGTGTATCTCCTTGTGGGTGAATTGTATATTGATTTGCTTTTATCCAACTTGACGTAGCACTTTTGATAGATGGTTGGTTTGTATTTGCTTTTATGTATCATCGATGTATCATGAGTGGTTTTTTATCCAGCGCCGTGTATCACTTCTAGCGGTAAAGGTATCCGCTGATTTATCTATCACCTTTGCGGGATTCTTTAATCTTTCAGTGTGAACCTTTAGTCATGTCTTCCAGGAAACTGAACGTGAATCATCCCCTCCCTTCTTGGAAATATCGATAAACTCTGATTTTTTTCTATCTCTTTTTGTATTCCTTCATTTTTAAACGGTTTTTTCTTTCTATCTATTCCTTCACTCATACGATTGTTTTATTGCCGTTTCTGTTTCTTTCTTTCTTTCTTTCTTTTTTTTCTTTCTTCCCTTGAGCAACAACTACCATCAAAGCAAAACCTTGTATTTCCTCACATCATATTCCTTACTTTTTCCTATCTTATTCTAACACTTTTTCAGGGTGGATTTTTTTTTTCTTTTCTATATAAATAAGTATTTTTTCTCCTGTCTAATTATGGTGCTTTTTTAGGCACTGTTATTCTGGTATTGAGCTTTTAGGGGGGCTCGCTTTTTCTTGTTTTGTCTTTTTTTGCCGCATTTTTATATATTTTTTTATGAAGTTCCACGTGAAGTCAAATGATGGTACTATTTTTCTCTGTTACTTTTGTCCTGGTAGTGAACATTTCTCTTTTCACTTTTCGTCGTATTTTTTTCACTTTCTCCACTCGCACTATTCCTGTTTTCCATTTATTTCTGTGTTGTTTCAAGTATATCGTTTATTTATTTTTTGCTGGCAGTTGCTGTTTTCATTTGTTATTTGTGTTAGCAGTACACAGCATTTTTTTTGTCAGCCCCCTATAATCTCTTTATTATTGTATTGCTGCAGCTGGTACTCTAAAAAGTTTGTTCTGTTATTGTTTTTAATGCTGCTGGCACTAAACTATATGTAATTCAGAAAATGTTTTCTATAACTCTAGTGATAATTAAAAAAAAAAGGACACGTGTAAAGGAAACACACGCACACACACACACACACACACACACACACACACACACACACACACACGGGAAAAATACGTATCATTAATTATTTTCTTCCGTCGCATTGACACCTTTCATTTCCTTTGATGTATAAATAGAAAATATGATTAAAAGAACACATAATACTGAATAGAAATGTATTATCACTTCCTTATTAACAAAACATCTTGTTAGACTTCCTTTCTCCTTACCAACTGTCTAATCTTTCTTTGGTCCCTTATACTCGCTTACTAATACAGTCGTTTCTCTCCTTCCCCTAAGAGGTGATGACGTTTATAGCTTTGCACTGAACACAATTTTTAAGGCAAAACGTTTTATACACTGTAATGAAACATACTACAAGTTAATACTGATTATTAATACGTGATTGGTAGACGTGATTTTCTCTTTTTATTTTACTTAGTTTCGCTTTCTCGTTTTTTGATGGTTAGTTTCTTGGTTCTATTAATATCATTTCTTTTCTTCTCTTATATTTTTCTATGTTTCTATCTGTGTTATTTTCTTCCTGTCTCTCTTCTTACGTCCTAACTGTTGTTCCTTTCTTTTTTTTCTGGGGTATAGAGATGTTTGGCACAGCTTTTGTAAGTCGCCATTCTCCTCCACACACGCGTGCACACACACACACACACACACACACACACACACACACACACACACACACACACACACAAACACACAAACACACACACACACGTGGCCGGTGACAGGCACTCTTACATACATCCTCACACGCACCACTGCGCCTCTTTGGTTACATTTACCGAGGAATGTCTTGTGTGGACAGTTTCAAGCTCCCTTAATATTACACCTGAAAGCTTTTCCGACAGGTGAAGTCTGTGAGATAGTCAAAATTTGAGGCTCTTATATATATACATGTGCATTTGGCTGTTTTTTTCCTCCTGCTCTCTTTTTATTCTATCTTTCTTTTCCTCACCTCACCCTCGCCAGTTTCCTCCCCTCGGCTGGCCAGAATCCGAGGGGACGGATCCTGGATGAGAGTACGTTGCTAATGTAATTTTCTTTTCTCGCAATTGGCACGTGTTTCTTTGTAGCACGGGTGTGTTTATTTTCCGCTGAACATGATTCTTTCGCTTCTTTTCCTTTTATTTTCATTGATGGTAGAGTAACTGTCAGTCTACCTCTCTCTATCTCTTTTTCCCTTCTCTCGTTTCTTATTTGTGTGTTTCGTAGATCTTCTTTAGTTTATTTTGCTATGGTTTAATGGCGAAAATGTATCTTTTTTTTATGTGGAACTATCTCTTTTTGTCTGTCTTTTTTTTTTTTTTTTTTTTTTTTTTTGCAAAGTTTTTATACACTTACTTTGTTCGATATGTTACTTTGCTTTGTGTTAGTGGGATGATTCTGACTTTGGCATACGTGTTATTTTGTTGGGTGTGCTTGTTGTCCACACTATCCCCTTACCCTGATGTCTGGCGCACTTTCATCCTAATTTGATAAACAGTATCTTGCCATACCACGTCATCCCTTTTCACCCTCACTTAATCCATCAATCACACTTGCAAACATGACTTCTTCTCTCCATTGCATAAGTTCATTCCACTGTCTCCCATAAAACACACACACACACACACACACACACACACACACACACACACACACACACACACACACACACACACACACACACACATTATCGTCAAAAGCAGCAGTATGTAATTGATTGTTTCCATTTATATCTACGATAGCATGCTTAAAATAAGGTTAGTAATGAAAATAGTAACGATAAAAACCATATTTGTAACTCCTTAGTAAATTAGAAGATGAAGAGTAACTAAAGGCTGTCGTCATGGCCCTCCCGTGCAACTTATTATGGCCACAATTAAGATGGTATGAATTGAAAAAAAAAAGTTAGAAACAATAGAGGAAAAAATACACGGACTAGGACGGATAACTGTCAAGGGTAGCAAGTTCTAAAAGAAAGGGTAAGGTGAAAAAGAAAGAATGAAAAAGAAAAGAAAAACCACTTGAGTGACTGCATAGACTTGGTAATGCATGAGACTTTGAATTAATAATAACTTGTACTGGCAAATACCTACATAGCTATACAAGAACAACACAATAACACAGATTTGTACATTAAAAAATGGGTAATGACAGTGACTAATAAGGGCAGCAGACACATCCTGAATACCTAATAACTTAAAGAAACAGGTAGATAAAGTCCAGATGAGTGAGGCAGGGAAGGAAGCAAACCACGAGGCAAGGAAAGGAATGAGGTTATGGATACAAAGTGAGGCAGGAATGAAGGGGCGCCTGGAGGTATCTACGTAGGCAAGGAAAAACATCACTAATGGGAGACAAAATGAGCTACAAAGAACCAAAAGACACTAGCCGAGCGCTGACTTTTGAGTGGACTGAGCAAGATAGGTGGGAGGAAACACCATCACTACACAAAACAAGATAAGAATCAAGTCAGGGCGCCTGGAGAATGGACCATAGACACAGAGACAGAGACAGACACATTTTCGGGCGCCTTGAACTGGCAAGGAGGGGCATAAGACAAATAAACAAGAGAGAATCAAATGGTATATAGAGAGACACATGCATGGGCGCCTAAATCGTCTTGTTGAGGGGGGATGAGCGAGTGGGCAGCGGGCACCAGGCAGAGAATCAGGGGCATGATGAGCCAGAGATGATGACAGAGATATTGAGAGTGGGCGCCTGTGTTGGTGGAGAGAATTTCGAAAGGGAGGAGGAGTCAGAAAAATCCCCGTCGCCATAAAGCGCATCAGTGTTGGCAACGGAGGGCGGGATTGGGCGCGTCAATGGAAGGGAGGGTCGGTGGGCTGTCACAGTGGCACGGGGGAGGGAAGGAGGGCCATGACAAGAAAAAGCCGCAAAAAACTCACAGCATTTACAAAGAAGCATCGTAAGGAAATCAGATACTGGGAATTTGTAGTAATATTAGTAAATAGAGTAATACTAATAAGAGTAGAATAATACTATTCATGTTAAGAATTAAGGCATATATACTGAAACAAGCGCTAATGAAATAAACTCAACCAAAACAGCACCAGGCAGGATAAGAACAATAACAAGTCCTGCATCAACCATCACATTAACAACACCTATAATCAGAGTAAATGTAATGATGGTGATGATAATAACAACAATGATAATAATAATAATATAATGAATGAATAAAAATATGGTATCTATATTTTTCTTTGTCAAATTGATGTTCGTTAAAGCTGTAATACGTTGAGAGAGAAAAAAATAACAGCTTCGTAATGCAATTAGTCAACAAACAAATCACGCACACACACACACACACACACACACACACACACACACACACACACACACACACACACACAGCTTAGTCTAGTCACTCAATATGAACCAATAAGAAAAAAAAGGTAATATATTACATTGTTATATATTATTATTATTTATAATTGTATAACCTGGAGACCAGATAGATAGCAAGGTAAGGTAAGGTCACTCTTCAGGTTTGTTACCAAAGGGTTGTTATTGCTTGCTACGCCATGATGATGACCGCTGAACGAAAATCTTGACACACACACACACACACACACACACACACACACACACACACACACACACACACACACACGCACGCACGCACGCACGCACGCACGCACGCACACACACACGGGTCAAATAGTGCATTGCAAATCGTTAGAAAAAATAATCTGAGAAAACTGTAATCATCGAAAAATGGTTACTTATATAATGATGGTAATTACTTAACAGGCAATTCATACTCGTTCACTGATTGACTATTTTTAGATAGATCAAACTAGCCAGTCAGCAAAAGAAAAATGATAAAGCAAGAGATAAAAAAAAAAGAGACATCGTAATAAAACTAAACCTTCAATGATTGGTTAATCCTCGCAGGTGGACTAGCCAATCAAGAAGCAGTGCAGGCAGGAGATGGCGTCGTCCCCTCACAGCCTTGATTTATATTATCTTTATCTTTACAGGAGTACGTACGTATATATATTTTCTTTAAACAATCACAGCTTTACAGTTGTTATGCAGCGGCACTACTAATATACACCGCCAGTCCAAGACAGGTATATAATAGAACACCACAGCTATATAGAATTATTGTATTCATATATATGGATTTATACATGTATGTGTTTAGTATGTATGTGGTATGTGTGTATATAGTACCTGATGTTATATCCAGTCCACTCTTACCATTATCACAAAGACACACTTTCTCCCTGACGACCCAAAAAGCTAATTAAGACACCTGCAGACGAATGACCCTTCCCTCATACCTGTACGTTCCCTAATACTTGGATATACCTACACCCACACACACCTGAATACCTAGTACACCTCCCACCCATGGCACACACTTACTACATCTACACTAAACTGTTCTCACCCATGCACAGCCATACCCAGTTCTTTTTATCTTATTTATTATTTTCTTTCTCTCCACCTTATCTTATATCTCTATGTCCAGTTTGTGGTCTAGTACACTGTATCTTTTTTTTTTCGCTCGTTTTTCTCGTATTAAAAAAAAAAAAAAATTCATAACGCGATGGTTTGACTAGAGAGGATGGAAGTTATGCATGTTATGAAATCTTGGCAATTTTGATGTTTTTTTTTTTTTTTTTTCTGAACATGATTGAAAAAAAGAAAATGTAAAAAAAAAAAAATGTAAAACACTGTTGGCATTCTCTCTCTCTCTCTCTCTCTCTCTCTCTCTCTCTCTCTCTCTCTCTCTCTCTCTTCTCTATTCTCTCTCTCTCTCTCTCTCTCTCTCTCTCTCTCTCTCTCTCTCTCACACACACACACACACACACACACACACACACACACACGCCGGGTTAGTTGTATCGCTAACTCATCGCCTCCACGTCTTTATATCTTTTACCTTCATACTAAATCTTCAGTTGTTCCCTAGACAAATAAACCAAGTAAGCAGGACCCACACACATCCCCTGCGTCACGCCCACACCCCAACAATAGCGGCAATAGCATCGTGAAGAAAATAAACGAAGAAAGAAAAGTAATTAACATCATACAAAAGATTCAACAGAAGACCCTATATGAATACTAATAATATAGAGAACTAGGCTAAATACTAGATAGCAAATAAATGATTCAGAAGGGAATAACTATATGTAACATTGCGCAAGCAAAGTTAGAAAAAGTAACAGAAATCCGTACTATAGATTAACTTTTTTTTTTTTTTTAGTTTTTTTTGGGGATATCTGTTCTTTCCTGTTACAAGAACGAATGGGGAAAAAAATAAGGATATTACGACGAAGGGATCTGGGAAAGCCTGTCGAAAAGCTATGAGCTGAGATGAAGGGAAAAAATAATGAGGAAGGAAGGAAGGAAGACTTTAAGGAAAAGGAAACGGGCGAGAAAAAAAGTCGCGACAAATAGGAAAGTCTCGATTTCTATGGAAACTTAAGGGAGCAGAAACATCATGAAGGAAACAGATGGTGTGGACATTACGTAGGAGGAAGGAAAAGTATGGAATGTGATTTGTAAGCGGTATGAGGGAAGTCTTTGGAAGCAAGGAAGATGGTTTCGTCAGGCTTTCCCGGGGTGAGGAATCAAGAGAGGGGCAGTGGTGGAGTGCTTCAGGCCTCGTCTTAACGCACCGTCACTTACTACCAGTCAGGAAAATTTGTGCGAGGACGCTAAACTTAACTTGTTGCGCGTCGTTATGTGCGTTTTCGTTTGCTTGCTGCACCTCGAGGCACACCCCAGGGAAATACATACATATATGCACATACACACGCACATGTACGCACGCACACGCACAGACACACCCACGCACGCCCGCCGTCCTCGCAGTGGCGATGCGAGGGCGGCGGGCGGCGGGTCCTCAGGGTGGCGCCGAGGTGGCCACGTCAGCTGAACTAACTTCTAGCACTGGTCTTATTCACAAACTCATGTTGACTTAGCTTAACGTAGACTGAGAGATACGCATCTATCGACTACAAATCCTAAGTTGGGGACCTTAAACCTAACTTACCAACTAAATTACGACCAAAGTTGCCCACTTAGGAGTTAAACTTGCTTCAGAACCATAGATTACCTTACAAGCTAGTCTTAACGGTTTTCTTAATCTATAAGGACTTAAGAGCTAACCTTACACCTTAGGTTTTGCTGTTTTTCCTCCTCTCTTGTTAATGTTCTGTTGGGCGGAGTTATTGATCACTCCGCCCAACAGCTACGTGAGAGAGAATGAAAAACTGGTTATTGATTATCACTGGCGGAGTAGAAGAGCCGAGCAGATCTCCTTAATATAATGTAAACTTTTGCTTCGTTTTTGTGTATTACCTTTCATTTTATCTTTATCTTTTTTTTACATCCTGGATTTTTCTTTAATCTGGTGCATTTTCAGGAATGTTTTCTTTTTCTTATCAGTATTCGTGACTTCTCCATTGCTTTCTTATAATTATGTGTTGTTGTTTCCATTTACCTTTATAATCATACCATGTTTTCTCTCTATATAATTCATTTTTTGGTTTGTGGCTTTTTTGGTTCAGATGTTTTCGGTGTGTTCACCTCTCCTACCCCAGCCACCCTCAGAATCCTTACAACTAAAACTCCTTACCTAAACACTTAATAAAACACTTTGCTGAGTTTTTGTGCGTGTTCCTGTGTGTGTGTGTGTGTGTGTGTGTGTGTGTGTGTGTGTGTGTGTGTTGGTGGTTAGGTGGCTATGCGTGTGCGTGTGAAGGGATAAAGTCTAGCCACACGGCCGCCAGACAGCGAGGGGCAAGGCACGGTTCTTGATAACTGACAAAGCTCCATAGCGGTGTTGTGTCGGGCATACCTGAGTACTAATTAGCACCATCAGTCCTCCCTACCTGCTGCCCCTCACCTGCCCGCTCCGTCTTAAGGCCTATATATCCCTCCTGAATTACTTACGACTATTTACACCTTTTTTTTCCATTTCTACACTCCTGTTGTTGTTGATTTGTAGTTTTTCAACTTACTACTCGCCTATGTGCAACTTCTTAGTCTCTGAGCGTAACATGGAACCACCTCCCGCCTTGTTCTCTCCCTCCCACCTGTCTTTCTTCCCTCCCGCCCTCCCTCCCACCCAGCCCCGCCATCCTGCTGCCTACCCAGTCGTCCATCGCATTTCTGTCCAGTTATCCACCTGTCTACCCACAGACCTGACTCCAAGAAACACCTGTTCCTGTATTTTGCAACTCTACATGATGTTAACACCTGTCCACCTTAATCATTCCTATTTGCCTCTGTTTTAACTTTGCCTATTTTTTTTCTTTGCCTATTTACTTGATAATGACGAAGATGTTATTGATCGTGTGCGTGATGTTTTTCCCTATTCTCCTCCGCTGCATCTTCCTCTTACTTCTTTATTGAATCTCTAACTAGTTTTCACCTGCCATGGAGCTTCTCAGGATATTTTTTTTACTATTAAGGGAATTTTTTATATAGATTTTTCTTGAGTATTTAACTCTTTATTGTTCTTCAGGAAAAGAACAAACAGTCATTCATTAGGTCAAAGGAAAGGAATGAAGGTATTCTTTTATCTTTTCAACTGTCTGGCTTGTAAGTACCAGTATCTTTGTTTTCATCGGTTTATGGTCTGAGACAAGATGTGTGGTGGTGGTTGTTATGGTGGAGGTGGTGGTGGTGGTGGTGGTGGTTATGGTGGTAGTTGTGGTAAGGTCTGTGTGAGAGGTGAGGAGGAGGTAAGAACAGGGAAGACTGCGTGAGACATTTCGCGGGATTGGTTAGAGAGGGAGACAAAAGTGTGAGTGAAGAAGAGGAACATATTAAAGTATGTGGGATCACTGCTACAATAAGTCTTTACTCAAACAAACCTAGTCGAACATAAGAAAAAAATGCTTAACAACTGCAATCAATGCTAAGTTTATCATTTTTAGATTAGAATTTAAAAGAAAAAAAAGTTTTTTTGAATAGGGAGAGAGAAAAAAATTGCAATTACTTTATAAAATCAAATAAACAAATAAAGAAAAGCATAGAAAAGGAGTGATTATAGTTCAGTGAGATTGGCATGTGCGAGTGTTCTGTTCAGTTAGATTGTCGTATCAGTGTAGAAGTTGTAGATAGAGTATAGAGTGGTGTTGTGGTGCGTTGCTGTGGCGTGCCGCGGGGCAAGACTCGTGATGGCGTGTATTACTTATAGAATAGACTATTTATGTATTTTTGGCGGTATTTTCTCTCTCAATTTTTCTTCCCTGTTTCCACAAGAACGTTCATATATCACTTGCATATAAACTTTTGATGTAATGGTGATTTTCTGTTTTTCTTTCGATGTGTGTGTGTGTGTGTGTGTGTGTGTGTGTGTGTGTGTGTGTGTGTGTGTGTGTGTGTGCGTGTGCGTGCGTGTGCGTGCGTCTGTGCTTACAATATCTACTGGTGTTCACAACCTTTTACGTCAGCAATAATCATGGTCTTAACAGTATTGATTTTAACAGGAAGTGTATGTATAGTAATTAATACTAATGATTCTTAAAATCCAGTATCATCTATTACATTGATTGGTCACGTCATTTACAAAACTACCTTATTGATTATTTTTCCTGTGTTAACCATTAATCTTTGTATTACTATTTCACCTTCATCTTTTGTGTGTGTGTGTTTATACTTTTCTTTTTTTTGTTCCAGCCTTTTCTAACTTTTCTTTTCGTAATCTTTCTTCTCATTGTTTTTTTTTTTTTTCTTTTCTTTTTAAGTCGTCATTCACGTTCTTTTCCGTGTTTTGTTGTTATGTCTATTGACTCTGGTCCGTCCTATCCTTTATATCTATTATCTTTTATTTTTTTTCCATTTCATTCCTCTCGGCATTTTCTTCCTTCATGAATATTTTTCGCTTACAAACGTTCCGTATTTTCTTTAAATTTCTTCGCTCATGTGTATCTCGATATTCACTCTCTATGCTGGTCTTCCCTTTCCCTTTTTTTGCCACCTCCTTCATTTGCCCGCTTAATATTTCTCTCCCACACTTCACATTTTTCCCTCTTGTACATTAATATCCCGATCTCGTATTATTTTCCGATGGTTTCTTACACTGTTACTTCACAACTGTTTATCGTCGTAGATTTTTTCTTTCCTTTATATATCCCCCCCCCCCCCCCTCTCTCTCTCTCTCTCTCTCTCTCTCTCTCTCTCTCTCTCTCTCTCTCTCTCTCTCTCTCTCTCTCTCTCTCTCTCACTCTCATGTCAATCAATTCTTCGTTATTTTCCTCTCATAAATGTAAACAAGCATAAAACTAGACTTAATCATCTATCCCTCTTCAATGGGGCATCACGTGACTCTCAACTCCTTGGGGTTATAAAAAGTATGCCTCATAATAGACTCATGGAAGGGGTAAGCTAGGCAGATCATCTTCCTCGCACACTCCTTTCACCATCCCGTTCTTGCTCTTCTATTCTAAGTACATTCAGAGTCATATATCGTGGAACCTTTTTCTCACATCCACTGAGTTGATTTTCACGTTATTTTAAGTTCTTTGATCTGCTGACAGTCTCCTGACGTAACTTAACAACCTATGCACTCTTAGCAGATCATTGGACTTAAAATTGATTGGAGAGATAATCGTTCAGTGGAGGTGAGCGTGCTATGGTTCGCGACTTTTGATCTTGATTGTACTTACAGTAAATGACAAGAATGTAGAGAATGCAGTGCTTTGTGTGTGTGTGTGTGTGTGTGTGTGTGTGTGTGTGTGTGTGTGTGTGTGTGTGTGTGTGTGTGTGTGTATTTGCAGTTAGTTTTGTTTCGATTTGGCCAACCACATTATTTACTTTCTCTATAGTGTCGTCATGGATGTGGTAAAGATTGTTATTGTCAATTGATTTTGCTGTTGATGCACGTCCAGTATTATTTTGAAGGAGACAAGGAGAATGTTCGTGCATGATTTAATGTGAGAGGGTGAGAGAAAGTTCTGCGTGTGGTTGGATGTAGGAGAAGTGAGGGTGTAGGCTGTTTGGGGGTCAGTGAAGGGAGTGTGGGAGTGGCGGGTGTGCCTAGCTTCATCCCATCAGCGAGTCTGTTAGCCTCTGTGTGAGGAGGGTGACCTGCGTCGTGGCTCACTGCTCTGTCATGATATGCTGCCTCATCTCCTTGGCCTGACATCATTTTTGTGTGACCTCTCTCTCTCTCCTTCTCTTTTTTCTTTGCTTATTATAGTCTGTTTGTGATGGTTATTATTTTTTTCTTCTGTCTATTGCTTTCTTTCTTTTGTTTTACTATTTGAAAATCTTGCTTTTCCTTCTTTCTTTCTTTCTTTCTTTCTTTCTTTCTTTTAATCTGTTTTGATCCTTTCTTTTTTCTTTAATGTTTATTCCCTTATCATCACGATAACTAGAGACGATGATGATGATAATGACTTCTTTGATATATTATATTTTTCTTTTATTATTTTAATTATCTTTCTATCATCCACGGTTTTATTTATTTTGTACTTATTTGCAGCTTTCTCATCTTTCTGATAATACTCCCATTTGTATTTAGTAATCTGATCAAAAGTTTTTTTCTTTTGTTCCCTTTTGATATATTAACGGTTTATATTTTTTTCTGGTTTATGTTCTCTTTTCTGTCAAATCTTTCAACATCCTTGGGGTCCATTACTTTCTTTACATTTTTATCCTCTTCCTCTCCCCATTATCCATATCTAATGATAGAGCTAACCTACAGAGCTAAGAGTACTTGTTTTAATATTAATAGATTTGTCTAATGAATAGAAATAACCTATTATCCCATGTTAATTTTAGAGTATATACTTGACTGAACGTATATATATTAGTTCCAATTGATTTTTTGAGAGCTGATGGGCATTGTGTGACATTACATATTTAACCTTAAGTGTGTTAGTATCAAGTCGAGGGATAAACTGTTATTTGTATCTTAAGCTTAACACGTCCACCGTCTTCCTGCGTCTTCCTATCACACACTTTGTTTTGTACATTTGGGTCACCTCTTTATCTTAACCTACGAATGGAGTCACGCTGAAGATATCACATGATTTTTGTTTTCTGAAGCATAGAATGTCTGCCAAAGAACGTGGTGGAGGGACTGTCTCGGTAACCCCGGTGTACGTTCACGGTTCAATCAAAGGCTTCCACTTCCATGACGTCAAAGGTAAAGAGCATTGCGATTGGCCCGTGAACTTCCCTCCGGAGTGTCTCAGTGAGTCAATCCTTCGAACGCGGACTTTGGAAACAAATATGGCGTCACTAGGAATGTTTCTGTGAACTTTCCAACTTTATGATTAATGTTTTTCAACCTTTCATAAATTTACTTCTTTTCAAGTCATTATATGATACATTGCAATTTTCTGTGTGTTTTGCTGCCATGTTCATTGTATCTGATGTTCATTTCGCACCGAGTGACGTCATGCTTTGCCCAGATGTTCCCTTAAAAAGAGTGACATAAAGATGTATCACATATTTGTACTGGTAGGAACAGCACAGCCCAAAATAACTTCCACCTACACCTTCCCTTTCCCCCTGATCCTCCCTCCTATGCCTCCAGCCCCTCCCTACCTCCCTCCCTCCCATCTACACCTTTGTTAACATCTTTCTCTCTGTCTCTTATCTTCCTTTCCGTTTCAGCTTCACTTTCTTCTACTCTCCTGTTTCCCCCTTCCCTCTATCTCTTTACAGCACTCCTTAAAATTATTTTGTCTCTCCTCCTCCTTCTCCTTATCCCGCTCCTTGACAGCTGATGATGCCACCCCGTACCATTAAACAGCTTTTTCACTTGCTCTTGCCGCAACGCATCACTATCACATGAATTGCCATTGCCACGATCATACCCTTTCACTGCCTTTATAACTTTCACCACTACACAACGTACTATCACAACCCTACCACTTTCACTGCCACATCATTACTATTGTCACGGATACATCACTTCCACTGCTACAATCACAACACTCCCACAGCTGTATCCACTGCCACTGCCACGACCATATCACATACCACATACCACTGCCACGACCATATCACATACCACATACCACTGCCACACCCTACCACTCGTTTCCAAGCATCACAACAACATATTCTAGTATCACTAAACACGACACTATCACAGACTTCACCATTACCACTAGTACTACTACTACTGCTACTGGTACTGCTACTACTACTACTACTACTACTACTTTTAGTACTACTACTACTACTACTACTACTACTACTACTACTACTACTACTACTACTACTACTACATCTTACCATCACGCCATACTACAATATATTCAATACCAGATATGCTACATTTACTGTTTTTTTGTTTTGTTTTGTTTTTTTCTACTTATGTCCTCATATTTCACTACCATTTTCACATTCTCTCTCTCTCTCTCTCTCTCTCTCTCTCTCTCTCTCTCTCTCTCTCTGCGAAAGGTACTTGAGCAGCATCATCAGTGTCCCTCAACAGCCCAGGTGTTTCATCGCAGCCTTAATTAAGTGTTAGAAACTATAGTTTGTGTGTGTGTGTGTGTGTGTGTGTGTGTGTGTGTGTGTGTGTGTGTGTGTGTGTGTGTGTGTGTGTGCAAGTGTCCGTATATTTATAATTTCTAAAGAGGAAAATTTGCATATTATTAAGTTTTTTGACCAAATTGTGCAATTTAATTGAATCAAAAGGAATAGGTATTAATCTATGAATCTGTGAGCAATAAAACGTGACTAAGGTAAAATAAAATAAAAATATATAATTTCTTTCTGCTAGGCATTACAGTTGACTGGAAGGTTGGAATTAAAAATAAAGAAAATGATACAGTGTTCTTGAAATCAAGATACCAAACCAAGACCAGAAGGATGGAGCACTAGCGCCTCCAACCCAGGGGAGTCTGTCCAGTCCCGGGATTACTACGTCTGGGACATCCCCCCCGGAGCACTGGGTGTTGTACCCCCTCCTGCACTGATCAGCTACGTGCCTAAGGGACTATGGTCTGCCTAATTCTACCCTGGAAGCTAAAACTAGTGACACGCGTATGTCCCAGACAGCAGGCGGCTCCTTCTCCGGGCGGTGGGCTGCTCCAGGACCCGCCCGCTGCCTGGCGCCCACTCCGCACGCATGACGCATGTTTTGTACTGGGCACCTCACGCTCTACGCCACTCCTCACCACTACCACTTTCACCACCAAAATCCTTTTCGTCATCATCATCATCATCAACATCATCATCATCATCATGATCATCTTCATCATCATCGTCACGATATGTTAATCATTATCTTTTTCCCTTTTTTGTGTGTGTTTTTCCAACATTTCTCTACATCATCTTTACATCAGCTCAGGAAGAAAAATGTTTCTCAGACTCTTCCAGTCATTATGTTATCGTTTCCCCATCACGGTCTTTTCTCCTCGCGGCCAAACATATCCTTCAGGCCAAAGGTAATCCTATTATTTACTATTATTAGCCTCAGCAGTAATTGGTTGATAGGTATAATAGCCTCAATTTTGGAACCATTCTTTGCAAGTATCGTTAGATCTTCCCTCTACATCTATAGGAAATATTTGATATAATTTTACTCCTTGGTGATGCCATGAGACGGGTCCCCTCTTAGCCTCTTGGAACCTGTAGCCTCACTACACACAGTTGAGAGTCAAGTGTTGCCGCCACGAAGACTCTGTAAGACAGTACCACTAAACCTTAACTTTTTCACAGCTTGTAGATTTGCAATTGTCTTAATTCTAAGTGATGGAGACGCGCCCAGCCATCTCAGTTAGACATTTTTTTGTTATATTTTTTCCTCGCTGTTTTATTCTTTTTTATTGATAGTCGAAGTGAGAGTAGTGGGGTGTAAGTGTGCATCAGCCCCTCAGTGATCCGGACGGAGTGAGTCGCGGGGCTGACACACATCTAGACCCTCGTATGACTAGGCGGGTGTCAGGCGTTGAGGAGTCTGCCAGGTACACGGCGCACCGCCGCATAACACAACCGGCACGTAGGTGTGTAGTGCAAGGAGAGCTCGTCCTCCTGGCGCTGTTGTATCTGGCAACTGCTGGTCTCGTGCAATAACATTAGGACTCTATCACCGCATTACTTATGGAAGGAGACGATACTCAAATGAATTCTGTGCACATTCGGGAGTGCGTTTATATTATCGTGTGAATCTTCCAAGTTAACTGATATAGTATAGAATTCTTTGTATATCCATGTTGTCGTGTGAGGTTTAAAATAAGGGGAATATAAGTGCGTTTTTAGTTGTTATTGTGGCGTGTGAGTCCTCCAAGGTAAGGGAGTGAGGGATGGGAGGGATGGGTAATAAGGAAATAATAGTAGGTTATTCATTGTTTGTTGGTAATCTGATGATGAATGGACGTGTGGATTTAATAATGATAATAGTAAGTATAATACGAGTATAAAATAACATAACATAACACACACACACGCACTCACACACACGCACACACGAACACACACACACACACACACACACACACACACACACACACACACACACAGTTCATACATAAATCATGGGGACGTTTTCCATTCAACATCACACAAATTAACTTTTTTTTTCTCCGTATCACACAGCTTAAGTTGTAATTACGTATATTCTTAACTGAACACGACTGTATTTCAGTGCAGACTTAAAATTCCTTTGTGGTATCCGGATATATAATTATAATAGATATAGATTAAAAACGAGAAAAACTATGTAAAGCAAATTAAAGTAAGAGGTTGATATGAATAACAGCATATATAGATTACATCGTAATAATATTGTAATAGTAATTCCCAAATTCCTTCCTTATCTCTTTCTTTGTATGTTTTCTTTTCCTTTTCAGTTTTTCTCTCCCTCTAACGCTAGCAAGCCACGTGGACATAACACACACTACTACTACTCGTAATGAAATGACACAGACAGAGGAGTTGTATTAAACTGTTACACGCGTGAAGCTGAATCAGTTACATTATAATTTACTACTTATGAGTTGATTTATATATTTATATTGATAGATAAATAGATATAATGATCGACTGATAAATCAATATAGTAGACTGATTGATAGATAGTTTGTTTAAATAATAGATAGAAGGATATATATATATATATATATATATATATATATATATATATATATATATATATAATTCATATATATTCTATATTCTATATAATAACTATATATATATATATATATATATATGATTATGATATATTTATGAAAAAACTACTTATAAGCAAGGCAGGAATGTGCTCACCTTAGATAAGTCAAGACTTCTCATGAAATAAGAAAAAAAAAAACCGCATTACACTATCTATAGTAATATAAAATACGTACCACTTATATAGTTAGTTAACTTGGGCACCATTATAGATAATTACAAGTAACAATAGTAATAGTTTTAACAATAATTATACTCGTTACTAAGAAGTAAATGCTAAAATCTCCGTGAAGACATGCATTAATGTGGCTTAAGACGCCTAGTAGCGTTGAGAAGACTACTATGTATATCAATAGGAAAAAAAGGAACTGGGTACACAAAGCGGAGACAAATGCAATAGATAGTACGTATAATCGAACTCGATTTTACTCACTAGTGTGTATATCATGGATACAGTGTGTGTGTGTGTGTGTGTGTGTGTGTGTGTGTGTGTGTGTCATGTGGATTAGGCGGTGGGTGCATAGGTGGGTTGGAACTAATTCACTCTGGTTGGTGGATTTACATAGAGGTGGGTAAGAATTGGTAGTGTGGTAGCTTAGTAGTAGTAGTAGTAGTAGTAGTAGTAGTAGTAGTAGTAGTAGTGTTAGCAGTAGTAGTAGTAGTAGTATATAAACTGAGCTTGTAAATCATTCACATATAAGGACAAAAAAAAAAAAAAACCTACGAAATAAACCAGATTATTTAGGAAAAGAAATAAAAGAAAAAAAAAAGAAAAGAAAAAAAAAAAGAGAACAGAAGAGATAAATAACGCGGTAATTTCTACATACATAACGAATACACCGTGGCAGAAGAATGAAGAAAGCTATACCAGGATTGAGTGTCTATATTGTCAACTCGGGACGTAAGCTGAGCATGCGATTGTGTACGTTCCTGTAGTGGTGGTGGTGGTGGTGGTGGTGGTGGTGGCTGGTGAACCGTATAGTGTTGAGTGAAGGCAAAAGAATATTAAAAAGGATACAAGTCGAAAAATCATTCCGTTCAAGTTGTAGAAGGAAGAATGAGAGAGAGAGAGAGAGAGAGAGAGAGAGAGAGAGAGAGAGAGAGAGAGAGAGAGAGAGAGAGAGAGAGAGAGAGAGAGAGAGAGAATAAGTCTGCCTATTACTAACTGAAGGGACAAATATCCAAATTCGAAATGTTGACAAGAAAGTGAATAAACAAACGGTCTAACGATATTTTGTATTATTATTATTATTATTATTATTATTATTATTATTATTATTATTATTATTAGTAGTAGTAGTAGTAGTAGTAGTAGTAGTAGTAGTAGTTTATGGATCTTTACACATGAAAATAGCCATTGATACATATACAGACAGCTCGATAAAGACTGAGCCTTCAGAAACATATGTCTATAGGGATGTAAAGAAGTATTATAGAGAATGTAAAAATGTACGGAAGGCGAATGTGTTACTACTATTATGATTTGAACACTTACAAGCTGATTAAATGTTACTGTAATATACGTAAAGATAAAGGATTATTGATTCATCAGTAGTAATGGGTACTATTATTATTATTATTAGCATCATAATTACTTAGGAAATTAATCCTCATGCTCTTCCTCTCAAAATAACTCTCATATCTAGCAATTATCAGTCACTATATTTTATTATTATTATTATTATTATTATTATTATTATTATTATTATTATTATTATTATTATTATTATTATTATCATTGTATTGTAATTACCATTATCATCAATATCATATACCATCTTCATCCTTTTTTTTCTTATTTTCTGGTATACCATTCTGTTCTCGTCTCTTTCTGTGTCTTCTGTTGATTCTTATGATCGAATTTTTGTGAAATGAATTATAGTTGTGCAATAAATAAAAGAAGGAGAAATTGCATCAAATATATCATATAACTTTCTAAACTCTCTCTCTCTCTCTCTCTCTCTCTCTCTCTCTCTCTCTCTCTCTCTCTCTCTCTCTCTCTCTCTCTCTCTCTCTCTCTCTCTCTCTCCCCCCTTAATCTTGATAAAGTTTGCTTATAATATTCTTATTTCTCTCACTCCCTCACTTCTGTTTAACTTCACGTTCATCCTTCATCGTCAATGGACGGATATTACTTTCCTTCTTCCCCATAGCTGACGCTCTACATTCTCTCTCTCTCTCTCTCTCTCTCTCTCTCTCTCTCTCTCTC
>CM035197.1:21530079-21532019 GCA_020233015.1 Callinectes sapidus | reverse complement strand
GAGAGAGAGAGAGAGAGAGAGAGAGAGAGAGAGAGAGAGAACTACATCATGCAATTGATTTCTCGTTCCCAGCTTAATGGACCGCTTTGATAAAGTCTCGTGTGTGTGTGTGTGTGTGTGTGTGCCCGCGCGTGCTTAATGTCATGGATAGCGACCAGTTGTATTCGCTTATCATTTTCCTTTATTGTTGATACTCTCCTTATCCATCTCCTCCTACTTGAATTCCTTCCTTCCTTCTCCTTTTTTTTCCATTTTTTGTTCCTCATGTCATCACCACCACCTCCACTTCCGCCTCCTCCTCCTCCTCCTCCTCCTCCTCCTCCAACTCCTCCTCCTCCTCCTCTTCCTCCTCCTCCTCCTCCTCCTCCTCTACCTACTTCTTATCTAAGAAAATAAACTTATAATCTAAACTGTATTACATTAGCGTTCCCGGCCAAGTAGCGGAGAGACATGGCACGGGGGAAGGGTTACTGTACTAAGTTAAATGTGGATGGCAATTCCCGTGGACTTTCACAGCATCGTTTGGGCGAGTTAGGGATGAACAAGGTAAATTTTCTTGTATTTTTGTTTTTCAAGTGACCATTTTCCGTGTGTGTGTGTGTAAACTGACAGTGTGAAGAATAGAAGGAAGTAAAAATAAAAAAAACACTAAGGAAAAAAGGAGAAAAAAAATAAAATAAAGAGAAACAGGAAGAGGAACACACTGACATAAAAAATAGTCAAAAGAAAGGTAACAAAGACAAAAATCACACACACACACACACACACACACACCAAAATCACTATCATTACCATCACCCTATGCACACCTGTCTTCTTTGCTCCTTTCAACACATTCCCCTCACGAATTCCCAGGTTGATGAAGGGTGAGCTAATTATCCAAGGGTACTATTAGACGAACAATGGGAACCAGGTGATGAAGGGAGGACGAGCAAGTGTACCTGATGACATACATACAGATCGCGGGAGCTATTTAGGACAGTGGGTACAAGGGTGTTGTGGTGAGGTACATGACTACTACTTTCTGCCAGACACTTATAAAGGGAAATTTTAAGACTCTTTGTAGTACTCTGTTTTATTTATGAAGAGAGATTTTACGACACTTTCTTCTTTTTTTCTTTTTTTTTGGCGGGGGGGGGGGGGGGGAAGGTGGGGGACCTGGGAAATTTCAACACATTTTATGTTGTTTTTCAAGGTAGTGGTTTGAGAACAATTTGTTATGTAAATTGAACTTACTTCTTGCTTGAGTGCTGTTTTCTTTAGGGACTGCCAAATTCAGTATTCTTTTATTTTCCAGTCTTGCTGTCCTTCTTTAGAAATAATTATAACAAAATAAAATAAAAAATAAGAGAATTAGTTACAAAGGATGCATCGTTTTGTTTTTTCTCCAGAATTAACATCCTTAACTTCTTCAGTCGAGAGACACAATTTCATATATATTCTGCTTATCGTTTGCCGACTTTACAAAGCTTCAAAAGTCATTTCAGGATTTAAAAAGTAGAGACTCTGACCATCAGTCCTCTGACCTCCATAGACCCTTCCTACTGTCAATAAAATCGTCTAATCATACCTAAAACTCGAGGTAAAAATATGTCCCAGTAATAAGAGGGTTAATTATTTTTTACTTTCATTTTCCCCGACCACACTCCCTTTACATAATAATGGAGGGACAAATAGGAAAGGTGCATCACTAAGTGTGCGTGAGATTGCCTATTTAACCATCATCCCGGGGAGTAAGCTGTCTAAAAAGTGGGAGAAAATTACAAAATTCTTTGCATTAAACAAATGAGTTTGCAATTCTTGTGGCTTTATTAAATACAAAAATAATGTCTTCTTTTCTCAGCCTCTTTGTTTAGTATTTAGAGTAATCAAAATATAATGAATTATACTCTCTCTCTCTCTCTCTCTCTCTCTCTCTCTCTCTCTCTCTCTCTCTCTCT
>CM035197.1:21520079-21525079 GCA_020233015.1 Callinectes sapidus | reverse complement strand
TGATCTGACCTCACTACACCTGCCTATATGCACCATCTCCTCTCACCCACCAACCCCTTCCCTCCCATCATCCTCCCACTCTCTACACAGCCTCTGATTTGCACACCTGTTTTTTCCCCCCTTCCTCTCACCCGCCTCTGGAAAGCTCTTGTTTATACCAGAGCGTGGCGGTGCAGCTGAGAGACAGGTGAGCAGCCACGCGCCACTCCGCCCACCTGCTTGCTAAATGAAGCGATTGGTCTCAAATAACCGTGGTGTCAATTAGCTGTGATCCATTTACCCTTTGAATGGATTATTGGGAAATATTCATTATAATTAGTTAACTGCCGCCGCCGCCGCCTACTCCTCCTCCGCCTCCTCCTCTTCTTCTTCTTCTTCTTCCTCCCCTTCCTTTCTTCTTGTAATCATACGAGTGGGTTTTTTTTTTCTTTTTATCTTTTCTTTCTCTCCCTTCCACTTATTCCTTCTTGTTTTTCACCTCAACCCATATATCCGGCATTCTTTCAAGGTTCTCTCTCTCTCTCTCTCTCTCTCTCTCTCTCTCTCTCTCTCTCTCTCTCTCTCTCTCTCTCTCTCTCTCTCTCTCTCTCTCTCTCTCCAAATACACACAAGGATTTACAAACGTCAAACCCGCTAAACTCTTTGTCCTTTCGGAAAGCACGGACGAGTAAACAGTGCGTGGAAACTTACACGTTGCAATGCAGTACGCAACACTATCGCTCTAACGTTATTTTGTCCGAATCTTTTATACCTACACAATAATTAAAGTACAGATAAATCCGCAGTAATCCATCAGGGTCTGTGAATGTGTACGATGGGAAACTATTGGTTTGTCTCTGGACCATAACTGGGAAAAAGTTGGTGAAATAAATTGACAATACAAATAAATAAATGTGTGAATTATGAGAATGCACGAGTGACATAATGACTGACGATTGACTAACTGAATAAATGAATGACTAACTCGCTGTCTGACTTTATCATTAACTACCAACATGAATGAATTGTGAGCAAACGATTAAATGCAATAATTCAACAAAACAAATAAAAGAGAACGCCAATCTGACTGAAAACTGATTAATAGTGTGGTTTACTCACTGATTGACTCATAAAGTAATCAAATGTCAATATGCCTAACTGACTAATAAAGAAGCAACCTGCAATCTAAATTATTATATACAACATGAAGAATTCGTAAGAAAAAAAAACAGAAAATCAGAAGAGCAGAAAGTGACTGAGAAACAAAGGAAGTAAATGAAATCACAACAATAATGAATTCAGGTAATGATGATGTTGATGATGATGATGATGACGATAATAATAATAATAATAATAATAATAATAATAATAATAATAATAATAATAATAATAACAATAGTAACAATACCCGCTAAATTCTATGGCTATCCCATGTTCCACTATACAATGTCTTTATGTTAATTAAGGGGAAACGATGAAAATTTACAATGACCGGTCCGTATTGCTATGGAAATAATCTCTCTCTCTCTCTCTCTCTCTCTCTCTCTCTCTCTCTCTCTCTCTCTCTCTCTCTCTCTCTCTCTCTCTCTCCGGCAAGGCTCAGGTGAACGTGATGGAATTGGATCAGGTACGAGGCAAATATGATTAAGCTCAGAGCGGTTGGCTTGGCTCGTTTTGCTTGGATTGAAATGAATTGGTCTCGGCTGCGATTCATTGAGTTTCGTTCAACCTCGCCTACATCTCCACTCGCCCTCCACATCCACCCCACATCCGTCTCCCCGCTCCGCTCCACCCCTCCCCACCATGTCAGTAATTCTTCCTCCTCCCCCTCCCCCCGCCTGTCCCTCGTCCCACGCAAATCACCCCACATCCCTCCCATAACCACTCATTCCTCAACCCTCCCTCCATTCCCTCCCTTCCCTCCCTTCCCTCCCTCCTCAGTGAAATTTCGGTGATTCAGGACGCATATGATTCAGCTTCACTTACCCTTTTCAGCATAAATCAAAGTAAACTGCAAATAATAACCTACGTACATTGTTAACATCTCTTCACGGGAGACTATTTTGGTATTATTCACCTACGTCATAGAAATAAAAGTGGGGGAGATGGTGGGTGGGGGGGGGGGTTCAACTTAATGATCTCGCTGTTCTGTTGCTTTTTGAGTCTAAAGTGCAAACGTTTCATTGGTCCCTTTTCATCAGACTCAAAGGAAGCTGGAATAGCCTATAAAAAAAACTATATTCTCCCTCCATATGATAACGATTGTCCGCGTATCTATAGGAGCTTCACTGATGTTATTGTTGCTGATTCATGTGACGGTGGTGAAGTGAGTATATCGTGTCCCTGATGTGTGGACTTGATAACGTTTGGATCAAGGCAGGCGTGTTTTATCATACTGAGACTGCCCCGCGTTGTCTTGGTGGCTTTTAGTGGCTTAAAGATCACCTAATATCTCTTATCTCTTTCTTTCTTTCTCGCCATCCTATTTTTCCTCCAGTCTCTCTCTCTTCTGGGCTTGCCACAATGTAAGATAATAAGAGCCTACAAAAGAATGAAGGAGACTTTAAAAGATTATTGGCTTTACCATTGCTCATCTCAAGTACTAATCATGCCCATATATGGTTTACAAGTTATCTTAATAAAAAGTACAACAACAACAACAACAATACCAATGAAAAGATGAAAACTTTCAAGAAGTTTTGGTTAAAAGAAATGGTGATCAGCTGGCAACCATCCTCCCTCCCTCCACCTATTAGTCCGTGCGCGCTCTGACTGGCTCATCTGCCCCCGTCTCCTTTCTCCCTCTCCCTCCCCCCTCCCTCCTTCCCTCCCTCCCCCATTCCCCCTCACCTCTCTCTCTCTCTCTCTCTCTCTCTCTCTCTCTCTCTCTCTCTCTCTCTCTCTCTCTGTTACATTATCTGCACTGATTATCATCACAACTATTCGCGATTAATTTCTAATCATTACGCATTAAAGAAAAAAAATGTGAGGCAAGCCTACTTGGTGCACCTGCGCGCACCTGTCCGCCATCAGACTACATGTTTCAGCACGTCGGCCATTTACCCTATTTACTTCACCTACACCCCATGTACCTCACCATTCCTCCTTTACCCTCAGTTCCCTGCAATCCCCGAATACACTCAAGCACCAAGACTAACCAAACACGAGGAAATGACCACTTCAATGCGCCAGTTGTGAATAATCAAGTGTATCCACCAGCACCACCACCACCATTTACATACTGGAAACAAAGATGACAATTATCTCTCGTTATCTCATTATAGCTATTTCCCTCAACACTCACCCCAGCTGCACTCCTGCCCGGTCCTCGCTCCCTCGCTCCCTCAGTTTTTACATCGAAAGGGCACCGATGATCACCAATAACGCCACAAGGAACAGATAAACACAAACACTTCTCACACTCGACACGGTGTGAGGTAATGGTCCTCCCCCACGTCTTGTCCGGCTGTCCAAGCGTCGTATTACATTAGGGTTGTGTTGTGGTAATTATACTATATATTTTTATCAACAAATGACTCTATTTACTTGTTATCTTATCTTTTAATTTTGTTTTTCTATATTTTTTTGTGTTTTACGATACTGCGTTTCCTTTTTTTAGAGTTATAATCTCATTTTAGCAAAGTGATATTACTACTAGACCCGTATATTACATAGATGACATGCATACCTTTCTGCATAGGCTTTTAGTCTACATTAATATCACACATTCGCTCTCCATAAATATCTGCTTCTTTTCCCTTCATTACATTAACAAGAAAGTTAACTACGCGTAACATAGGTATTTACTTCCTAAGCAAGTACAACACATGTGCTGCCCCGCCCCGTTCTGTCAGCCCGCCATTCCTTTCGTTGCTGGGAAAAAAATGCACATGACAGGCGGGAAAATGATGTCAATAGTAATAGTGTATGGTAAAGCATGTCACCTTTGATATTCTTCACCAAAACAAGGAGAAAAATTAAGGAGAAAGCCACAGATCCCTACAAACTAACTGTGTGTGTGTGTGTGTGTGTGTGTGATAACGATATCTTTCCCCTCTACTGACTAAAAAAAAACATGTTACGCATAATTCTGCTGCAATAATCTGGTCCGTATCCTAGAGCACTACTACACCTCATTACTAAATTCAAAAGACTTACGCTGAATTTATGCAAGTAATTAGTCAGTTACGTTCTAGTGAGGGATTCTAAAGATTTCCACATTATCAAACTGACAAAATATTGCTGCGAACTTGGCTAATCACCTTTTTGGCCTTTATGGAGAGCCGTGATGGGAGCAAGCCTTTGGTGTTCCCTGGTGCCTATATTTAGAAACACTTTGGTACTTATTCATGTCGTCAAGGATGTTTTTTTGTATCAATTACGTAGAATTATCGTTCATCTGTCGCTAGAACCGTAAAAATCCGTATCATTTCAACTAGATTAGATCTGTGGTCCAAGTGTCTGAATCTGTTATATACTATCCAGGACAAGCAATATACATAGTAACCACAGCAGTGCATCGACAGGGCGGTGATCCAGTAATCGTAAACATACAAACGTCTGGCAGTGGGAAGGGCGGCCGCTATGTCACCCAAGTACTCCACCACCATTTACTACTCCCCTTGTCAAATATTCTTATCAGTTAGTCCCTTTACACACTGATAATTTGTGTGGGGTTTCTAATGTCTCTACTCAGTGATAATGATAAAGAATATAATAAAGATGATGATAAGGAGAAGGAGGACGAGGAGGAGGAGGAGAAGGATAATTTGTAACATTTATATTTAGTTTTAAGAATATTTTTAACGGATCAAAATCTTCATAATGCTGTTTTTTATTGGAATTTATTTATTCTTGACGAACTAAAAATCATGTTTAAAAATAGGTGTTCATCTTTCGATCGGAACCTTCAAAAATCATTTTCCTTTTATGTTTTACCGAAATTCATCTTTTCGTGGCTTCATCATATAAATGTTGTGGCGTGAAGGACATTAATCTTGGACAAAAATATATATCATCGG
>CM035197.1:21450529-21467835 GCA_020233015.1 Callinectes sapidus | reverse complement strand
AGGAAACCATCAAGCCAACACAAAGCAGTCCCTGTATAAACCACACTTTAAAATCTCCATTCATAACTCCATCCATCCATAATAACCTTACGTGAAAAAAAGATGAAAACTCTGCCTTACTGTAATAATAAGATGAAATACCCACGTGAGTGTAGCATTTAAATTTCAAAAGAGGAGTGATAGAGAAGATTTAGTATTTAATGTCTCATGTTTACTCCTTTAGTACTGAAAGCATTTTTCATATTTATTCTGCTTATTTTTTTTATTTTATTTTATAGAACTTTGGAAACTCAAGTGGGGATTAAAATATTACAGACTCTGGCTATTAATTTTTTGACATTCATAGACCCTTTCTAATGTCAATAAAATAATCTAATTACATTCAAAACTCGTGGTAAAAATGTGTCTCAGTACTCAAGGGAAAGGAAAGCAAAAAAAACATCATAGAAGTTGTGACTTATGCAAAATTTTGATGATCTAAAACTGAATATATAACAGTGATTGTGTCAGAGAAAAATGAGTGTTTGAGGCGAAAAAAAAAATGTATTTTGTTTTTCTTCATATCTATTAGTGTTTCATGTGCCAATGTTGCCTCAGAGCAAACCGGCGCCTCCCTGTGACCTCTTTGTTGCGGCGCCATAACTCTATCCATTTTCAATACACTGTGGAGCGATGCAGTCATAAAAATTCACACTCCCGGAATGATTTAAAGCCATAAAACAATCTAGTGTTAGTCTGAGAGAACAGTTTCCACCCATTTATTATGTATAACTGAATCTGTATGCGGCAGGTTCCTCCCACTCGTTGCTGCCTTCCCTTCACACGAATACAATGTGTCCGCGATGCTTCAGATCTATATAGCCGTGGACAATAGTCTAGTTTACATTTAATGCTCTCATCTCAGGTGTATTTAGTGTTTTCATTAGTGTTAAATCATCGGACTGGCTAAGTGTCTTTATATTGTCTGTTTTGGATTATCCTTTTGATTTTTCATTTTGAGATTTGCACCATAGTCGGCTTTTTAGTTTCTTCGCTTTTGGGTATTCCTGAAATAAAAGCTTGCTCGCTGACTAGACTACTTAATCTCTTCAGTACTGGGGCGCATTTTCACCTTTAGTTATGGGTACGATTGGATGATTTTATTGACATTAGGAAGCTCTATGGAGGCCAGACGGTCAGTAACCAGAGTCTTCACTACACTATTCTAATCCCCACACAAGTTTCTGAAGCTGTATAAAATCAAAGAGTAAGAACAAATATGAAAATGCGTCTCAGTGCCGAAGGGGTTAAGACTGCTAAGAAACACAAAACACAGTGCAAGGGAACCATGAACTTTACTCGACATCTAATCTTGCTCGTTCCACAGTAAAACACTGCTACATCCCATCCTTCTCTGCCAGCACAGGGTGGGCGCTGCAGAACTCCATATATCGAATGACGAGAGCGAATGTGTATAAAGAAGAGCTGTTGGGAGTAAGTTAGAAAGAAAGATACGATCGTGTTTCGTCTGATATCGAAGTTTTAATGGCTTCGTTTCAAAAGAATTGCGTAATTTGTGGTAGACATTCTCATCCGCCCTTCATGAAAAGTGTAATTGCACAAAACAACGGCAGTAAATTTTTCAGCGCCCCGCTCAGCCTGTTGCACATACCGAGTGGATATAAATATTGTGAAAGCACCGGCGTCTGTCTGCCTGTCTCTCTCTCTGTTGTCTTCACGGTTGTACACAAAACTATTCATGAATTAAAATCAAGGAGAAAAACCGCGCCGAAACAAACACTCGATTTAAAAACGGCATGAATATAAAGATGCACCTTTATTCCGATGACAAACAGATTCACCTTATCATTTCTCGTGTCAAGTAAAATCCGAGCTCGTATTAACGTAGATTCTTAAGTATGTCGTTTTTTTTTTTTTTTTTTTTTTTTAGACGAATTTCTAGTCTTAGTCTTAAAATCCATTTTAACCTCCCGAAATTGGTCTTGTTATTTAGGTATCATTTTAAATTTACTGCTGATAAGATAATTGCTCAGATACAAGACTAATTTCTGGAAGTTAAAGTGGATTTTAAGACTAGAAATTCGCCTAAGAAAAAACTACATACTTAAGAATCTCTGTTAATACTTGCCCTGTCTCCTGCTTGTCTTCCATGTGACATCACTGCAACGGAGAAAGCCTCAATTTTGAAATGTCAAATAGTGAAGTGTTTTTCTTCAGTGAGAATTTCCCTGCTGCTTTAGCCACCCACGCTCAACACGACCTTACTAGTGATAGTGACGATTAAAGCGCTGATAATTACTGCTTTTTTCTTCTTTTTATGTATACACCATAAGTGGGTTAGTAAATTCTGAAATTCGTGAACTTATATTGTTTATCCACGCTCTGTCAGGTGGTGTCAGCGCTCATATACACCAATGAATCACTTTTGTAATACCGAAGTTAGATGGTCATACGTGAAACATTTCCCTCTTCTGATAAGTCTCCTTGAACATTTTTTTTTGTATATTTTTCGAAAAACCTCAGAACTTTCCTTTCAGAATAACTGGAACTAGATTTTCACGCTCTTCACTACAAATATTTCCTTTTAACATTTGAAAGTTTTCTGTGGTTATACATTTCTCCTTCAGGCATTATTGAATGGTAAATTTTTCAAACTATATTAGAAAAGTATACATATTTTCCTCCTTTTCACACAGTTTTTTCTTATCACGCATAGTGTTGTAAGTTACGGCCATGTGATGATACATATACTGTCTGTAACATGCAATTAAGAAAAGTAATTATACACGGCAGGAAATTTTAACAGAGTAATTAAAAACATATTACAACTTATCGTGAAACACAATTCGGTCCAGTAGATTAAAACAGGCGCAATCCTCAACATTTACAGCCACTTTCATCATTATCCTTTTGGTGTTGTGAAATATTCCCAATCATTTAGTGGAATGAAAGCTTGTGTGTATTTCCAGCTGTATATACTAATGATGGTAATATGATCTGCTACAACAGTCACGGGAAACACGGTCTAATTGGCTGTATAGATACGGTCTACGTGCTGTTATCTATTGACTTCCTATTCAACCACCACTAATTTATAGCAGGAATTAATCGTCATGTAAATGTTGATTGTTACTATAATTAGAACGACAACGATGCGGGGTGTGCATACACTGGCAGCGGGCAGGAGAAAGAAGGAAGGCTTGACATTACGTTGTGTTGTCTTTGTTGAATCATAGAGTAAACACTGTGCATAAGTTTTCTATTGTTCTCCTGTCAGTGTTGCTTCAAATACGAGATGCAGTATTTGAGTTTGGTCGTGTTACGCTCTCTTGTCTTTGTTTAGTTGGAAATGCTGGGTTAAGGTTTTATGAATTAGATACATATGTTTGTTAATTATTAATGGGTTCATCCTCCACCACAGGGCTATAAAAAGATGTCCTTATGTGTTTGGTATTTTTATGTACGCCCTGTGAAGTATGTTTTTATGTTCAGTATTATTGTTATGTATGCTCTCTCATAACAGTGACTTAAAATGACCTATATTTAGTAATGTTATGCTGCTACTGCTTTTACTACTACTACTACTACTACTATTACTACTACTACTACTACTACTACTACTACTACTACTACTACTACTACTACTACTACTACTACTACTGCTGCTGCTGCTGCTGCTGCTGCTGCTGCTGCTGCTGCTGCTGCTGCTACTTTTATAACTTCTGACAATTAAAACAGAAATAATAACAACAAAACCATCAATAACACCTACTTCCAACAATACTACCTCTCTTACTGCTACCGCTACTAACAATTAATTAGCTAAGTACTACGTATTTCTTGTCATACACTAACAATACCACAAAAAAACCTTTAGCAAGAACAAGAATTACTACCACTACCACCACCACTACTACAAAAGTCCCCCTAATGGCGGTATATTGGTCTTGTCCCGTTTGGCGTCGTGGCGTGGTGAGCCTCCCTGTGGTGTGGTGTAGCTTCCACTCAACGAGCCGTAAAAAGCGCGGAGGGGAGGGGCGGTGACAAGCATCGAGAGCATATTGTATTAGGAAGCGGTGTTTTAGAGGCGTGTGGCTGAGCGTGTGAGGTGGAGCCGTCCCGAAAGAAGAAATGTGTGTGATGGCGGTGTGAATCTCGCAGGTCCACTCCCTTTAATACGCAGCGAGAGGCTCAGGATTACCCGGTGCTAGTCCTGTGGTCGGGTGGTCTGACGCTTGGTGGTGGAGGTAGCGGCGGCGGCAGGAGAGACTGAGACTGAGGCGGCTTTGGGGTCGATGTGGAGTTTCTTGTCTGTGTTAGTGTGGATGTTATTGTTTGTGGATCGTTTTTGGTGTGGAAGTTATTTATTTATCTATTTATTTATTATTCAGTACTGGGACATTTTTTTACCACGAATTTTGGGTGTGATGAGGCGATTTTATTGACACAGGGAAGGGTCTATGGAAGTCAGAAGATTAATGGCCAGAATCTTCTCCATTTCAATCCCTACATTAGATTCTGAAGCTGTATAAAATCGACAAATAAACAAAATAAATATAAAAATGCGTTTGTATCAAAGGGGTTAAAAAGCAGCGAGACTTACGTTGGTAAAAGCGCTAGTTATGTGTGTCTGATTGTGTGGTACTATGTTTAAACCACATCAAACGGAGTAAAGATGACAATAATGATAATAATGATAACTGTGTTGAGGTATAGTAGTTTCGGGAAGCATCTTCTCTACCATTACCATATCAATATCAACCTTGGCTATTGACGTAAGTTCCTATTACTCTACGTAGTTAAGATGTAAGATTACTTATATCTGATGAGAGTTTCCTGATATACCACCCGTTGTGCCTCGAGTGTGCTCGTGACACACACACACACACACACACACACACACACACACACACACAAGGGATGACGTTAGATGTAAAGAGTCTATTCCCTTTACATCTTTCTATGACGTTTGTTTCTTTGAAGTTGTTGGGCAAGATAGTCATGACAGAGTGGTCTTTAACATTCTCCCCTTCCCCTCCCCTCCCCTCTTCCTTCTCTCTCTTTCTCTTTCTCTTTCTCTTCTTTTTTCTCTTTCCCTCTTCACAAGCACACTATTTCTTTCTTATATCGACAACATGCATCTTGTTCACGCTTTCATAATCTCTACACACATTTTTCCTCCACGTGATCATATTCTTCCTGTTCTTTCATCCTCCCACAATCCTTTCACCTGCCCCATATGCTTCCCGTCTTTACATCCTCATCTATTCTCTTTTCACGTGACCATATCCTCCCGTCTTTTCACCCTTGACTATAACTATACATCTTGCCTTCGCTTACCTTCCTTAGCTTCTGTCTATAACGTTCCTGTCATTTGTTAATGTATTATGTTTCATTCCCCACTGCCTTACGTGTCTCCTTTCTCCTCCTCTCGGACACGCCAAACCTTCCGTATAAAGTATATTGTTTCACCCATCCATCGAGCCATCCGTCTATCCAGCCAGCCAGCAATCCATCCAGCTCACATCACTCCCCCCATCAGATAACTAATTTCCACCGTTTGCATCGAAGACCTTTGACTTTTGACCACGTCCAGACCTCACTTGCATATGCCAGTTGAGCTATTATGGTATTCTGATATGTTTCTTCACTTTACCCCCAATCTGCCACTTTTCTTCTTGGTTATATCCATATATTATACTGATTCAAGCCCCTGCTAAGCTCTCTCAATGCCTTTCCTTAGTTCAGTGGTTCGATGGTAGGTTAAAATATTGTTAGGATAATTAAAAGTCTTTCCCTTCTTTGATTAATTATCAGTTCAGGTTCATCACACACCGACTGGCTTCCAATTCTTACTTTACACGCCTGTCTTCTCGTTTCTCATTTCTTGATCCATCCCTTTAATTTGCTGGCTTTAACATTGAGCTTTCTCCTCCTGTGGTACGTGTGGTTGTACTCTGTGACTCACCGTGCATAGTTTTTGTCGCGTTTTTATGTGGAGTCTTTGTATTTCGTGTAGAACATTGGCTGGTCTTCTTTTTCGCACAGGTGTATCTATTAAGTGCCGTTATTCTGTCCCTAAGATCAGTTGCGTTTTATTTAGCGTAATCCGAATTCGTACCAGAAGCACTCTCTGCTCTTCTCTTGTATATATGAAGGGCCCACATTGCTAAGTGTTTATATTTGATGGAATATTGAACATTACATGAGGCCCACCATTATCGGGCATTGTTAGATGAATTATTCTACATGTTTAGTGGGAGATAATCTAGTTCAGAGCATCCAGTAAGTAAAATATAGATAGAAGCTGTTAACAGATTGTGTTGCGAGAGACCTTCAAAACATTAGAATCTTTGTTTCAAGGTTGCCTTCCTCAGGTATTATAGAAAAACGGATGAATTTCTCTCCTAAACTTGACCATCCTTACAAATTTGAAGTCTGCCATGAAAAATTGCAAAACAAAAAGAATGAATAGATGAATAAAACATTGAAGCAGAAGAACAGTGTTTATATGAATGTGTATATCAATCAAAAGAGAGTGTTCTTTTTATTTCGAAAGTTTTATGTAAAGATTAAATATCGTCATATATGCATTGCTTCAGTGAACCCCAAAAGAATATTTTATTAATGTCTTTCTTGTAAGGAACATGTATACATTATCAGAAACATTTCGAGACTGAAATGCTCTTCAATATTTTTTAACTTTCCATGTGACTGTCTATTCCTTGATGACATGCAAAGCTTTAGAGAGCGTTAGAGAGGGAGGGGAGCCAGTGCCTTGAGATTGAATAAAAAGGATGCGTGGGCTGTTCTGGGGCAAGAGTGCAAAACAAGGAAGGCGGGTGAAATGAGATCATTGAGCTCTGCAATCTCTTCTCCCCACCCACACTTTCCCCGAAGCCACATTCTTACTGACGAGTGTTTGCTGACAAGTGAAACGTGGAATCTGATTTATATCATTAATTGAAAAAAAAAAAAAAAAAAAATCATAACCTTCGTCCCACGCTTTCTCTTTCACACTGCTTTGCTTCCTTTAATATGCAACTTTTATATATATGTGTATTATTTAATAGATTCTATAATGAATTTATTCCTTTCATAACTACTGTAAAGACCACGTGTGTAATTGATTCTCGTCAAGAGTTACAGAACACATTTCGAAGTGAATTCGTTTCCCAGTAATTGTGGAGTGGCGGACAGCGAGGTGGAGTCATATGGAATTATTTCGTGGGTTTTCTTTTTAGATCGTGAATACAGAATGAGGCGCCTTGCTCACTGCGGCGGCGCTCACACAGAGGCGGCGATCATAAGGGATGTAATGACTACTCACTGTCTAATTCCTCGTAACAATAGTATTTCTGACGATACAACATCTGATACAACACTTATTCCTCGCTCACTACAACCGATACTTCAACATTAATTGCTCGCTCACAACGATTTCCACACGGAGGCCTTGGACAGTCCCAGTATTTCAGTTTCATCACTGATGGTTCCTGGTGATGTTATGTAAGTTTTTTTTCTTCATATTCACTACAAACGATACTTCAACATTAATCATTCCCTCTCTACCATTTCCACACCAAGTCCTTCAACAATCCTAGTATCTAAATTTCATAGGTGATGGTCCCTGGTGGTGTAATGTACCTTTTCTTCCCATACTTACGGTAGCAAAGTAACAAATGTAGGTCTGTATTGGGAAACTTTTCATAAGCTTCCATCTACTTATCCGCGCGTATTAAGAGTTGTTTAAGGGGAAGGTGAGACGGTGGGTGATTTCTCTGAGGGTGAGCAAGGTGAGGTAAGCCCAGGGCGGTGACGCAATGAAGCCGTCGAGTCGCCCCGCCGTGTGGCAAGGACGGAGGTCCCGTGGGATGCTGTATTATTCTGTCTCTCGCTGTGCCGCGCTCGCCTCATCACACCTACCTCGCTGGAACATTATTCTCTCTCTCTCTCTCTCTCTCTCTCTCTCTCTCTCTCTCTCTCTCTCTCTCTCTCTCTCTCTCTCTCTCTCTCATCATAAATCTTCATTTTACTATATTCTGGAATCACTCCTCTTTCTCCAACACACACACACACACACACACACACACACACACACACACACACACACACACCTACACAGGCTTATTGAACTGAATCTCCTTGAACGTCATTTTTGTGGTGCCCTCGAAGGCCAGACTTAGGGCGGCACTTGAGGCAGGCAATGGCGGCCTTGATTCCCTCCAGCTGGCCCGCAAGTCCCTCGTGACGGCGCTCCTTGAAAACCTTTGTACTGAAGGAGCTCCTCGCGGGCCATCCCGCTGCAAGTCTCCTCAGTGCTGCTCATGGAGCGCGAGGCAATGCCGGCCCTTGTGTTTCTCTTCGTTTTCTCACATCAAAAGAAACCTGACAGAGAGTCTTAAAACAAACTCAGAAAAATGCCTGCACCACAAAAGAAAAGATCAGAGGAGCTCTAAATTGTACAAGACAATTCTTTTTTCAAGGTATTTTGATGCTTGCCTGTGGAAAGAGTGAAAGTCAAGAGAAAGAGTAGGACAGCCTGCGTCACGGTTTAATTGTAGAAGGGTGAAGAAGTCCATGCAGCAGTGAAGCAGTGTACTCTTGCATCCATCTGTAAGCTTTGGGAGTTTCATTCTCTTCACATTTTCTTCGAGACTTTGCGGGTCTCTGCAGTCACTGCCAACGAGTCTGCCGCATGAGCCGCGGCCTCTGGTGATGAGGGGAAGCGTGCATGTACTCGTAACAACACCTGTTGAAGGACCTTGGAACTGGCGGGACCCTTGACCAATGTCTGAGCCTGGCTGAGTTTGCGTGGTACTGATCTAAAGCTTTTTTGGCAACACTGATAAAAAGTTGTCCCACAGATAGAATTGAAAGCAGAGGTTCGTGTCCGTCACTTCCGTACACAAACCACATGGTCAATTGCTCATCATTTAGCGCAGCATCAACGTGCATGTAAATGAGACACAGCCAGGAACTTTATCATTAAGTTGAATTAATGTATAATGAGTGAGGACATGCATTGACTTGAGTGAAGCATGATCGTACCTTGTCATTGACTGTTGTCCTCTCTCACAGTCTGGTCTGTGCTCAACCCTTGCTGTTACAAATGTATTACACACAACCATTGAAAAAAAAAACAATAAGGTTTTCAAAGAACTAAATGTCACTGCTATGAATTCAATACTGGGAGTTTGGTGTCTTATCGTGCTGAAAGTGAATAAATTAATAGACATTTGATTTTAATAGATATAACAGCATTCTCACGATCAATTCTAGCAGCAATAACGACATGAGACAGTTTTCTCTCAGTGAAGCACTGCCCTCTTTCCTTTAGAAGACTTTTTTCACTCCTTACTGAGTCAGCCGCCCTGTTTTATTACGGTCGAAGACTCTTTTACTTAATGTCTTTGCAAAGTTCGAAGCTGCTCACGTGTACGTAAAGGATTTTTTACTTGTAGGAGGCTGGCAAAGGGGTACAAAAATACTTATAAAAACTTTACTTCATTGCCGCTCTCCGAAAAAGTTTAGAAAATGGATCCAATCGGATCGGCCAATTTACTTTACACCGAATGGAGAATAGTGCCAATGTTCCCTCAGTGTTATTTCCTTGCTAGTTCAAAGTCATCTGAAAGGCTGAGCAATCTTTAGCTTTTATCCTTCAGTGTTTGTACAGCACTCGGAGCATACGAACAGAGAAGTATTCCAGTAATACACAGAATTGTTCCTGTGATCAGTTACACCATCTACCAAACTGATGTTGATAGTTTTAGATATTCTATTTTCAAGAGAATCGGAAAACACACACGGACTTATAAAAAAACTGTTAAAGACAAGTATATAAAAAAAGATGCGATTAATATTAAAGAACAAAAGTTTTAGAGGAAGGAAAAATGAATGAAAACATAAGCACAAAAAACTAGCATTCCAGAAAATAAAAGCAATTCGAAAGACTAGCTATGGAAAACTTTTTTTTCTAACAAACAGAAAGAAAAACAACAATTTTTTTTTTTTTATCAACCAGCAGAGCCACGAGGACACCAACACCAAAGTAAAATAGATCACCGGGGGAATTAGGCCTCACGTCTTCGCACACTCTCCCCAAACTTTCCTTAAGGCCACACTCGTTTCCCGGGGCCCTGGTGGTGGTGGTGGTGGTGGTGGTGTGGGTTGAGATAGCGCGTTCTATTTCTTAGTGTTTCCTTCCTAAGTTTCTCAATGAAGTTACTCCTGATCTGCGGTGCAAAAAAGACAGTTGATCTAAGTGACATATTGAAGTGATGGTGATTATGATGCTACTGCTGCTGCTGCTGCTGCTGCTGCTGCTGCTGCTGCTGCTACTACTACTACTACTACTACTACTACTAATAATAATAATAATAATACTGCTAGTACCACTACTACTACCACCACCGCTCCTTCTCCTACTACTACTACTACTACTACTACTACTACTTTTGCTACTAAAGAATTTTGTTTTTTTTACTGTCGTCGTTGAAAACTGTTTGGTGAGAATTTCTGATGTCCCGTTAATATGCTGAATAATTTGTTGTAATTTCATATGCAATTGTGTGTGTGTGTGTGTGTGTGTGTGTGTGTGTGTGTGTGTGTGTGTGTAGATCGGTGACCAAACAGCTAAATCTTTTACAATACTTTCATAATTGATCTCTCTCTCTCTCTCTCTCTCTCTCTCTCTCTCTCTCTCTCTCTCTCTCTCTCTCTCTCTCTCTCTCTCTCTCTCCCACCACGGCATTTATCTTCCCTTATCTTTTCTCTTTTTCTTTTCAATTTAACTCTGTCCTTCTCTTGCCTCCTTCTTTATTTTTTTCCCTCTTTGTTTTCCCTCTCTTGGTCTTCGTCGTCCACAAATATTTCTTTTGGTAGTAACTCAATGGCATCATTTAGGAATACCATGTGCTGTAAAACTGTGAACGCGTGCTATGATGTTATTACGCATTTTAATTCCCCTAAGAGTATCAGCGCTCCAGTAAATGTTAAAAATTGGCAAAAGGTTGTCAGATTTGCTCGCATTTGCTGTGCTATCGGGATGTAATTTTCGTAACTTTTCCCACCTCTTTCCTTTTTCTTATGTTGTGATTTTGTTGCTTGTTTTTTTTTCTAATTCTTTCTCGTTTTATTTTTCATCTTTTTCCCCTGCCATTTCTTCATTTTTTCTTCACTCTCCCTATTTTCTAAAGTTTTCTGTTCCTTACCTTGCTCTCTCGCCTCTTCGTCTTTTTTTTCTCCATCTCCCGTACCTCCTCTTCTTTTTCGGACCTTTCCTACACCAATTCTTCCTCCTCCATCGCCTCCTTTTTATTTTTACCTTGTTTTTCGCCTCCTATTCTTATCTTTCTCTCCCTTGCGTCTGTTCGTTTTGTTTTTCCTTCTCCTCTACATCCTCTTCTTCCTTTTTTGGCCCTTTCCTCTTCTTCCTTTGCCTCCATTTTTACTTCTCCTTCTCGTCCTCCTCGTCATCCTTCTTCACATATTTTTATGCTTTCCACCGTCCTTTTCCTCTCCCTCTTCCACCTTTTCTTTTTTATTCGTCTTGTCCTTGGCTACGACTGTCGTTCTTCCCTCTTTTCTCGGTCACCGCCTTCCGCACACCCTCACACCGTCCCTGACACATTTCCCCGCATTTTAAGCCACAACACTCGGCAGGCAGGCAGTCCCAGCGCGGCAAGCTCCGACCGGCCCTCCGCCACACGCAGTCAATGTTTCTCATCTAGTCAAGGCATCAGAGCTGTAATAGGACCAGAAATACGTTCGTTAGCGCTTTCATCGTCAAAAAGAATATTTGCACGCGCACACATACACACGCACCCACACACGCATAGAGGTTCCTGCAGCTGAACGTGTGTGTGCTTTTCGCTGATTGCCTAATTATTGACCGGGTGGAAGAGGCAACCCACTGATTACTCGGCTTCTTTCTTTTTTTGTCTCGTTTCTGGGTCTAGTGTCCCTTGCTACAGTCCTCCCTCGCTCGCTCCCTCGCTGTGCTTCTCTCGTGTTCCGTAACAATGCCGACTGAAAACGAAGGGAAAGAAGCAAAGAGAATAGTTGTGGTAGATTTGTTAGTGCTTTCCAGGTTAATTAGGATAAGGTTAGGTTAGGATGGTTTAATTATGATAAGGTATGTTTACTTTAACTCTTCAGTACCCTGGACGTCTTTTCGTGTTTATTCAGCTTATCATTTGTCGATTTGATATAGCTTGGGAAACTCATGTGGGCGTAAAAATAGTATAGACTCTGGCTATTCTTCTTCTGATCTCCATAGACCCTTTCTAATGTCAATAAAATCGTATAATCATACCCCCAAATTTGTGGTAAATGTCGCAGCACTGAAGGGGTTAAGGTAAAATAGTGTAGGGTTCGTAAAGATTTTTATGCTTATTTATTTATTTATTTTATTATTTTTTTTTTGGGGGGGGGGGCAGGAGGTTACTTGAGGTTTATCAAAATTAGAAAACAGTTGAAAATTACATATTTTTTCTAGATTTGTGATGTTTCTATATTTTTTCCCTCTTTTATTTCAGTGTGTATGTGGCTGTGTATCCTTGTGTATTCAGTGTATATTTGTATGTTTATCTGTGTGTGGACTTTTTTTCCATTTGGTCTGTTACAGTTTTCCTTTTTTTCCCTTTCTCTCTTTACCTTTCTTAGTACTGTTGTGAGTTTCCTTTGTGTCTTTCCCTTGTGTTCTACTTTTTTTTTTCCTTTTCTTTTTTTGTGGTGTGGGAAGAATAGAGGGTGTCACCTTTCCGTGTTCCTCGTTTCCGCTTCTTCCAATACTGTGTGTGTGTGTGTGTGTGTGTGTGTGTGTGTGTGTGTGTGTGTGTGTGTGTGTGTGTGTGTGTGCGTGTGTGTGTGTTTCTTCTGTTTTTGTCCTTTACCACCCTTTCAACAGCCATTAGTTCTTTTTTTTCATTTTTTTTCTTTTTATTCTGTCCATCTCTTATTGTTTTCATTTTTCCCTTACTTTCCTCCCTCCACCTCAGGGCAAAGTTTCCTTGTTAGCCTTGTTGCGGTTAATCCTCCACCCTTCCCATTTCTCACTCTTAGCTTGCCTTATCCATTCTTTCTTGTTTTGTCTCGGCTTGGAAGGAAAATGAAACGCTTTGATTCTGAGCCGAAATAACATTACACCACGCCAGACTTATTCTCATTTCCATCGCATTTATTCCCGTGACACCATTGTCTCTTTATTAATATAGTTTCTCTTCTTATCATTTTCTTTACATTGTTTTGTCTCGAATTGGAAGGAAATGAAACGCTTTATTTCAAACCAAAACAACATTGCATCACGCCACACTTATTCTCTCATTTCCATCGCATTTATTCCCGTGACACCATTCTCTCATTATTAAAAACAGTCTCTCTACCTTATTCTTTGTCGACACACTTTGATTCTAAACCCTTAAAAAAAAGAAGGAAGAAAAACCATCGCATCCTATCACATTCATTCTTATTACAACACCGTATTTATTGCCTGCAACATTTATTTCGCAGGCGCTTCAGTTCTTTGTCTGCTGCAGAGGACGACAACCCCTCGAGCAGAGTTATTTGTTGCATCGACCTCATTGTATCGCGTCCCTTCGTGATCGCGGCAGACGGCGAAGGATAAGCGACGCGCCAAGGCAGCCATTTGTTCGCTTGCCACTCCAGCTGTTAATCTCACGTTTTATATCGCATTAGACTAATCTGCTCCGATACATTAAGCCGTTCTATTCCGGCCAGTTTACTGATCGAGGGACGCGGGTGTTAACTTTTGGGGGAGTAAAAAGAGGTGAAAATTGTATATCGCTTGAATGGTTTCGTTTTTTTTAGGGGATGGTTTATGGTTTATGGTGCGAAGAATTTTGTAGAAGGCGGTGTGTTTTTTCTATCTTTTCTTCTTCCTTTGTTGTATTATTCAGCGTTCATTTCTGCAATTTCTTCCTTTTTTTTGTTTCCTTCCTGGCTTCTTGTTAATTTTACCTTATTTCTCTTTTTTTCTCATCTTTCGTTCCTTTGCTGTTTCTATCGTTCTTTCCCTCCATTCCTTACTCATTTCTTCCTTTCCTCTTCTTTCTACACTTACTTTTCTCCTCATCCCCCACTCTCTCTTTTTCATTCTTTTCCATTTTCCTTCACCTTTACTCTCCTTCTCCCCCCCTCCAGTAGCCATATAACATCCCCAGCCATTGTACTGCTTGGACGTGGCTGTTGAGTAAAAAGGAATATCAGAATACTTTTGTGATGAAGGATAAACTTGTCTGGAGCAATGAAAAGGTGAACCTCATTCATTTCTTTGATAATGATAACAGTGATCTCTCTCTCTCTCTCTCTCTCTCTCTCTCTCTCTCTCTCTCTCTCTCTCTCTCTCTCTCTCTCTCTCTCTCTCTCTCTCTCTCTCTCTCGTCTCTACTAACTCACTTTCACTATTCTCTCGAATGTATATTAACATTCTCCCTCCAATAACTTCCTCTTTTACTTACCCTCATCCATCAGGCCTCCTCCTCCTCCTCCTCCTCCTCCTCCTCCTTCTTTAAACATCCTGCCAGTCACTACATTATCCACTCTTTTTCTAACCTTTCAAAAACAGACATACTTACCCTCTTCTTTCCTCTCCTCCTCCTCTTCCTCTTCCTCTTCTTCTTCTTTGTTATCGTTAATCCTCTGTTGTTTTCGCATCCTATTTTGCTCTTCCCTATCTTCTTCTTATCTTTCTTTCTTCCTCTGGCTTGATTAGTATTATCTTCCTCACTGCCTGTCTGTTTGTTTGTCTGTGTGTGTGTGTGTGTGTGTGTGTGTGTGTGTGTGTGTGTGTGTGTGTGTGTGTGTGTGTGTGTATCTGTCTATCTGTTTGTCTGTCTGACCCCCCTTCTCTCTCTCTCTCTCTCTCTCTCTCTCTCTCTCTCTCTCTCTCTCTCTCTCTCTCTCTCTCTGTTCCTCCTCTCATTTTAATCATGACACACTATAATTTCTCCTAACCATTATCTGGAGCACAACACTGCCCTTATCCTGATGGACCCCAGACGTCTGACACACCCTAAGCCATGGTACGACGCTTCCCTCTTACGTACCACAGAACCCACCACCACAGGGGAACCAAGACCCAGAGGCAGCACTTCTCTCCAGGCACTCTAATGTCCTGGTACTGCACTACAAGAACCGTGATTGCAATGACTGTGATTCCTTTGAGAGTCTACATAGATTACTTGAGTCTTCGTCTTTTATCTTTTTTTTTTTTTGTCTCTCTTTTGTTTTTCTTTTCTCGACTCGTGTTTATTTTCGCCTTCTTCTGTTTTAATTTTTCTTTTTTTTCTTTTCATTTTCTACTATAGACTCGTGTTTCTTTTCCCCTTCTTCTTTCTTTCTTTTCTGTATTTTTATCTTCCTTTTAATTTATTTCATTTCCTATTACTTTTCTTTTTATATTTTTTCTATCTCCCTTTTCATTTATATTTTCCAATTACTTTTTCTTTTTCCTATATCTCTTCCTCGTTCGTTTAATACCTATCTTCTTTCATATCCTTTTTTCTATTTTCTTTCTTTTTACATTTCCTTCTTCATTACAAGTTCTTTCTTTTCTTTATTTCTCTCTTGTTTTTTCTACATTGCTACTGTAACCATTACTATCTTTTTATTCACCTTCCTCGAGTTTTTCTTTTTACCGCTCTCTTCTCTTTTCCTCATTTTTCCCTTTTCCACTCGCGTGCTACTGTTAAAAGGTACTACAAACAGAGAACCAGCTTTTGTAGACCTTCCTTTGTCACATCCATGAGAAGCACACTCATTCACTTCTAACATCCATCAACCCTCTCTTAAACCTTCCCTCTCTTTCTTCTGCCAAGGAAATCCATCTCTAGCATCCTTTCTTCATTCACGTACCTTGAATAAGAACCTTGAATGCATACATGAAAGAGGAAACAATTGATATATTCAGAAAATCTGTATTATCATGATTGTTTAATTTCAAAATTCACGGAGATGCTTAGCCGGACTTCCAGGAATGTTTATCCTATTCATAATATAGAAGTTTCATTCATCTTTCACAAAACCATAAAAGTGAGAATGAAAACTTGTGTAACGTAATTTCGTAGCCTCTTGAAAGTGTTTTTTTCTGATTTATAATGTATAAATCTCGTTTATCTACCACTACAACAATAAACACGTCTTTGAAAACCTGTGCAACTTTATCTACAGCCTTTTGAAAGTAATAGAATTGAGGTCCCAAGGAAAAGAATCAGAGACGCATGCACTACTCTCTTTCTCGAGGCTTACCGAATGTAGGCTTATTTCGTGTCTATGTCTCGTCGAGGGCCACTCAGCCGCAGCACAAGATGGACGAATGAGCTGACCAAGGCACTCACCTGTAGAATAGGAGAATAAAAGGTAGGATTAGCTCAAGAGGTTATCATTGTATAAGGGCTACTACTACATTATGTACGTGGAGGTCCTTGGCTCACAGTGAAATGGAATGAATACAAGAGATGGATAGTGGTGCAGTGGTGGTGGTGGTGGTAGTAGTAGTAGTAGTAGTAGTAGTAGTAGTAGTAGTAGTAGTAGTAGTAGTAGTAGTAGTAGTAGTAGTAAAGAAGAAGTATATTCGCAAAAAAAAAAAAAAAGAAACCATTTCCAGTCTCCTTCCTTTAGAGAGAGAGAGAGAGAGAGAGAGAGAGAGAGAGAGAGAGAGAGAGAGAGAGAGAGAGAGAGAGAGAGAGAGAGAGAGAGAGTGTGTGTGTTATTTTAATCTTAATGTACAATTTTACTGCTTATCTTTGGTCTGCTTATGTATAAACACACTACAAAAATAACTGGAAAATTGGCGGGCTACAAAATAATATGTTTCCATAAAAATATTCTATTAAGAGCTGTGGTCAATAAACTATCTAATCTAATCTAATCTAATCTGTGTGTGTGTGTGTGTGTGTGTGTGTGTGTGTGTCCTCGCCCTTCACCGCCGCACTGGTATTTTCGGCGGCAGAAGGAGAGGAGGCGTCAGCTGGGGGAGTCCTTGCCTTTATCCTCCCACGTAAATGACGGAGGAGAAATTAAAAAGACGGTCGAGAGCCTTTAAGTGGTGGTTGGGCTCTCTTATAGACGTAGATGTATGTATGTATGTATGTAAGTAGGTAGGTAGGTAGGTAAGTAGGTTCGTGTGTGTGTGTGTGCGTGTGTGTGTGTGTGGGTGTGTGTGTGTGTGTGTGTGTATGAAGTTCATTTTCAAGTTTTAGTCACACATTCAACCTTGTTTGTTTTTGCAAATGATTCTCTCTCTCTCTCTCTCTCTCTCTCTCTCTCTCTCTCTCTCTCTC
>CM035197.1:21339774-21351210 GCA_020233015.1 Callinectes sapidus | reverse complement strand
CCTCCTCCTTATCCCTTCCTCATAATAATAACTCAAAGATGAAGGGGCGGGTCTCATTTTAAACACTTACTACGGGGGAAGGTGATGGGAAGAGGAGGAAAGAAGGGAAGGGAAGGGAGGAGGAAGAAGAGAAGGTAGAGGCAAGGAGGAGGAGGAAGAGGAGGAGGAGGAAGAGGAGGAGGAGGAAGGCACGGGAGGTATAAATATCAACAGGTGAAGGAGAGGAATGTGTGAAGGTAAGGAGGGGAGAGAGGGGAGAGAGGGAGAGGTGGGGAGAGGAGAAAGGGGTGAGGAAGGGAGAGGAGAAGGGCCAAAGAATATTAATATCAGAGACTACGAGGGAGGGGAGAGGGGAGAGGAGAGGGGAGGGAGAGGAGAGGGAGAGGAGAAAAACGACAGGTGTCAAGGCGTATAAAACCTGCTAAAAGGAGGGAGAGGGAGAGGGAGAGAGGGAGAGGGAGAGTGGGTGAGTGTAGGGTGGATAAGTCATGTAGGAGGGAGGGAAGAGAAGGGAGAGGCAATGTAAGGAAAGAAACATGAGGATAAGGGAGAGAAATGAGAGAGGGAAGGAAGGAGGGAGGGAAGGAGAGAAGGAGGGAGGGAAGGAAAGAGGAGAACAAGAGAAGGAAGGAGAGAAGGAGGGAGAGAAAGAAAGAAAGAAAGAAAGAAAGAAAGAAAGAAAGAAAGAAAGAAAGAAAGAAAGAAAAGTACATATTGAAGGGGAGAGAGAGAGAGAAAGAAACAGACAGACACGCAAACAGACAAATACACACACACACACACACACACACACACACACACACACACACACACACATACACATCACGGTAACTGGAGAAGAGAGGAAAGCGAAAAAAACAAAAAGCGACAAAAAGAGGCATGAATGATGAAGGGAAGAGGAAAGGCAGGTGAGGAAAAGTGAGGGTGAAGGAGATGGGTTTGCAAGGAAGGGGAAAAACTGAGCAAATAAAAAAAAATGAATTAAAAAAAGACCTGAAACATTACGACCATCATATTATTACCTCATCTGGTGGCTTCGAAGACACGCCATACACTCCCTCCCTTTGTATTTTGGGACACCGTAAAATGAAAACCTTGTGTAACTCACTTCTCCCTTACTCAATAATCACAGTTGGCTGAATTTCTCGTTAACTCTTTCAGTACTATGATGCGTTTTCATATATATTCTTCTTACTATTTGGCCGATTTTATGCAGCTTCAGAAATTCGTGTTGGGATTAAAATAGTGAAAACTGACCATTGATCTTCTGACCTAAATAACTGTTTGCGGAATTTCAGTACTAAGGCGCATTTTCATATATATTCTTACTATTTGCCGATTTTAAACAGCTTCAGAAATTCGTATTGGTATTAGAATAGTGAAAACTGACCATTAATCTTCTGACCTCCTAAATAATCACAGTTTGCAGAATTTCTCGTTAACTCTTTCAGTACTGTGATGCGTTTTTATATCTATTCTTCTTACTATTGGCCGATTTTATGCAGCTTCAGAAATTCGTGTTGGGATTAGAATAGTGAAAACTGACCATTAATCTTCTGACCTAAATAACTGTTTGCGGAATTTCAGTACTAAGGCGCATTTTCATATATATTCTTACTATTTGCCGATTTTAAACAGCTTCAGAAATTCGTATTGGTATTAGAATAGTGAAAACTGACCATTAATCTTCTGACCTCCTAAATAATCACAGTTTGCAGAATTTCTCGTTAACTCTTTCAGTACTGTGATGCGTTTTTATATCTATTCTTCTTACTATTGGCCGATTTTATGCAGCTTCAGAAATTCGTGTTGGGATTAGAATAGTGAAAACTGACCATTAATCTTCTGACCTAAATAACTGTTTGCGGAATTTCAGTACTAGGGCGCATTTTCATATCTATTCTTTTTACTATTTGCCGATTTTAAACAGCTTCAGAAATTTGTGTTGGGATTAGAATTGTGAAAACTGACCATTAATCTTCTGACCTCCTAAATAATCACAGTTTGCAGAATTTCTCGTTAACTCTTTCAGTACTAGGACGGCTTTTCATATCTATCTTTCTTACTATTTGGTGATTTTATGCAGCTTCAGAAATTTGTGTTGGTATTAGAATAGTGAAAACTGACCATTAATCTTCTGACCTCCTAAATAATCACAGTTTGCAGAATTTCTCGTTAACTCTTTCAGTACTGTGATGCGTTTTTATATCTATTCTTCTTACTATTGGCCGATTTTATGCAGCTTCAGAAATTCGTGTTGGGATTAGAATAGTGAAAACTGACCATTAATCTTCTGACCTAAATAACTGTTTGCGGAATTTCAGTACTAGGGCGCATTTTCATATCTATTCTTTTTACTATTTGCCGATTTTAAACAGCTTCAGAAATTTGTGTTGGGATTAGAATTGTGAAAACTGACCATTAATCTTCTGACCTCCTAAATAATCACAGTTTGCAGAATTTCTCGTTAACTCTTTCAGTACTAGGACGGCTTTTCATATCTATCTTTCTTACTATTTGGTGATTTTATGCAGCTTCAGAAATTTGTGTTGGTATTAGAATAGTGAAAACTGACCATTAATCTTCTGACCTCCTAAATAATCACAGTTTGCAGAATTTCTCGTTAACTCTTTCAGTACTGTGATGCGTTTTTCTATATATTCTTCTTACTATTTGCCGATTTTAAAAAGCTTCAGAAATTCGTGTGGGGATTAAAATAGTGAAAACTGACCATTAATCTTCTGACCTCCTAAATAATCACAGTTTGCAGAATTTCCCTTTAACCCTTTCAGTACTAGGACGGCGTTTCATATATATTTTTCTTACTATTTGGTGGTTTTATACAGCTTCAGGAAATGATGTGGGGATTAGAATAGTGAAGACTCTTGCCATTAATCTTCTGACCTACATAGAGTTTTCCTAATGTCAATAAAATCGTCTAATCGTACCCAAAGCTGAAGGGTAAAAATGCGTCCCAGTAGTGAAGGGGTTAAACACGGAACAATAACAGAGACAACGATGCAATAAACAGTTGTTGTTGTTTTTTTCGTACTTTAAATCATACTATGGATAAATTCTTTCACTTCAATATTTTCTGTTTTATTTTACGTCAGAGGGAAAATTTGGGTAAGGGCAACAAAAACGATGATACAAATAACATTGAGATCATTGACACTTCTTACTCTTACTCTTACTTTTACTCTTAATCTTACCTCTATTGAGTTCATTGTAAAGAGTTAATCAGATTGACATGAAGAAAAGGTAATGTAAAAGATAATTTCCTCACCAGGCTACACCAACACGTATTTCAAAGTGTGTGGTACGAAAAAAAATGAATAAATAAGTCTTCTGAATACTTGGAATGTTCTTACACTAATACTTACAACCACAAAATAAATAACCGAGACTTCTATGCAAATTAATCGTTTTAAAAGTGATATTTATGCATTACTCAACCCACACACAACCCTCTCCCTCTGCTTCTCTCTCTCTCTCTCTCTCTCTCTCTCTCTCTCTCTCTCTCTCTCTCTCTCTCTCTCTCTCTCTCTCTCTCTCTCTCTCTCTCTCTCTCTCTCTCTTCTAAGTCTTTTATTTCTTTTATTTCTTCCTCCTCCTCTTAGTATTCCTTCTTATTTCGTTCTTTTCATCCTTCATTATGACCTTTCCTCTTATTTCTTCTTACTTCTTCTTTGGTACTTTTTTTAATAATTCATTTATTATTTTGTCGTTAGTGACGTTGTTATAGTTAATACTGTTATTTTATTTATTTATTTATTTATTCCTTGAAGACGGAAAGGTAAAAAAGAGAGAGATTTTTTTCCTTTCTTTTCCCTACTTTTTCATTTATCCTTTACTTTTTTTTCTATTCTTATGTTATTATTCCGTGTGTCCTTCAGAGACTTGCCCTTGAAGGTGTATGTTTATTGAGGAAGAGGGAGATGCGTGGGTGTGTAATACGAGGATGCTGGTGATGTCTGTCGTAGGGAGGCATATGATGGGTGGAAGGAAGTGGAAGGGGATGAGGGAGGGGAATGGAGGATGAGGGTAAGGAAAAGGAGAAGGGAAAGAAAGGGGAGAAGGAGAGGGAAAGAAAAGGGAGGGAAAGAAAAGCGCGGAGGAGGATGAAGAAAAGGAGGAGAAAGAAAAGATAAGATAAAAGAATTGATACAAAGGAAGAATAAACTGTAACTTGTTTGTTGGTTCTTGTGAGGTTTGTGATAACCTACACTGCCTAATCAAAAGTGAGACGTTGGAGAGTGACTGAGAAGGAGGAGAAGGAGGAGGACAAGGAGGAGGAGGGAGAGGAAGAGGAGGAGGAGGAGGAGGAGGAGGAGGAGGAGGAGGAATACGAAAGGAGGAAAGGGAGGAAAGTTTAATATGATGATGGAAAGGTTGAGAATATTGAAGAATGGGGAAAGAAAGTTGTGGCCGTGAATGAAAGAGAGGGAAAAAGAGAAGACGGATAAGGTGTGTGTGTGTGTGTGTGTGTGTGTGTGTGTGTGTGTGTGTGTGTGTGTGTGTGTGTGTGTGTGTGTGTGTGTGTGTGTGTGTGTGTTACTTTCTGTGTCGTATAGTATTATGAGAACATATTTATTTCACCTCAGAATGATTGAATTTTTTTATAATTCGACTCGAGTGGTTTGTTGTTGTTCTTATGGTGGTCGTGGTGGTGGTGGTGGTGGTGGTGGTGGTGATGGTGATGATGGTGGTAGTGGTGGTAGTATTGGTAGTAGTAGCACTCGCGAATACCCTCGATTAAGCTGTAAATTGACCAAAACTCGAGATATCTGCCTGCAAAATTATTGTTGGAAATGCTTTACAGTAATTATCCATTGTTGTAAATAGTTATAATTAGTTACAATAAAATATGTACATTATTGGTAGGTAATAGCTCCCTCAACAAATGGTGGCTGTATTTACTATGGCAGGTGGTGGTGTTTGGGGTCTGTGTGGCGGACAATGCAAGGCTGTCAGTGTTCTCAGCTGCTGTGTGTATCACCAGCTGACAGCCAGGGAGATGATGTTCTTCTCTGAATAGAATGTCCTAAGAATATACATTCAGATCTTCCTGGTACAGCTACTTCAGTGTGTGTGTGTGTGTGTGTGTGTTAAGGTGGCTGTCTTTATGGTATCCTATATGTAGCTGCGGTGTGGATCTGTAGTGTATCTTCCTCTTAGGAGTTTAGATCGTGGTCTCTCGCTTTCTGAAGGGTTAGATAGTCAGCCTTTTTTATCTATTTATTTATTTTTTGTCTCTTTCTCCTTCTTTCTTTTCCTATCAAGAGTAGCTTAAAAGATCATTAGAAAATCTATATAGATGTAATTCCTTTCAGTTTACTTTTTTCTTTCTTTTTCTTTCGTTTCCTGTCAAGAGTAGCTTAAAAAGATCATAAGAAAATCCACATAGATGTAATTCCTTTCAGTTTTCCTTTTTTTCTCTCTTTCTTCCTCCTTCTTCATGTCACGAGTAGCTTAAAAAGATCATAAGAAAAGCCAAAGATGTAATTCCTTTCAGCTTTTTCGTTTTTCTCTTTATTTTCCTGTTAAGAGTAGCTTAACAAGATCATAAGAAAAGCCACGTAGATGTAATTCCTCTCAGCTTTCTTTTTTCTCCCTCTTTTTTTTCCCTGTCAAGAGTAGCTTAAAAAGATCATAAGAAAAGCCACAGAGATGTAACTGCCGAGACATAAAGTGAACTGTTTGCTGCTCTGACAGGACCGTGAGGGAGTGTGGTGCGTCACTCATTGGAATCCCCGAAAGTACCTGGTCCTTTGAGGGGACTGGCAAACTAGTGGGCTTTATATTTATCCATCTTCTTTTTTATAATTTTTGTTGCTCTTGGCTTGCTTCCCTCTCTTACATTAAAAAGTAGATGGTTGTGTTTTTTCCAGTTTTGTCCAACGAAAAAGGGAATATCTGGACGAAAAAAATTAAGGTGCATATTAATTAGCGTGGGATTTATACAGTTTTGAATGGATTGACCGATGATGATAATGATGATGACGACGACTCCTTTTGTCCTCAGATTTTTTCCCATTGTGCTAACTGTTTCGCCTTATTTTATTTTATTTATTTTTTTTTTTTAAATTTACCTTGCTCATAATGACAAAGCTTCGTGGCAGACATAGAGCGCCCTGGTGCCATTGGTCTGCGGTGAAATGTTACCTTTAATACTATGGATTTTTCCCCTGTCCCGTATTGCAACATTGTGGAAACTCACCGCGACTCCTCCCAAGTTTTCCATTACGTGTTTTCATTGCCTCCATCTGTCATGGGCTTAATGTTCTCTCCTTTAGTTACAGCAGTGACTGTCGTGTTTGTGTGAAAGCCGCGACATTTATCCTCATTATTTCCCTCACATAACCTTCTCTAGTGCTATTTGTTCTCTTCTGTTCATCCTGCTTTGTATAATGCTCCCTGGATGTATCATTTTAATGTAAGGCTGATATCATTATTTGCTTATTTAGTAATTGATTTTATGATAAATTTTGGTAAATAATAGAATGAGATTAGCTTTTTTTATGTGCTAATTGTCATTACTCATTACTGTCCTCACATAACCTTCTCTTGTGCTGTTTGTTCTCTTCTGTTCGTCCTGCTTTATATTATACTCTCTGGATGTATCTTTTCAATGTAAGGCTGATACATTTTTCCTAACTTATTTGATAATTGTAGGACATGTTATGAGAAGAGGAAAGATAAAAGACCTAGGTTTAACAGGTAGAATCCCAGGTTGTAGAGCAGGAGGAAGACAAAGGGAAAAGTATATGGATGGAATAATAAGAACTGTAGGAGATGGAAGTAAAGCTGTACAAATATTGCAAATGACAAGAGATAGAGAGATGTGGCAATCCATGGTCGCCAACGTCTGCAGGTGCACGGCACTGTGATAAGATAAGATTTAGTAAATGATTTTATGATAAATTTTGGTAAATAATAGAATGAGATTAGCTTTTTTATATGCTAATCATTATGCCTCATTACTTCTCTCACATAACCTTCTCTGGTGCTGTTTCTTCTTTTCTGTTCATCCTGCTTTTTATTATACTTTCTGGACGTATCTTTTCAATGTAAAGCTGATATATTTTTTACTAACCTATTTAATAATTGATTTTGTTATCGATTTGCTATGTAATGGAATGAGATAAGCTGTTTTAGATACTTTTTGGCGTAATGTATTTAGGAATGAGCGTATTTAGTGACTAAGCGATGTCTTGTGTGATAAACGCGATAGAGTATCAAAGGCAGCTTATTTTCAGGCGTGTTCTATTTCCAGCTGGCCTACGCGCTTGGTGCTCCATATTAGTCTGTCAATATCTGGCCATGTTTGTACACTGCATATGCAATTTCCTTGGATTTGCACTTGACATCACTCAGTTCAGCTGTTAGCTAACATGTATTTTTATTCTCCTTTTATTATTTCATCCGACTCTGAAAACACTCTCACCATTCACGAGTCTTTCGTTTGATGTCTCCTTTTTTTGTTCTTTATTCAAAACTATCGTGTTTTTGTTCACACATACCATTATTCATCGAGATCCTTCCGGCATGGACACTTTAATACACGTAAAACGGCCATCAGTCATTCTTACCCGTGTTTGCCATTGATTTTTGCCTATACTGAATGGAACAACGGAGAGCCGGAGAGACAGCCGCGGTGCTTGATTTAGTGGGACTCTATGATATGCAAACACTCAATTACTCTTTTGTGAAATGAATATAAAAAAAACAGGTTAAAAAAAAGAAACTGCAAAAAACCAGTAACTCACTCTATCAGTCAGTCACTCTGTGGATCACTCTGTAAATCAATCAAAATGTGTTAGTCAGTCATAAAGTAAATGAATCAATATGTGTTAGTCCTCTTGTCAATCCGATCAGTCAGTTTGTCATTTACTGATTGATTTTTCTTTATATGAATTAAAGGTCATTAACTTAATCTTGATCCTAATGGTTGTTGCGTAGTATTCAGAGAGAACGCGTTAGCATCACCAAGACCCTAGAGGTACTGAAAAGGCATTACTGAAACCATCGCCATGTGTGTGTGTGTGTGTGTGTGTGTGTGTGTGTGTGTGTGTGTGTGTGTGTGTGTGTGTGTGTGAGTGTGTGTGTGTGTGTGTGTGTGTGTGTGTGTGTGTGATGATTTGGAAGAGGGAAGGTAGGGGAAGAAGTGCTACCAGACCCTCTATTTGTTTTATTCCCCTCATAGACAAACTACTCTCAGATCCAACGTGGAAAAAAATGTATATTGCGTTACTCCAAACCTTTTTTTTTTCACTCTCCTTATCTTCCTCTCCTCCCACGAGCGTATCTATTTGCATCTCCGCTCAACCGTGTGTAAATCCCGCCCTACTTAATATGTACCTCAAATTTTTACGTCCCTTTTCGTTGGAGAAAATGAAAAAAATACACACACACACCCACCCACCTACACACACACACACACACACACACACACACACACACACACACTCTTCATCTTTCTCATTCGCAGCTCTGTATTAAACCTATCAATCTGTCTGTCTGTATCAGAAGGGCGAAAGGGAGAGGAGCGGAGGAGCAGAAGGGAGGGATGGAGGGGAAGGATGAGGCAGCTGCAGCGGAAGGATTGAAGGGAGAGGGAATTGAAGGAGACCAGAGTGACAGAGGCGTGGAGGAAAAAGGGGAACCGAGAAGGGACGCGCCACACAGGAGAAAACAGCCTCGGTTAGGGAAGGCAAACAAGGGAAAGGGAAAGTGGTACCGAGAACACGCAAATAATAAGGAAATGGTGATTGTAATGGGGAGGGGAAGAGAGAGAGAGAGAGAGAGAGAGAGAGAGAGAGAGAGAGAGAGAGAGAGAGAGAGAGAGAGAGAGAATGGAAATATATGTCGAGGTTCCAGGGAAAAAAAATCATGATATATTGTTAGATTATGTGTCTGCCTCTGTGTCTATCTGTCTATCTATCTATCTATCTATCTACCTGTCTATATACGGATTTCCATTTCCATCTTCCTGCACACACACACACACACACACACACACACACACAGACACACACACACACACACACACACACACACACTTACACAGGCGGAAGTCACCGTTGTGTTTCCAATAGTCAATTCAACCTGACTCCCTCTTTTTTTTTCAACGTCCTCCCTGTGAGTGGCATGAGGTGGAGGTCTTGCTCATTATTCCTTATAACTCCTTACCTGTAGTGGAGTGACGTGGGTGCGAGAGACCTGTGTGGCGGAAAGGTGTATCAAGTTAGTGGACGGTTATATGGTGTCCAGTACTCTCAATCATTCATTCCTTTATCTGGTAATCTCTGATCCTTTTTACCTGCTTCTGTATTTCCGACTTCCTATGACTTGACTTTATTTAAGAAGGATATTTCAAGATATTTATTTCTGACTTTCGACTAACTCTTTTGACCTGCGAGGGGACTGGCAAATCAGTGGGCTTTTTATTTTCATGATTTTTTGTTTCCCTTGGTCAGCTTTCCCTCTTACATAAAAGAAAAAAATCCCTGATGCAGTTTATATTACCAGAATGATGAGGTTAGATTTTAAGTTTGGTTAGATTAGGTTAGGTTAGGTTAATATTACAGCCAGTCACCTGTCACCAAGCAAGGGAGTGTGTTATTGGCGGCGAGATGTGATGCCAAGCAGTGTTGTGATGCTCAAACACACTCGTTGCGGCGCCTCTGGGGATGTTTTGTGTATCTTTGAAGGCGTTTCTCCTGTCTGACCTCTTGAAAGCTTCCTCTGTGCTCTTTGTGGCTTGTTGTTCTCTACTGATATACTTGCTGGTTTGCTTTGTTATTGTTTGTGTGGTTGTGTTTCTGTATTCATGGTGTGATGGACATTTATCAAGCATTTTTGGTAATGTATTCTGTGTTAAGTAGCTAATCTTATTTTTTAGCCTTTTTTTCAGTGGTATTTCATTTCATGTTTAATTTTTCACGGATCATCATCGCTGGCACAAATTCATTAATAATTTTGCATAATAATTAGCGTAAATCTATCACGATTCTTCTCCCCGTTTAGATTAGTTTCACTTTTTTGTGATGGGAACAACGTCTCGTTTAACATTTTCTGGATTATTATTATTCGTGCAAATTCATCGGTAATACAACGCACTATTCCTTCACGATTCTCGCTCTGTACTGCATGATTCTCGAGACATGATGAGTGTGAGTAATTTTCAGAATGTGTGTCATGAGAGAGGAGCGGAGCAGCACACCCGAGGTCCTCCCTTTCAGGCTGAAACCACACGAGGGTGCGGGATGCCACTTCAAACGACTCGATATTTCCCGATTCCCCGCGTCGAGCACAGGTTGCCGCCAATAATAGGCAATTTTAATCTGTGCCGCAGCCTTTTGTCAGTGACTGTATCAAAGGCTTTGGAAACCATATCACTACTTTATTTCTTTTATTTTTCTTGTCATCTCTATCACACCATTCACTAACCGTCAACGTGTTATGATGAACCGAACAACCTAAACACCTGAAAACTTCCGTCTGTCACTGTACACAAAGTCAAAATTGCTTTAAAATGTTGCTAATAAACTTTGATTATTTTCCATCCCATGTTGTCATTGCAGTCCAAATAATAACACTGATATTGAACACAGTTATTGATTATCGACGATCCCTGTGAATGGTTGAAAGCCGAGGGGAGGCGAGAAGGGAAAGTACAAGGGGAAGGAGGATGAAGGGGATGATGTGAGGGAGAAGAGGAATAAAGGGTGAGGAGGAAGGGGAAAATATAGAGGGCTGAGATTGGAATAATGTAAAAGGGATTATGTAAGAGGAGGCACCAGGAGTGGTAGGGAAAAGAAGAGGAAGAGGAGAAGGAGAGGTAGAAGGGATGCAGCAAAGGAAAATAAGGAGAAACGAAGAGAGAGAAAAGATAGAGCTATAAGAGTAACAGGTAACGGAAAACCTTTTGGCTCACTGCGAGGTTATCTGCTTTAATATTTCTACACTATTCAACACCACAGTTCGAGTAGGAGAGTGCAACAGAAAACTGAGATGCGCTCCTCCCATCAGCCTTCCCTCCAGCCATTTGTAGGATACAAAAGTGAGTGGGGAGCACACCGGATACTGAGAGACAACACGTATACCTTGTTCTACGTAGGTCAAGAAAAATAGAGGTTTTTGAGATGTGTGCGTGAGATACTGCCGTGGTTTAATGCCAAATACCTAAATGCCTGAAAGAAATGCGATAAAAGACACAAGATCTAATGAAATTGAGAGAAATAAACTTGTTATTTAGCGAAAGGAAACTTCACTAGGAGTCATTCTTTAAAAATATCAGGCAAATATAATATGAAATTATGTATGACAGATGATAAAAGGTTGATCAGTCTATTTTAATCTAACCAAAATCCAAATGAACAAATGAACACATGAAGATAATATATATATATATATATATATATATATATATAT
>CM035197.1:21192342-21205615 GCA_020233015.1 Callinectes sapidus | reverse complement strand
GTGTGTGTGTGTGTGTGTGTGTGTGTGTGTGTGTGTGTGTGTGTGTTGTGCGGTATATTTTGTTTTTATCTCGCTCCTCAAGTGTAATATATCTTAATAAACACACACACACACACACACACACACACACACACACACTCAGGGAAAAAAGTCAAGTAAACAAACAGTGGGTGGGACGGGACATGGTCGTGTCCATGCGTGGGCGCCCCGGCCCCTCCAGCACGGGCCGGCAAGTCTCACGTGACAGCAGATCCTCGTCATCCTCTATGGGGCGGAACACATCGTTCGATTGAATTGTCTCTCCATTCCCGCTAAGCCACAACACAATACACTCCCATACAGGCAATTAGCAGCTAAATGCCTCTAGATAGAACGGTGTAGAGCTAAGGTGGCAAGGCGGCGTCACAAGGATCCGAACTGTCAGGGTGGGAGTGCAAAGACGTCTATCTTATTAAACATGCCTCGGTCACGGCGGCGAAGAGAACCCATCCAAGCGTGAACCGAGGATAGGATTAACACTCCATCATGAACTGTATGTGTGTGTGTGTGTGTGTGTGTGTGTGTGTGTGTGTGTGTGTGTGTGTGTGTGTGTGTGTGCGCGCGCGCGCGCTCACGGTAATTGGTCTGGTCGCTGGGTGCCACCTCTAGAAGGTCAAAGGTTTAGAAGGTGACATCACCCACCGTAGCGTTGTTCAGGTGCTTGTCATGTCGCGCCATAAACAAGACTAGAATTTTTTTCAGTAAATTTATTTTTCATTAACAAAATGGTCCATCAGTTGATATGAATGTGAGAAAGACTTAAAAAGTAATTGCTTAATGACCCTATGTGACAAGTAGATTAATTGCTAGATTATTCAGCATCAGAAGAATTTGTTTTTATTAATCATCATGTACATTGATAATTCACTGATTCAATAGCTAAAAAACATGTACAAAGGACGCATAAAAAATTTTTAATGTGAGACCCTCAAAGTCAAGATTTATAGCCTGGCTATAATATTATCACATTTTCTTATCACTTTTGCACATTAATGTTACACTAAATCCGTCACTAATAAGGACGTATGAAGGACGCAGTGAAGTGTACATCGAGACCATTAGATTCGATACTTACTTACAGGATTTATTAACACGACGAGGGAGGATTGAGAATCATGCTTGAGAGGGTCAGGTTGAGGTGGGGCTGGCTGTAAGGCACCCAACTCTCTAGAGAGGGAAGACGAGGAGGAGGAGGAAAAGGCCTTGAGGAGGATCAAGAAGCCGCAACCGATGGGAAGGGCAGTGGTGGTGGTCCTCCAAACTTACAAGGACTGCCTATCACACCCTGTTCGTTGGAGCGTCACCGCTTACGCCCTCCTTCCTCGCTCGCCATCAAAAACAGTGTCATCTTTCCTCCCACCCCGTCTGAGGTCACAGTCCTCTCTCTCTCTCTCTCTCTCTCTCTCTCTCTCTCTCTCTCTCTCTCTCTCTCTCTCTCTCTCTCTCAAATCGACAAAGCTCTTATTTACGCTCACATCCACAAGCAAAAATTCTCACGAGTGATTTTCTCTTTCTCTTTAATAGAAACTGTGATTGAAACCGTTTACGCATTATCTTGACTGGCTTCACTTTCTCCTCACTCTCTTATTCTGCCTAACCACCTGTCTGTCTTTCTGTTTGTTTATCTATCATTCATTTTACCTGCTTGTCTATCCGCCTTTCTGTCTATCTATTTGCCCTTGCCATTCTTTCATTCATGTTGCTTATTTGCTTATCTGTCTTTTTTCTTTTTCTTTTTTTACCTTGTCCATCTTTATCTGTTTATTTATGTTTCGTTTTTTCTCTTAAGTTCACTTGTCTGTTTTCTTCTGTCTATTTGCATGTGTGTTTATTTGTCTGTCTATTTCTTTCCGTCTGTTGTTCCGTTTTCTTTGATCGTGTTAATTTCTGTCAGTTTCTTTCTGACTGTCTTCTTTCTTCCTGTATCTTTTGTTTCAATTTTCTCTCACTCTCCCTGTTTCTAAAATTTTCCTGCGAATTATGTGTCGTAGTCTCTGTCTGTCTGTCTGTCTGCTTGTCTGTCTGACTGTCTGTCTATCTATCTATCTGGCGTGGGTTCAAAATAATAGACGCCTACGGATCAATAACTTTGCCACAAGAATGCGGCCATGCGTTCAAAAGGTGCATTATTTCTCTCTCTCTCTCTCTCTCTCTCTCTCTCTCTCTCTCTCTCTCTCTCCACACACAACACCACACACACACACACACACACACACACACACACACACACACACACACACACACACATCGGTCATCGTTTTCTTAATGTATAAAAAATAAGCGTTAAAGTCAGTGACAACAAAATCAGAACTGATATCAGAGAGAGAGAGAGAGAGAGAGAGAGAGAGAGAGAGAGAGAGAGAGAGAGAGAGAGAGAGAGACGATGAACAAGAGAGAAATTGCAGAAAAAGACAAGGAAAGGACAAGCAGAGACAAGCAGGTATGCAGACTGCTTAAGAGCGCTACCAAGGGCATCTCTCGGGCGACGCTTAGGGTGAGAGGAGACAACACTGCTTCTTGTGACGCCGACATGGGAGTATCCTGAGTGGCGGGGGGCCAAGGGCAGAGGGGAGGCCAGCTAGATAGCCGTCTGCCTTCCCCGCTGCACGCCCACCCTCCGCCAACTCTAAACCATAACACACTTGAAGTATAAACTCCATTTTTCTACCATCCCAACCACCTACACCTTCTCCACCGTAACTGTCGCCGCCCACCCACTATCTCCCCCTAATGGCAATGGAAAATATCACATTATTGACTAAAAAATTTCACAAAGTACTGCTTCGTCATCGTCGCTCACTAAGATACACGTCTTATAATACCGGTTCGCTCTTGAAGTGTAATTAACAATACGAGAGTGGACCTGCGAGAAATTTCATACACACAACACTACGGCTAGATCAACATCCTGCAACACCCAGCGTAACGCACGGAAAATCCCTCGCAGCATCACCGCAACTTTCCGCCGCAATAGAAGAGGAACACGAAGTAAAAAAAAAGAAAAAAACCCGATTTGTGCCCTCAACAAAAGGAGGGCTTAACACAACACCGGCTCCCCTGAAGGACATTATGCTCGCCACAACGCCTCCACCTAATTTGCAGCAACGCACGGAATGCACATTATGTCACCCACGAAGACGTACCAACCAACAAAGAACATTGAAGAGAGAAAAAAGAGAAAAAAAGAAGAAAAAGAACTCTGCAAGAGTCATACTTCACAATACATTGTAGCATTATAATACTCCCAAGCAATACACACACACACACACACACCGCGTAGTGTAGTGGTTAGCACGCTCGGCTCACAACCGAGAGGGCCCGGGTTCGAGTCCCGGGCTCGGCAGGACAAATGGACAAGCCTCTAAAGTGTGTATCTAGCCCCTGTTCACCCAGCAGCAAGTAGGTGCGGGATGTAACTCGAGGGGTTGTGGCCTCGCTGTCCCGGTGTGTAGTGTGTGATGTGGTTTCAGCCCTACCCGAAGATCGGTCTAGGAGCTCTGAGCTCGCTCCGTAGGGAAAAGGCTGGCTGGGTGACCTGCAGGAGACCGCGACTGTGGATTACACACACACACACACACACAGTAAAATGCAAAGCAACACCACCCACACACATGAAAAAATAACGTTTTATTGAATTGTATGACTGGCGCCTCAGAAAACACACACACACACACACACACACACACACACGCACACACACACACACACACACACACACACACACACACACCTCAAAACAAACAATATATTCAGATATAAACAGGAAATAAAGAAATATTTACTTTACCACCAACAATTGTAATTTTTTAGGTACATTATGAATTTTTTGTCCTCTTGTCAATGTCACTCCTATGTCTATTTTTTCTCTTAATCCTTTTTGAGTATACGGTACATAAGTATATAACTATAATATGAGTTAGTGTTATGTTTAGCAACTTAGTTTGTCTCCACGAGTTTCATTATTGCAATTAAACAAGACAAGACAAGAGCTGATATATATTCATATACATATGTATATAATATGCATAGCAATTTTGCATATCATATTTTGTATTATTAGCAATAAACTTTACTTACACACACACACACACACACACACACACACACACACACACACACACACACACAGGCGGAGTAACAAACACAAACACCACCGCTATCACCACCCCCACACCGCAACACCGCAACACCATCGAGGTTATTTACTAGAGTCTAGGCTAGCAGGAGAAGAATCTTAGTGACACTTTTAACTCAGCGGAGGTCAAATATTCTTCTTAGCGTCCTCCTGCAGGCAGAGTGACCTTCATGGGGCGACGAGCGAGCAAGTGGGTGGGAGTGAAACGAGTGAGATGGTCTTGGGAGTGGAGAGGACGAGTGGGCATGGAGGAGTTGAGATAATTGACAATGTTTTCACGCCTGTGCGGTTCAAAGGGCAAAAGAAGGGAAAGAGAGGGTTATGTGAGTGCTACGTAGCTAGTGTTGCTTCGCCCTAAGGATTGTGGAGATCATTATTTAGTGTTGTAGCATTTCGAGGGTGTTTCAGTGTTTTGGGTGAGTGGGTGGGGGATGTCACGTGTATGTGCATATAGTGTGTGTGTGTGTGTGTGTGTGTGTGTGTGTGTGTGTGTGTGTGTGTGTGTGTGTGTGCGCGCGCGTGCGTGCGTGCGCGCGCGCGTGTGTGCAACAAGGCCCGTCATCATCTAGTTAGCAGCATGAGATTACTCTTTCAATTGTGTGTGTGTGTGTGTGTGTGTGTGTGTGTGTGTGTGTGTGTGTGTGTTTGTTGTGACCACGTGCCCGTTAGCCAAGCCCTTACTGCCTCCACCGCCCACAATCCCTCACGCCCACGATAAACTTCTTCCCGTTCACCACGCAACCCGTCTCGCTCACCACACAACTCCCGCCCTTACTCCCTCCCTCTCACCACGCATCATATCCCTCGTCATGCAAAATAGGAATAGGCAATAGCATATCTGTTGATCCTGATAGATCTTTTATTCTTTTGCCCACTATCTCCCTCGCTCCCGTCCACTCACGCCCTTATCCCGGCCGGGCACAACACGAGCCTTTTGCCTCTTGAGGAATAATGTCACGATATGTTTGTTTCTTGCTTAGCTGCCATACAAAGCTATCGTGATCATGTGTCAGAGAGAGAGAGAGAGAGAGAGAGAGAGAGAGAGAGAGAGAGAGAGAGAGAGAGAGAGAGAGAGAGAGAGAATTAATAACTTATGTTTCTTTGTCATTATATCATTAATCAATATTCTACATTTCTTTCTGGTAATTCCATAAAGTTAACAAAAAAGGACAGTAATTTTTAGGAAGCGGTTCTTTAAGCTTAGATGAAAGTGAGAGAGGAGGTGAAGATATATGAAAGAAGAGAAGGGAGGGAAAGGTAGAGTTAGAAGGAAGAAAAGGAAATAAACTGAGGGAAGATATTAAGGTAGTACATAGAGGGATTGGTACAACTTGGTAGGTACAAATTATGTATTCTTGTTTTTATTTTGAGGCACATAGAATTGGTGTTTGTTTATTTATCTATTTATTTCTTTTTTTTCGGGTGGGGACAGATTACGGAGATTATTTTGTTGTTGAGGGAGCTGTTATCATTGTAGAGGTAGGTAGTTATTGTTGTTTATTTGTTATATTAGTTATTCGTCGTCATTTCTGCTTTAAATATTGTTGTTGTCGTTGTCATTTTATTATTGCTATTATCGGTACCATTATTATCATTATTATTGTCATCCTTATTATAATTCGAATTATTTTCCATTTTGTTTTGCTGTGTTTGCTCCTCCTCCTCCTCCTCCTCCTCCTCCTCCTCCTCCTCCTACTACTACTACTACTACTACTACTACTACTACTACTACTACTACTACTACCACCATCACCTTCACTATCAGTACCATGACCTACTACTATTACTATTACTAAACAGTTTAAAAGTACAAAGATTTAAATCTTTGAAGCAATCCCTTACTTCTGTTTTTCAGTGTATATTCATTCAGTGTTACTCGCCTTTCTGTATATATGCAGTAACTATTAGCGAGGTGGTTGTATATGCTTTTCTTCCGTTGTATCTTTAGCTGATGTTTGTCACTTTCTTGAGATGTAACATATGTGATGAGAGAGAGAGAGAGAGAGAGAGAGAGAGAGAGAGAGAGAGAGAGAGAGAGAGAGAGAGAGAGAGAGAGAGAGAGAGAGAGAGAGAGACCCGAACAGCAGTCAGTATTTATGTATTTAACATTTTTGTACACAGACACTCGTACAATTTGAGGAGGAGATGTGCTTGCATTCTCTCGTGTGTTCAAGACATTGCTTTATCCTTATGGAAACAAGCACACACACCCACCCAACCACCCACCCACCCACCCACACACACACACCCACCCACCCACCCACACACACACACACACACACACACACACACACACACACACACACACACACACACACACACACACGCATGCACTGAGCTTTAGCAAACAAACACGAATGCATAAGATGAACAATATAAACATTCAATATAATACTTCTTTATCATTTGCCAGCCTTCTCCCCGTCCCTCCCTCCAGCCAGCCCTCTTCTCACACACACACACACACACACACACGCACACACACACACACACACACACACACACACACACACACACACACACACACACACACACACACACACACACACACACACACACACACACTTTACCCTTCATAAATCCGAGAAAAAATTAAGTCAACATTGGATGGAATATAAGACAAAGAGACGTTCATTACAGGAAAAGGGTAAAAAAAGTATATGAAAAAGTCCTACTGGTTTTCTATCCTGCATACAAAAGGAAAAGTAAAATATGAAATTAACAAGGAATGACCATAAAAAAATATTAAGATTATATAAACCAGAATATGAAGTAAAGATAAGAGAAGAACTCAATAAGGTTATTATTATTGATAAGAGAGAAGTAACAGAGGGTTGGGAGGCATTTCAGAGGGTGCTTATCTCTTTAAGTATCAGGGAAGCGTCTGGCTTTAGAAAAAAAATTGATGATATATGCGAATAGAGGAGAAGAAATGACTGTGTGTCTGCGGCGGAAGATATGAAACGGAAGGGGAAGGAGACACAAAAACACAGGAAGAGATTTGTTGCTGTTGTAATAAAGAGAGGGAGCTTTTGAGAGAAGTGTAATGATGTTAATGGTGGAGGTAAGGAAGTGGCTATAGCGATTTGTGACGCAAAAGACAAGGATGATGAGTTGATCATAAGAAAATTGAAAGGTAAGGGAAGAGAAGAAAAAAAGTCATGAAGAATCCCAAGTAATGTGGCAGGATGTATGATATGTGCGGAGAGTGACGGTAGATATATTAGATGGTGTCGGTGGAAGTGGCAAAATTGTAGTGAGTGTAATCCTGTTTGAAAAACGTTGTTTGGTGAGAATGGTAAGACAAGACGTCGCAATAAAAAATATAAAAAATTGTTCTTAGAAAATTAATGAGATTTAGCTTCTTTGGTGCTAAACTATTTTCTTTCAGTAAAACTTTCTATATTTTGGGAGACATTTTGGGGGACACTTAATCTCTTATACACCACAATAGCCTAGATACAAAAATTTCTTTATTCTCTTTGCAAAATGTAATCTTCATATTCCTCTTGAAGTTAAGAAAGGAAGACTACAGCAGGTTAAACTAACAGTTAAAATTGACAAGAAAGAAAACACTCAACACAGTAAAAGACTATTATTCTTAATATTATTCTCTTTTTCTCTCTTTTTTCTGTTATAATTATAACAAGTGTACTTCCTTTGTGTCTCAAAAGAACTTCTCCTCAACACACGAATTCATTATCTCCTCCATTATTAAGGTATATTCACATCAATCATTCCGTCAAACTTTTCCCGAGTTCATCACAGAACAATGAAGACAAGTTTTTACACACAGACATTATTCACACACCGCTTCTCTTCTTTATTCGTCTTTTCCTTATTAGTTACTATGTACTGATTAACATTTTTATAGCTTATGAATATAGGGAAATGAAAATGAAATTTATTTATTTATTCCGCATGCTGACTAACAAACTGGATACCTGTGTGTGTGTGTGTGTGTGTGTGTGTGTGTGTGTCTACTTATTCCCATCTACCTCATCGTTCAATTCAAATGTGTGTGTCTACTTAATCCCATCTACCTCATCGTTCAATTCAAATATCACCAAGAAAAGGTGAGGTGATTATCTTTTTTCTTTAGTTGTAGTACAGTAAGTCCTCGTTATACGGTACATATGCGTTCCTGAAAACCTTACCGCAAATCGAAATTATCGTATACCAAACCCATTACAACATGTAATAATAGGATATGTGTTCAAGAACGTCTAACATCACCCCTACAGACATGAAAATGCATGAAAATAGTCACATAAGAAATGTAAAGTACTTCGCAAAAGAAATAAACAGAAACAGTTTTTATTTACCATTCACTCGCCACGTATTCTATCAAGTTATGTCCCTCCCGAGACTAAGGGGCAGTAGGAATCTCAGCCTTTACTCATCTTCTGCTGAGTGACAAGGCGGAGATAAGAGTGTCATGATAGTAATATCCACAAAAAAAAACCACCGTAAGGATTTAACTTATGTTCAATGGGAAACGCAGGAAGAGACTTATTGTTGTGGTGGCGCTACAGTACGATATGAACAAAACACAAGCGGATACCGTATGTGTGAATTTTTCTTATGGTAAATAGAATTGAGGGTATTACCGTAACTGTGAATTTACCGGATAAAGAATTACCGCATAAGGAAGACTATATAATGAAATCATTGTAATGGTGGTGGTAGTTGCTGTGATACAAGTAATAGTCTTCATTGTTAAGTTATTCATTACTACTATTATTGATACCACCACCACCACCACTAATAAATCGATACTTCACTTCCTGCTCCTGCCCAGTCACTTCGCCTCGTTACATTCACTCAGACAACACGCAGCAGCATAACAAACTCTACGTTCATCCCTCCCTTGATCCTCTCTCGGTGCCCAGCCACATCATTGTGCAATTAGTTTAATCAGGATAGACAAACTCGGGCGCAAACTGATCATTGCCGAGGGAGAGCAGAGCAGAGGAGAGGAGTCCTGCTGCCGCCTGCTTATCAGTGGCGCGGCGAACCTTACCACTTGGGAAGACAGCAAGCAGGGAGAGAGAGAGAGAGAGAGAGAGAGAGAGAGAGAGAGAGAGAGAGAGAGAGAGAGAGAGAGAGAGAGAGAGAGAGAGAGAGAGAGAGAGATGCGGTGAACAAATAGTTTAGAGTCACTGAATTACATCCCACTCAGTATCCATTTAGACATTTATCTCTGTGCTTTGTCAGAAAATATCTTGCGTGTCTGACTGTCTGTTTGTCTGTGTGGACGGCTGGATAGAAGGCTGGCTGGCTGGTTGTGTATCTATCTGTCTGTGTTTTTGTTTTTTTCTTGTTATTAACTGACTGATTGTTTACACACACACACACACACACACACACACACACACACACACACACACACACATATATATATATATATATATATATATATATATATATATATATATCTATATATATATATATATATATATATATATAATATATATATATATATATATATATATATATATAACTGCCGGCAAGAGGCATTGACTTGCCGCAGCCATCAATTTGGTGGGCGCCCTTTTAGCCTCCTCCATGCCTTTTGGAAACAATCCGATAAGCAGGATTGGCTTCCAGGTAGTGTGCCACATGCCCATATAACCGCAGTTGGTGTTGACGGACTATGCTGGTAATCGGCCTCGAATCAGTCTCACGGAACAATCGCTGATTTAAAATTTGAGAAAGTGAAGGAAGCTGCAAGAGGCCGTCAGGCCTACACGTGGTAGGCCCTGCGTGAGTAAAACTACTTAATTCCATCTATCATCCTCATCTATAAACTTATCAAGTTTTCTTTTAAAGATCTTCATTGACTTAACACTGACATTAAGATCAATGAGACTGTTCCATTCAACAACCTCTTTGTTAAAGAGTATTATGATTCTAAGAAAAATAATGAGCCTTTCTCGTATGTAAGAGGCAGCACACCTGCCGAAACGATAATTACTCCAAGTGAGGTCTAATAGCACTGGTTCAGAGGGTGCTGTGAACTTACCATTAAAGCCAGCTGTTACTTCACTGAACGTTTCCCGTTGTGTCTCACAACACAAGGGGGCAGTCACACCTCGTCCTCTAAAGACAACTCTCTTCCCCCACACAAAACTACATGCAGCTAACTATACATACATTTTTCATCCAAATTGAAAAAATTAAAATAAATAGATAAATAATTGAAAAAGGAAAGATAAGTAGATAAAAAAAAGAAAAACATATCCAATCTTCTAAAAAACCGGCACTTCAGCAGTCCTTTTTTTAGCCATCTTTTATTTTGCCCTTGACCGGACTCTCTTCTTGAATAAAAAAAAAAATGTATATATATCTTCTCGTTACTCGTTCTTCTACCGGGTATGATTATTATGTCCTATCTTGTCGCCCTTTACACAGCGCCAGGAGTGTCTTTCAAATGTCCTTTGAAGTTGTTTCATCGTGCTCTTGTTTACGTCCTGCCACACATCACCGACACCCAATGCCGCTTGTTCTTTGTAACTCCTCTTAACACCACTGTCAAGCCCCTTAGAACGCATGACGGAACCTCTTTTATCTTGCCTTCCCGCGCCTTTGTTCACGTCCTTTCCACGTATCTCATACTCTGTGCCATCTCTCTCTTTGTTGATTTGCAAATATTTCTCTACAAGCTTATGTATGCAGTCTGAAATTTCAACAGCCAATTGCATCTTTTACCTTATTCCTATGCCACTTCTTTCTCTGTTTGTCGTTCATATTTGTAAAATTCATTCCTCGCCTTCTTTAGCTCTCCTTATCCATTTCCTCGACCTCCCCTGAAAATTTGTCTCCTTATTTCTCTGTCAATATCGCCGTTCATATTCGCATTCCTCGTCTCTCTTGATGCCACATGCCACTTTTACCCAAATGTCCACGAATCTGTTTCTGAGCGTCATACACTCCCGTCACAAGCAGTGGTGTGTCTGTGTTGTGAATCGTGTGTTAAGACTGTGTTGATGTCCTTCTGTTAATTGCCATATGTCTCTCTCTCTCTCTCTCTCTCTCTCTCTCTCTCTCTCTCTCTCTCTCTCTCTCTGGTAAGTGTTGTGTCCATGTTTCCATCTCTCTCTGCGTTGTTTATCGTGTGTTGTGTCGTGTTTCCATCTCTCAGTGTGTGGTGGCGTCAAGTAGTACTTGTTGGAGCCCACGTAAATCCTTGCTCTGGACAGACAATGACGCGGTTGTCTGGGAACTTGATAGTGTGTTGTGTGCTGCTTCACATTCTTAGCTTTTTCTCGATTTTTTTTCTCTTTGTCGTTTTATTAAGCATGGTAGAATAGAATTTTCGAGTGTGGTCTTTATCAGTTAGTTAAGTAAATGTGAGATTTCTTGGTTTTTCTTATCATTTACTATTTTCGAAATAGGTGTAATAAGAAGACTTCCTTTGTGGCCAGTTTACCAGTCATTTGTTCAAGGGAGTTGTCGGCTCTCCTGGGGGTGAGACCTCGAGCGAAACGAATAGGAAATAAGCTCGTTTCCCTAGCACCAGTATCACTTTTCACCACCACACCCCCAACTTGTCAGAATGCTCAACCACTGTCACTGTACGAGTATTAATCAAAGAGAAATAGGAGTTTTAAGTTTCCATTTCTATTTTATCCAGTAGAACTTACTAAGAATTTAAGTTTGGCTGTTACTTCATTCAAAACGAAAAACAAGATTTTTTAAGTCACTTCATAAATATCAATCTTGTGACTGCTGATCGTTACTTGAGATATCTTTTCTTAATAATCACTATGAAATTTATTTGTTTGTTTTTTTGTGTTTTTATAATCTATAAACTGAAAAAGCAGCAGTTTTCTTTTTTTTTTTCTTTTGTGTGTGTGTGTGTGTGTGTGTGTGTGTGTGTGTGTGTGTGTGTGTAGAGGTCAGTAAAGATTTGAATCAGAATTTCTAGAGCACTTAATTGTTCCTTATCGCCCTGAAACGGTAAAGCAAGAGTAAGCTTTCCTTCAAGGACATGGTAGTGAACTATAATTTTAGATACTTAATTAAGTATAGAAAAGAAACATTTCAATCCTACAGAAATCTATACTTGAATATTTGTTCTGGTAACGTGTGTGATGTATTTTCATCGAATACGTGCATACATCACACAAATGTTAGCCTTTTGAATAAAGTTGCTTACTTAATCCAGAGAGAGAGAGAGAGAGAGAGAGAGAGAGAGAGAGAGAGTTTTTGTCAAGCATCATCTATTACACCAATCCTGTCTTCTTTTTTGGTGTGTGTGTGTGCGTGTGGGTGTGGGTGGGTGTAACTTTAGTAGTACTCCTTTGAACGAATGTCTGTGTGTGTTCCTCTTTCGAGCTGCGACTGTGTGGAGGAGAAAGTAACCAACTACTTCTGCTTTCCGTATCATCACTTTCATATAAATTTAGTGACACGATTAAAAAACAGACTACGAAATTGGATCTCTCTCTCTCTCTCTCTTTCTCTCTCTCTCTCTCTCTCTCTCTCTCTCTCTCTCTCTCTCTCTCTCTCTTTCCACCTAGCCGTGACACACAGCTCAGATTAGATAATAAAACACGCGAGTGGTCACCGCCACAGCACACGAGGCCCGGAGCCAACCTTGCTTGCAGTCAGTTAACATCTCCACAGTCACACTAACTAGAAAAAGGAAAGGGAAAGATAAAAGGAGAGAGAAAGAAAAAAAAAGAAACACCTCTGCCTGCTGCCTCACCCTTGACACGACCCAACGGAGTCATAACAGCAGCGTCAGTTGAAACGAGTGTACCTTACAACACTTTATATTACGGCACCGTGCATTCGTCTGGATGACTGACAGGGCCGAGAAAGAAGAGGCCCGAGGGGAGACGACCAGGGGAACCTCTAGGGAGCTCCATTCGCCCCGGAATATGTGATGTGAATGGTGGTGGCAAGAGGAGAGGCGTGTTGAGTGTTTGAGTGCGACTATTTAGTGTGAGTGTGGTTTGGGCACCTGACAACAGAGGAGGCTTCTTTGCTTGTTGGAGGAGGAGGAGGAGGAGGAGGAGGCGGGGAACACAACAATGCAACAAGAAATGGGGGCGATGCTCACTCAGCTACATGGATGGATTCTTTCTTTCC
>CM035197.1:20990127-21000661 GCA_020233015.1 Callinectes sapidus | reverse complement strand
ACCACCACCACCACCACTACCACCACTACCACCACCATCTCCGCCGCCGCCGCCACCACTACCACCACCACCACCACTACCACCACCACCACCACCGCCACTACCACCACCACCACCACCGCCACTACAACCACCACCACCACCGCCACTACCACCACCACCACCACCAATACCACCACCACCACCACCACCACCACCACCACAACCAACACTACTACCATTATTATTTTCTATTCCATTCTAATCTATTCTATTCCATCACCATCACCACCACCACCACCACCACCACTACCACATCAACATGTAAAGCTACTGCTACCACAACCACTATTACTATAATCTGTACCACCACCACTATCAACATCAACAATAATACTACCACCACCACCACCACCACCACCACCACGACTAACAATACTACCACCACCATCACCACCACCAAAAAACATCTCCATTAATTTTACTACTTCATCTTTCCCTACTTTATTTTATCTTAGCACCATTGTTATCTTTTTTGTCTCTAAAGCTGCAAGGACTCTTCCCTCAAACCTTTGCTAATGACTCTACCTTTAATGATTCTGGGTTTGTTCCTGTCTTCTTCCCTCTGACTACTTTATGTCTCTGATTAAAGTCCCTCGTAGTGGTGTTTTTCATGACCTAAGTGCTATGGAGTGGGAAATCTTGGTCTAATCATGTGTTTAACCCCTTCAGTACCATGACGTATTTTCATATTTATCATTCTTATTATTCGTCGATTTTCTACAGCTTCAGAAACTCATGTAGGGATTAAAAATAGTACAGATTTTTGCCATGAATTTTCTGACCTCCACAGACCCTTCCAATTGTCAATAAAATCGTTTAATCACACACAAACTCACGGTAAAAATGTGTCCCAGTACTGAAGGGGTTAACCTCCTCCTTATCGCCGCTATGATGCATTCCTTGCTGTCTTCTACCGTTCTTTTCATGCTCAATTTCCTTCTGCCCTTGCTAAGTACATGTCTCTCCTCCTCTCTCTTCTGCTGCATTACACTTTCTTGTTTTCTCTCACCCTCGTCCTGTACATCTATCTCTCCATGCGAAAAGTTATTCAGTATTCTCAGTCATTCATGAAATCATTTGATAAACTCTGGAACTCCTTGCCTGTTTCTATATCTTATCCTCTCCTGTGATCTGAACTTTTTCAAGAAGCACGTTTCAAGACACTCTTATTTTGATGCTTGACAATCTTATTATGTCATTTATATAATAAGAACTGACATTTTGATTGGAGATTCTTTTTTATCCCATTTTCTTTTGTTGTTTTCGCCCAATACCTATTCAAAAAAAGAAAAAGAAGAAGAAAAAAAACCCACCACCACCACCATCGCTACCATTACCCCTGTCATCCACTCCTCTGTCACTCCACGACAACCACATCTTCCTTCACTGCATCCATCTCCAGCATCCTCCTGTCCACACACTCCTCCTCCACGACCACACCACCACACCACCACCACCACCACCGCTGTCTACCTTGTGCCCTCACCAGCCGATATTTTCCCCTTGACTTCCACAAAGAACAAAAAAGTCCCGTGATTCAGGAACACTTAAAGCTGGACAATCTATATGATCCTGTATTCAGAAACGGCTTCTCACACCAAGTCTGCTTGAAAAGGCTACTGAGATGATAAGTAGCGTTCACTAGTGCGTTTCTGTTCTATACTGTTAACAGTTTAGAGTTTTTTAAAATCTCTTACTAAAATCTTAAAAGTTCTCTTGAAAACTCTTGTGATTTAACTGATTTTTTTTCCCACTCGGCAAAGAAATGATAACAATCTCCTACACTTCTCCTGTGCAAAGTGTAGAAAATTGTCACCAGAACCATGAGAATCAACCTTGAAAACCCGTTCCACTCCAAGTTGAGCCCTTCGGGCTCTACTTGTGTGGACAGTGGATGTGCGATGCAGAAATGATTTAAAGTACGGTTAAAAAACAGTTAGTTAGTTAGTTAATGATTTGAATGATAGCACTACGACTACGACCACTGCTTCTGTTACTACTGCTGCTGCTGCTACTACTACTACTACTACTACTACTACTACTACTACTACTACTACTACTACTACTACTGCTACTACTACTACTACTAACAATAATAATAATAACAGTAATGATAGTAAAAATAATAACATTAACAGTAATATCAATAATGATAATAACAATGAATAACAATAATACTGATAACAATACTGATAACATTAATAAAACAATAAGAATAATGATTATGATACTAATGATAATGATACCACCACCACCACCACCACCACTACTACTACTACTACTACTACTACTCCTACTACTACTAACACCACTAACACTACAGCAAGAATAATGACAGTGTATGGAGACGTAGTGTATGGAGGCGTAGTGGGGTGGGTGGGTGGGGGTGGGTGGGGTGGGAGGAGGATAGAATAGAGGTATTAGTAACACACCAGTGACGGCTGGCGGAAACCCACTGCACACTTCACTACGGCGGATAAGAACACTCCCTCGTGGTTAGTTAGTCTCATTTTTCTGCCTTAACGCGGGAACACAAGAACATAATGAGTGTGCAGAGCGACCCGCCAGTCTGCACCACCCACCCACCCCCTATGCACTTCCTGCTTACCTCACGCTACTCCTCTCCTCCCCCTCCTCCTCTCCTGTCCTCTCCTCCTCCCCATCCTCCTCTCCTCTCCTCTCCTCTCTTCCTCCCCAAAGCCCCCTTCTCTCCTCCCTTGCCGGCCAATCTGCTGTTCTTTTACCTTTTGAGTCTTCTTTCGACATGTTTTTCTTTTTGGTTTCTCTGTGTATTCATCGTAATCGTCATCATCATCATCATCATCATCAGTTTTATTATCATTATTATTATCGTTGTTCTCCTGGTAATTCTGTTTCTATTCTTTGTTATCATTATCATCATTATCATCGTCATCATCGTCATCATCATCGTCATCCAAAACTTCATCGTCAGCTATTTTTCTTTATCATTATCTTGTTATCATTGTTCCTTTTTTCATTTTTTTTTCATTGGGGGGGTTTTCTTCTTTCATTTTTTTTCCTTTTATCTCTTCCTTCTCCTCTTCCTTCGTCAGCGCCTCCTCCTCCTCCCACAACTACTAGTGCTTCTACAACCACTACTACTACAACCACCACCATCACCACCACCACCACCACCACCACCACCACCACTACTACTACTACTACTACTACTACTACTACTACCACCATTGTTGATGTAGTAGTAGTAGTAGTAGTAGTAGTAGTAGTAGTAGTAGTAGTAGTAGTAAAATTTCCCTTCTTTTACCAAAAATAGCCTTTTATCTCCTTACAGTTTTTATTTAAGGAGACGCGAAATTTGGTCTGTTTGGAATGTTCCCACAAAATAAACCAAAACAAAGTGCACCTGACCTATTTACTATAAACCTAGTCAAAGTCTGTCTCTGGCGTGATGTGTCAACTTTATTAAAATCATCAATAAAAGTCTATAACAGCCCGGCATCCCCCTCCCCCCCCAAAAAAAAAAAAATAAATAAATAAATAAAATAAAAATAAATAAATAAAATAAATAAAATAAATAAAATGAATAAATAAATAAAACATCCTTCATAAACATCAAGTACAGCGTAGTCGTGTCATGAGTGATTGACAAGGAACAATAGTAAACATTAACCGTTGTTGATTTTTGTTGCTGCTTGTTATTTGTTGTGGTTGTTGTTGTTGTTGTTGTTGTTGTTGTTGTTGTTACAGCAGCACGAGGCAACAACAATATTACTTTCATTACTGGTGTTATAAGGTTCCCCTCCATATATTTATTCATTCACCTTATAAGTTTGCTCCTCGAAAAAAAAAAAAAAATGTCACCGAAAACAATGGCACAGGAATGAATGGCACCAGAAAAACTGGCACAGGAAAAAATGGCACATGAAATTATGGCACCACATTCTTCAGGATAGGAAAAAAATGGCATAATAGAATCAGCTAAAATGCGTTAAAATTTCTTTTCTTTACGTTTTGCAAATCTTTGTTTAAAGTTTGTTCATTTGCTATCTTGTTCAACATTTCAAATTTCACATTCAAAAACTTAGGTATAGGTTAGGTTAAGTTAGGTTTATGTTGGAAAAGGTTCCGTTTTTTCCTATGCTAAAAAAATTGCCATATTTCCGTGTGCCATTTTTCTTACATTGGCTCACCTGATAAAGACAGAACAATCACCTCCTCACCACCACCAGCACCACCACCATATCAGATCGCACTTCACCGCGCTCTGGGAAACAAAGCAAAGGAAACAATTACACCATTACTCCTATCACACCTGTCATTACCCTAACAACCAGTCTGTCTGTGTACCGCCTTGCACAGTCCTCTCTTTTCCTTTCTTCCTTCCTTCCTTCCACCACCACCACAACCTCACATCGCACACTCCACCGCTCCTTAGAATCAGCTCGTATTCATAGTCATCTTTCTCTCTCAACACGACTGTTTTCCAAGGCTACAGAGATGACTAACGGGGTTTTCAAGAGTGTTTTTCCAGTTAATAATACATGAATCTTGTCAGTCTGCCTCTAGAACCTTGAAAGAACCTATAAAATCTCGTACACATTTGAATAAAGTCTTGTCAAGTAGTGGAGGTGAGGTAGAGAAGCGTTTGAGAATACTAAGCTCACGACCAACACAAACCGAGGCACAGGAGGAAGAAGCAACAACAACAGCCGAGGCGGGGCGGCGGTCTGACCAGAGCTAAACATAGGCGGCGCTTCCATTGCTGGCGATCCCAACAATACAGGCAATTACTCTCGTTCCCGCCAACGAACCCTAATGCTGCGGCGGCCTCGCGTCCTGCCGGCGGTGTGCTGTGTGTCTTGGGTCGATGGAGATTACAATGACTGCTAATTTAAGCCTCGTAGCACCGCGCCGGCTGCCCTCTGATCCGAGCCGCGTGTTGAACTCTATATTGTTTTTGCTTGGTCGATTATTTTACGCGCAGTCGAGTAGGTAACGAGGAAAGTTATCGCCTCTTCCGCTACTGACGGCAAATCTACTTTTGGTTCAAGCCGTTCCTGTGAAATGTTTCTGTTACGTACTCTGAAAGGCTCTGGTGGAAGTGGCAGAGGTTGTTAAGGACAGGTCCGGTGCTGGGAACTGCGGGGACCAATTAGGAAACTACTGGTGGTGGTGGGGACCCTCATACATATATACAAAAGTGAAAAAAATGTATATGTTTGTTTCGTGTAGCATGCTCGTCTTTAATAATAATAATAATAATAATAATAATAATAATAATAATAATAATAATAATAATAATAATAATGATAATAATAATAATAATAATAATAATAATAATAATAATAATAATAATAATAATAATAATAATAATAATAATAAAACAGAAGGTAAGGAGTGTCCCTGACCCAACCCAGGTTTTCCTTACCATCTTTACACTCATTTGTCGTACTACAACTCAAAACAGTTGATATAGTAAAGCCTTAAAAGAATGTGTGTTATATATTCCTTTATATTCAAAGCAAAGCAATTATAACTAGTGCGGCCATCCATGTAAAGTGTCTAGCCCTATTTAACAACATTAGTCAAGTAGGCATAAAAACAGCACAGGTTAATTAAGAGTGTTTCTATGATTCTAGTGCATACAACATCGCTACATTACTATCAGGAGCAACACTCGTGACAACCCGACTTATCATCATCCCTGTGGTGAGAGACATGAGGGATATATGACAAGTGTGACGAACTGTGCTATTATAGGAATACAACAGAGACCATGTTGGCAAAATTCTCAGAATGAAAGAAGAGGCAACGGGTTCAAGGTAAAGTTGATTTTTTTACCTTTTCAATCGAAGTGGTATCATATTTTAAGGGTTTCGTGACACTCATCATTCACGTATGAGGGAGTTTGTCACGCCACGATACAGGAGACCATTAACCAATCAAAGAAGACTGAAGGAAGCCACCCAAAGGAAGAGAACTGAAGGCCAGACAGACAGCTTTTCTTTTCCTTGGTATCCTTATTCTCACCGCAATGTGTTTGTGTCTCCAGCGGGAATCCAACAACACTTATTCCTTATCCTCGTACCTCTGCTCCTTCTCTTCACCGTCCACTCCTCTTCACCACCTTCGAAACTTGCCTCCAAAACTCCCCAAAGAAGGAGGAAGACACTGAGGCACATATGAGAGACTGACTCACTGAACAACACTCGCACACATTCACTCACTCAGCGGCGAATGAAGTATAGAAGCAAAGTGTTCGACCAAGAAGAACTGAAGTTAAGGCGGAATCCAGCATCGAGCCACACCCGCAAAGTCTGTCTGTCTGTCTGTCTGTCTGTCTGTCCACGCCTTCCCCGTACACCAAACTTTTCTTCATTTGGTCAGTAACACTAATATTCATCCAGCCACTTAATGCCAGTCTTGAAAGTTCTTCTTATAGGGTTATTTGAAGAAAAAAGACATTGATATCCTCTTTCTTTTTTTACTTGGTTCAAATAGTTCTCTAACCTTCAAGAAATTAGTTTAACTTGGTAGTATTTCTGTCTGTCTGTGTGTGTGTGTGTCTGTTCTGGATGTTAACGGGTAAGCAGAGCAGTGGAAGAGGTTAATGTAATATAGTGTAAAATGTAAATAATATGTGGATGGAGTGAGATATCTTTTTCTTCCTCGTTGTGGTTCCGTCAAGCGTCGGTACAGCGGATCAACCTTCTGCAACACGCTCCATCACACACTCACACACCCAATACAACCAGCTCTGCCGCCACTGCATCCACGAAGCGTCTGTCTGTCTGTCTGGTCTGTCTGTCTGTCTGTCTCCTCCCACCATACACTTCTCGGCCGGCACGCACACACCACTTGTCTCTCTCCTTCTCTCTCTCTATCCAGTACGTGGTAGTTGTTTTTCTATGTACAGTGCGTAACACGAGCCGATAAACTATAGTCTGGCTACTGCACTGTCCTCTAGCAACGTATATCGGATCCTTAGTAGTGATTTACTGGGGGAGCAGCTTGTTTAATCAGAGGCAGTAACAGTCCGTAGCAACCATTAGTGAAGCGCCTCGTGTGTGTGTGTGTGTGTGTGTGTGTGTGTGTGTGTGTGTGTGTGTGTGTGTGTGTGTGTGTGTGTGTTTGTGTAGCAGGGACTCGTGGCTGCAGGAGGGAAGGCAGTACAGTAGTAGAGTTTAGCCTTTCCCTGATATTGTGTAAGGCTTCGTGTCGGTGGTCAAAATTCAGGACTATATTTTGGGACACATGTTCGCAGCGTCATGCATGATGTTTAAAAGGTTTTCGTTGAAGTACTTGAGTTTTTGGTGACCTTTTTTATGGTTTTAGTGGTAGGTTGACTTTACTAATAGGGAAAAACACTCTTTAAAGCCAGAATGACTGTCTCGGTGGCCTTTGGAAATAGTCGTGCATGGTGAGAGAGCTAATCGTTTTTTTTAATACATTCTCGTTGAAGTAAATGAGTTTCTGATCACCTTTTTTTATGGTTTTAGTGACAGATTAACATTACTAAAAGGAGAAACACTCTTGACTCGGTGGCCTTTGAAAACAGTCGTGGTGAGAGAGCTAAGCGTTTCTGAATACACTATGCAGTGTCTCCGTGTGGAAAGACTGGTTCCTTGATAGAGTCCCGAGTGATTGGAAGGAACGGCGGCTTGGCATCGAGTGACATCAGGCAGCAGTGTCTTGGATAGGGATGGCGGAAGAAATCTGCTTTAAGAACAGAACCAATACCAATATTCAGGATCACTTTGCTCTCTTACCACCGCTATTCTTAACCCCTTCAGTACTGGGACGCTTTTTTCATGAGTTTTGGGTGTGATTAGACGATTCTATTGACATTAGGAAGGGTCTGTATAGGTCAGAAGATTAATGGCAACAGTCTGTAGTATTTTAATCCCCACATGAGTTTTTAAAGCTGTGTGATATCGACAAGTAATGAGAACAAATAAGAAAATGCGTCCCAGTACTGAAGGGGTTTAAGATTGCAAAGATAAGTAGACGGTTCTCATACGTCTCTCCCGTAAATAATATAGAAACACTGTTGAATTGTCACTCGAACCAAAGAAATTCCTAAAAAATCCTTATCACTTTTTGACAATATGACCTTTTTACGCAATTTCACACCCTTCCATCACCCTGACCTTAGCTGGGATTCGAACGCCTGCGCTTGGGGACCCCTCAACCCCCCCAGAGCACCCTTGGTTTCAATGTACCGTATCAGCCGCTCTCCTCAAAGACTACGAGTGCTTTCCTTATCACTCATGCAGAACTCTTGTGGATTCGTCAATAGAAGCAAAGGAACTAACTTGAGGACCCGCGTCTCTTCTATTGGAGCCTTTTGGGTGTGGTGGACGAGGAGGAGGCTTAGATAGGCTTCAGAATATAGGTGTGTGTGTGTGTGTGTGTGTGTGTGTGTGTGTGTGTGTGTGTGTAACAGGAAAGCTGGCAATGACACACACACACACACACACACACACACACACACACACACAATAACATGGCATGGCACGGTGGGTGAGAGCGAGTGATTGGAATAGAAGGAAGTACGTATGCTGCAGATCAATCATTGTATGCAGATTGTGGCCTGATTGGATGGAGGAGGAGGAGGAGGAGGAGGAGGAGGAAGAGGAGGAGGAGGAAGAAGAGGAGGAGGAATAAAGGAAGAGAAGGAGACGGAAGAAGAAGAAGAAGAGGAGGAGGTAGGAAAAAATAGGGAGGGAGTTTCGTAGGTAAGTTTCGAAGGTGGTGAAGAGGAGTGGAAGATGAAGAGAAGGAGCAGAGGTAGGAGGTTAAGAAACGAGTGTTACTGGACTCTCGCTGGAGACACAAACACGTTGCGCTGAGAAGAAGAACACGAAGAAGAAGAAGAAGGAGAAGAATAAGAATAAGAATAAGAATAATAATAAGAAGAAAAACAATAATGAAAGATTAAAAATGAGTCCTTTGCGTTGTTCTTGATTTGGTATAATGGCATGATCGTAATTGACACCCAAAAATCCTTCACTACATGGATGGAAGGCAAATAAATGGTTTTGAAATACAATACAATAAAACAAGAAAAGTTGCAAGAAGTCATCAGGTCTGAACGTGACAATTCCTCTATGGGACATGACTACGTACAAGCACACGTCATTCCATTCATTAACCCCTTCAGTACTGGGACAAACTTTCATATCTATTCTGCTTGTTATTCGTCGATTTTTCAGCTTCAGAAACTCACGTGGGGATCAAAATAGCATAGACTCTGGCCATTAATTTTCTGACCTCCATAGACTCAATGAAATCGTCTCGTCATACACAAAACTCAATGGAAAAGTGTGTCCCAGTACTGAGGGAGTTAAGGGCTCCAGACACTTGAAAGACGCCTCTCATGACTACGCAAGCATCCTGACAATGTACTGAGTCTATTCCCTTCATCCATCACTCTAACTGAGAAACAAAAACTCGTATTAACAGAGATTTTCTTAGACGGATTTCTAGCGTTAAAATTAATCTTAACCTCCTTAAACTGGTGCTGTTCTTTAGCCATTACCTCATCACCACCTTCAGATTTACTGGTGATGAGATAATTAATAATACAACATCAATTTTGGAGGTTGAGATGGATTTTAAGACTAACAGTTCGTCAAAGAAAATGTTACAGACTTAAGAATCTGTCAGTACGGCCCCCGGTTCCTTCTCGTATCTTTCTTACCTCGAAAATTTCCAAGTTTGAACCCTGTGATACCTCAACCTGTCTTGATTATTGTTGTCTTGATTATACCTTCAGAATCACAGCATAGAGTCTGGCCAAGTCCTTCTCCTCCAGTTACTTTGGCTACGTTGAGTGTGTCACAGGAAGATCTCTACGATGTTTGAACGACCCCCCCCCACGCTTAGGCCAGTATTCAGAAACGCTTTACTCATTCACAACGTCCGTATTCAGAAAAACTTTGCTTTCTTACAACGCCCGTGTATAGAAACGTTTTGCTCTCTCACAACGCTTTGCTCTCTCACAACGCCCGTAGAAAGAAACGTTTTGCTCTCTCACAACGCTTTGCTCTCACACAACGCCCGTATAAAGAAACGTTTTGCTCTCTCACAACGTTTTACTCTCTCACAACGCCCGTATAAAGAAACGTTTTGCCCTCTCACAAAGTCCGTGTATATAAACGCTTTGCTCTCTCACCAACGACTATTTTCCAAGGCCACAGAGATGATTGGCGGGGTTTTTAAGGGTGTTTCTCCAGTCAATAATGTCTAAATCTTGTCACTCTGCTTCCAGAACAGTAGAAATACCCTAAAAACTAGTGTAAATGTAAGTTTTCAAAGGTGTTTCTCCAGTTTATGATGTAGAAATCCTATCACTCTGCCTCTAGAACCGTAAAAACACCTTAAAAACTTGTGTAAATGTGAATAATGGAGGTTTTCAAGAGCGTTTCTCCAGTTAATGATGTAGAAATCTTGTCATTCTGCCTTTAGAACCGTAAAAATACCTTAAAAACTTGTGTAAATGTTAATA
>CM035197.1:20874261-20887470 GCA_020233015.1 Callinectes sapidus | reverse complement strand
TTATGAAGAAAATTACATGTTGATGACAATGTTTCATAAAAGAAGGGATTTCGACGTCGGGGAATGTTTACAAAAGAAACGCTCAATTTCGTTAATAATGTTCACAATAAGAAGGTACAGTGAAACATATAATTGACAACTTTTAAACGAAAAATATATGCAAATACATACATAGGAGCTTAGAAAGGAATCTTATATTGATACGTATAATATTAATAGTGAAAAAAATAGAAAGATGAATAAATGACTTTCTGTGATGATGAATGCTTGATAAAAAGTTGAGCTTTTATTTTCATGATATGAATATGTAGTAGAAGAAATATTTGACTGAGTTAGAATATAGATAAGCCCACAGCAAGAAAAGCTTGTGCATATTTATTGACATCGCTGCGCTGGATATCTAATAAAATGGAAAATAGTTAGACTAAAAAAAGGAAAGTAAAAAAACTTTTACCATGTAAGGGCACATGTTCCAGGACGCACATAAACACACATACACACACAAAAAAAAAAAAAAAAAAAAAAAAAAAATCTAAAAATACTGGGTAAATCTGCACGTTCTTTGATGAACATATACATGTAAAATAAGACCATTATCAAGGGGCTAAAAATTACGGCCATAAAGAAAACTCAAACAAAGACTTAAGAAAAATAAGTTGTCTGAGATCATTAAGAAAACAATGGGAAAATCTTACAAAGAATTACAAATTTCGAATGGAAACATTCAGTAAAAACAATTTTATGCAAGTGCAGTAATAATGTTATTGATCTTTCATCTTAATGAAGTAAATTATGAAAAAAATTACATTCACTTGAAGCAGAATTTTATGAAACTCAAACTTCAAGAAATATCGGTCACTGACACTGCCTATATCACTTGAATTAAATTGATATGAAAGTTACGACATTAACATTATGTTCTTATTCCTTTGGAATATCAAATTAACGTTTTGTACGTAATGAAATACAACTCATACAATGGTTTATAACGCACATAACTATTGATGGAATACAATACACTGATACACAATTTAAGCACTAGTCATAGGTACATTATGCATGCAGCGTATTGACTCGCCTCCTGTGGTAGTACTATTGAAATATATTTCGAGTGGTTATATGCTGCCTAGGGTGTGTAATGAGAGTCTGCTGCCTCTTTTGCAGTATTAGATATAAGATTATTAAGGAACAGGGATCTCTCTCTCTCTCTCTCTCTCTCTCTCTCTCTCTCTCTCTCTCTTTTGCAGTATTAGATATAAGATTATTAAGGAACAGGGATCTCTCTCTCTCTCTCTCTCTCTCTCTCTCTCTCTCTCTCTCTCTCTCTCTCTTTCTGTCTATCCAGATCCATACCTCTCTCTCTCTCTCTCTCTCTCTCTCTCTCTCTCTCTCTCTCTCTCTCTCTCTCTCTCTCTCTCTCTCTCTGTTATTGGATGTGAATTTATGCTTTTGTATGATTTAGTTATTGTAGTCAATGAATGAGTATCTATCTATCTATCTATCTATCTATCTATCTATCTATCTATCTATCTATCTATCTATCTATCTATTTGTCTATTTATCTATCTATCTATCTATCTATCTATCTATCTATCTATCTATCTATCTATCTATCTGTGTCTGTCTATGTATGTCTATCTTTACTGCGTTGTTTGAACATGTCTCACCACCTTCACCTCAGGCTGCTGCTCCCCCTCATCCCTCCGTGTCGCACCGGTTCTCTCTCCCCTTCATCATCCCTCTCTATATGCTACATTATTACAAGATGAAGCCAGTCTTATGGAAAATACCAATACACAACTTATGACACTTTTTTTTTCGTGTTGCGCTTAAGAAATATTCAAAATGTTAACATGGTATTTATTTTATCAAGAAATTAAATATGGTGTGCATGTTTTGGTGTTAATAGAAATATCATATACGTATGGTACACTGAAAGGAGGCATTGTGTTCCATATTTTGTACCTAAATACATTTCAATACTATGTATGTACCTTCTGTTCCAAACCTGTTCTTACTCCACTCCTTCCGCCCACATACACATCTTTTCTTTATATTCTTCTCTCCTACACCTGTTCTATCTTCATCCTTAACCCCTTCAGTACCGGGACGCATTTTCATATTTATTCTGCTTATTATTTATCGATTTTATGCAGCCTCCCGCAAAATTATACATGTTTCCTCTATATTCTTCTCGCCTACACCTATTCTGTCTCCATTCTTCACCCCTTTAGTACCGAGACGCATTTTCATATTTATTCTGCTTATTACTTATCGATTCTATACAACTTCAAAAACACACGTAAGGATTAAAATAGTACAGATTCTAGCCATTAACCTTCTGACCTCCATAGACCCTTCTTAATGTCAATAGAACCGTTTACATTTCAATTCTACATACCTTCTATTCCAAACCTTTTCCTGCTCCACTCCTTCCGCCCACATATACATCTTTTTCTCTACATTCTTCTCGCCTACACGTGTTCTATCTTTTTAGTAATGGGATGCATTTTCATATTTATTCTGCTTATTATTCATCGATTCTATACAGCTTCAGAAACACACGTAGGGATTAAAATAGTACAGATTCTAGTCATTAACCTTCTGACCTCCATAGACCCTTCTTAATGTCAATAGAACCGTCTAATCACACACAAAACTCGTGGTAAAAAATGTGTCGCAGTACTGAAAGGGTTAACGTCCACAGCTGTTTGGTTCCACGTTCCTCCATCGTTTTTCTCTTCCTCCTCTCCCCCTCCCACATGCCTTGCCGTGCCTGCCACCCTCACCTCATCTTTAATACATTTTTCGGTTCCACACCTGCTGTTTCTACATTCCTCTCGCCCATACCTGCTCTCCCTCTTCCCTCCGTCTCTTTTTTTGTCCTTTTTGCCCACACTACATAGTTAGTTCTCCTCCCTCCACTGTTCCCTCCTGTGCCTCATCTCACGTCCCTCAGCAGTTCGGTAGAAGGTGGGTGAGTCTTCAAGGGCGCTTTCCTGAGGCCAGTGGTTGTTTAGCAAGTTTTGGTGGAGGTTACTGGGGTTTTCAAGTATGTTTTCTTTGTTATAATTAAAGTTTCGTAGTCAATGATAGTTTAGTAGTTTTTAGTGGAAGTTGGTGTGGAGGTTACTTAGGTTTTCAAGTGTGTTTTCTTTGTCCTAATGAAAGTTTAGTAGTCAATGATAGTTTAGTAGTTTTAAATGGAGGTTCGTGTGGTAGAGTGATTTGGGGATTTTGATAGAATGCAATGTAAGGAATGCTTTTAACTGTACATTGCTTTCACTGAGATCCACAATCATAAACCTAAGAATGAATTAAACATCCCTTGATAGTTTTTACAAGTGCCAGCATCTTATATCACCTTTATGAATACATAGGCAACATTGTTTTCATGAAGGACAACACTCTTTTCACTGAGATCCACAATCATAAACCAAAGAATGAATGAAACATCCCTTCATAGTTTTACAAGTGCTCGGCATCTTATATCACCTTTATCAATACACAGACAACATTGACTTCATGAAGCACTTTACACTGTCACGTTGTCACAGGTTAGCAAACATCGCAAAACAACTCTTGCATCCGAGACAATTGGTATCACTGCATGTCTAAGATGATGAGTTAGTGGGCAGCATTATACGACATGAACCTCTTTGAATTGCTCCACAGCGGCCACACTCTGTCTTCCAGTGGCGAGCGGCCTCAACCCTTGCCTATTTCAGCTTCCAGTATCCCCAGCAAGACTGTGACCACTGGCTCGAAATTTGGTGATCGATAGTCTGTGAGTTTCGTTCATCGTGTGTCTTTCCTTGTCTGCTTAGTGGAGCTCAAGTCTGTGTTGATCATTATTATGTAAGTCACTGTGTTAGCATCAGGATAGGTGGGAGTTCATTGTATATAGATATAAGATATAATCTGGTGCGATACCCACATAAGATGGTGCAATACTTCAGAAAGGCTGACCTATATAGTTTATCCGTCTAAGAGGAGTTACAGGTGTTCATATTTATAACTAAGCATATGAAATAATTATACAACGACGCAGCTCGCTTAACACAACAGTACAAGGTAAGGAAGGAAGGCAATACACAAGACAAGAATAGGTACAGCAAATCTGGAGGAAATACTATTTGTTATGTTCTCTTTAACATTTTCTATTGCACTACTCAATTCGGGTTCGTTGTGTGTAATTATATCGTTAGTCATTCTATTTGTCCCAGTTTGGGTGTTGATAGTAACATATTTTAATGCATACATCAATGGGTCATCCGCCATCTGTGGTCTTTCTTGCCATCTCCTGTGTACACTCAAATTGTGTTGTTTACTTCTCATTGTTATAAAGGAAAAACAAATATCCTGATTCCACATAGCACACGTCTTTACATATGATTTTTTTACTCCAAGCAACTGTTTCAATCACCAATTTGGCCATTGACTCCACATCTGCTCCTATACAGGATTCACATCAACACACGAGTCATGGATGACATCAACGCTGCCTCAATAACACTTTTTTTTCAAGCAACAGAATATCATCACTTTTATCAACAAAGGATACCAACTCTAAAACATGTGGCATTTATTCCTTAGCATGCGTCGTTACTGCAGATTACAGAGCCATCGACAGTGAATGGTGAACACAGATATACATACATACATACATATACATACATACATACATACATACATACATACATACATACATACATACATACATGTAAGGTTGTTCACTACCAAAGACTCTGAATCTGTTACTCTGCCATTGATTATGAAAAACCTACTTTTGGATGGATGAATTTCCATGTCATGATCACGACAATATTTTTCTAATAATTCTAACTTTCCTTACGTGCTACATTTTAAGGTTCACACGCACACACACACACACACACACACACACACACACACACACACACACACACACACACACACACACACACACACACACACACACACACACACAAACACACACACACACACACACACACTTTTTTACCGTTTCCACCCATCTATATTTAATCAGGCATCACCGAGTGTGATGGCAGCTGCCCCACTTTCCGCAAGCTGCTTTGACATTCAACCAGTGTGTGCGTGCGTGTGTACGTGTGTGTGTGTGTGTGTGTGTGTGTGTGTGTGTGTGTGTGTGTGTGTGTGTGTGTGTGTGTGTGTTAAGGGCTAATGCTGTACGTTGCTGTCCACAGAGGGCGGCAGATAGCACGCATCACCACCACAAGACTGCCACGTTGCCGTAGTAAGACTGTTTGGCGAGACTCTCCACTTCGCTTACTGATGCGTTTGCCGTTTTCGTGAAATAAGTCGGCGAAATCTGGGCCCAATACCCCTCCCCCCCCCTCGTCTGTCTTCACGGCGAGAGGCGTAAATTCATAGTGCAGAGCTGGCTGGCTGGGACCGCGTAGTGGTGGAGTTCAGGTTCCGCGAGTGCTGGAGCGGCTGCCCCCAAAAGCAGTCAAGGAGGTTGGCGTTTGCGTTAGCGCGGCGTCCCACAAAAACATTCTGCCTCGCCTGTAGGGGAACTCTACAATGCCACCTCGTCAGTGTCCATATCCACTGTGCCGACCACGCGGCTCAAGGATGGCTACCGATCCGGCTGCAGCCAGTGCCCGGTGAACTGAGTCGTTGATGGGCGCATGGCAAGGCACGCAGCCAGGGTTCGGGGCAGGAGAGGCTATGGTGGCATGAGGCGCCCACCATGCCTCCCCAGCGACAGCGATGTGGTTGCTGGACGCGGGAGCTGAGCCTTAATTAATGCAACACCCACGCGGACAGTTTGATCGAGCTAAAGGATGCCAAGGTAATCTGTGGTCTGACACCTGAACCCCCAAGATGCAGTGGTAAGGGAGTCTGTGTCCACAAGGCGTCCATGAGATCCACATTGCACCATCGTAATGTCACTAACCTAACCTAACCCAACCCAACCTAAACTGCTCGGCAATGGCCATCAAAGTATGACTCCGCGAAGTATTGCCGATCAGCGGAGACTGCTGAAGGCGTTGCTGCAGTCCACCTTGATGATAACACACACACACACACACACACACACACACACACACACACACACACACACACACACCTACGGGATGTGGCCTCGCTGTCCCGGTGTGTAGTGTGTGATGTGGTTTCAACCCTACCCGAAGATCGGTCTGTGAGCTCTAAGCTCGTTCCGTAGGGAAAAGGCTGTCTGGGTGACCAGCAGGCGACACACACACACACACACACACACACACACACACACACACACACACACACCCCTAACGATATTAAGGTAGAGCAGAACCAGTAACGTCTTGTCCTATGGCGATTACTAACCCGCAGCATCTTGTCTACACCACCCTCGCTCTCTCTCTCCCTGCAATAACAACACGTGGGGAGGCAGGCCAGAGAGAGAGGAAGGAAAGCGAGCCAGGTGCGTGTGAAGGGGAAAGCTTATATAATTAGCTTGGTACCCCTTGAAAAAGAAAGAAAACGGAGCGTGGAATGGAAGGGGACGAGCTTCATGAATCCTTATCTCGTTCCGAAGTTCCGAGTGATTGAGTGAGTGAATTAAACTTGGCCACACTCTTGGCTTATATTCAGAGACGCTTCACTCGCCCACCACCACCATTTCCAGAAGCTGCACACATGATTACTTACATTCTCCTGACCGTTTCTCCTGTTACTAATGTAGAAATCTTGTTAAATCGCCACGCAGACCATTGAAAATTTAAAAAGAAAAACAGTAAGACTTTATTTCCAGTTTTTTTAAAGTAGATGCAGTGTTTCAGATTATATTTAGTCTGCACTCTGTCCCTTCGTCACGTCAACTCTATTTCTACGCATCTTATTTTATGCTTTGTTGCCATTTGATTCGGGACAGAAGAATAAAGGAAGGGAACGAAGGAGGGAGAAAGGGAGGGAGGGAGGGCAACAAAAAAAAAAAAAACGGATGGAGAGAAAGAGAGAGAGGGAAATACGAAGTAGTCATAGAGGTAGCGAAGGAGAAAATAATAGTGGAATGGAAAGAGAAACGAGGAAATGAGGAGAGAATAGGAGGAGAGAGAGAGGGAGAGCTGGATGGGTGGCAGGATGAAGAGAGAGAGAGAGAGAGAGAGAGAGAGAGAGAGAGAGAGAGAGAGAGAGAGAGAGAGAGAGAGAGAGAGAGACGGGAGGAGGGGATGGGGGAGAAAAGGAAAGAGGTAGGGAGAGGAGGAAGAGGGAGGGAAAGCGATATAGAGGGAGAGTGGGGCTTAGGGGGGCGAGGGGTGATAGGTGGCAGGGGTGAAGGGAGGCAAAGCATACGAGTAGTTAATATAATGATGGTTGAGTATTTAATGCGAATACATAAAGTTGAAATCTACTTATGCTAATTTTTTACGTTACTCCCTCGCCCTTTCCTTCATCTCGTGTCACTCTCTCTCATTGTTCCGTTATATATGCCTTCTGTGTTTCCATTTAGCCGTCAAAAAATCCTCACCAGCTTTTATCACAGGCATCTCTAATAGCTACTTTCTCTACATCTAACAAGGCTAACGATCATTAACATGCTATTTTTTCAGACTTTTCTTTTTTTACATTATTTTTTTTATCATCAACATTCTATTCGTCTTTCTCTTTCCTGAGTTGTCCTGTTCAGTTTCTCTTTGCTCTTAGAATATGGTCAATGCGTCAAATCATATCAGTCGTAAGAGATGGAGTTCATACCTGTATTCTCTCACCTTCACTATTTTCCAAGGCCTCTAGTGGAAGATAGTCATATTTTTAAGGATATTTTTGTGGTTCTGGTGATGGATTGGCAATATTTCGAGTTTATTATAAGGAGAAACTGTCTTGAAAACCCGGCTAGTTGTTTCTGTGATCCTGGAAAATTGTTGTGGTGAGAGAGCAAAGTGTTTAAGAATGTGAGCCTCAGTGTTGTTGAAGCCGTCGAGAGGGAAGTTACGTTGCTTCGACTCCTCGTCTGCCTCATGGCCCGGCGTGTGGTGCCAATGTGGTGAACCTGTGTCCGTGTGTTTAACCCCTTCAGTACTGGGACACATTTTCATATTTACTCTACTTATTATTTGTCGATTTTCTAGTTTTAAAAGCTCGTGTGGGGATCAAAATAGTACAGACTCTGGCCATTAATCTTCTGACCTCCATAGACCCTTCCTAATGGCAATAAAATCGTCTAATCCCATCCAAAACTCGAGGTGAGAGTGTGTCCCAGTACTGAAGGGGTTAAGATGACGTCTGTAATCGTACGTGTGTGGTAAAATACGACGTGATGCGACACTTGTCAGTCTTTGGATCCCAGGGAGTGAAGGGCGCATTATCGTACGCAGTCAGTCTTCCCGTCAACTTATTAAGCTCGTATTCTTAAACACTGCTCTCTCACCACAACAACTTTCCAGCATCACAGAGACGACTGCCGGGGTTTTCAAGACAGTTTCTCCTTATGATAAACTAGAAATAGTCCCAATGCATCCCCAGAACCATAAAAATACTTTTGAAAACATGACTATCTTTCACTAGAGCCCTTGGAAAATAGTGATGGTGAGAGAGCAAGGTGTTTAAGAATCTGGCATCAGTCTAGTATTGAGGAAGGCTCTGCTCTCTCACCACCACTGTTTTCCAAGGTCACAGAGATGACTTCCCAAGAGTCTTTAAGTCCTCTCCTGTTCATAATGTGTGCGAATCTTGTCAATCTGTTGCTAGAGACATAAAATATTCTTTAAAAAGTGTAACCTCAACCAATGGAACAGAAATGCTTCAGAAAATGGCCTGAGACTCATTCTGTACATGTAATACAATTCATATGTACTTGCCACTTATTTCTTAATTTGGAAAGCGAACTCCCAGTGTATATTGTTGCCAGACGGACACTACTGAACTATATAGTGAATCTCCTCTGGCTACACCTCCACATTTCTCAATGTTCTTCGTTGTGTCTTGAAAGATATACGGACAGCTTTTTAGGACTTTTAAAGGAGTTATTGTTTTTTATAGTTTTAATATTAATTAGATTTATATTTCATGAACTGGAGAAGTACCCTTTGAGAACCCAACCTTCGAAAGTAATCTAGTTTGAAGTTACACTGATTTTCAAAGATATTCTTTTATGGTTCAAGTGAAAGAATATCAAGATTTCTACATAATGGACAGGACAAAGTTGAGAACACGACTGATCTCCTCTGAAGGCTTTGAACATACTCGTGTTAACAGCAAAGTGTTCTCAGTACGATGATGCAGACTGCGGTGGTAGTGATGTGTGTGTATGTATGTGTGCGCGGCTCTCCCTCTCCCTCACGGCCTGACCATCGCCCTGCCCTCTGCCGCCCTCCCATCACTCCAAAGACGCTGCCGCCACTACAAGGCACAAGGCATCATCCATCACACTCAAGGTAAGACGTGGTTGTTGTGCTGTGGGAGGGGAGGGGGGAGAGAGAGAGGAGAAGGGGCCGCCCTGATCTGTAGACATTGTGTGTTTGTCGGGGTAAATATTTACAAGATGTTCTTCTTTGCCAAATATGGTCATTTCTCGCCCTAGACTTTGGGGGATATGTGAAATTTAGTGTATTTTGGCATCCCTGACCCATTAATTAAACCAAACCAAACTTGATCAAAGCTAACCAAACCCTAAAGCTAACCCAATCTAACCTAATCTATCTATTCTTACGCCTAATCCAACTCTGTTTTTGTGTTGGTTTTCTAAAGGATCAATATGAGTCAGTGATACTCGAGTGCAATGAAAACTCCATAGACGTGAATAAAGTGTAGTGAGTGAGTGAATATACATACATACATACTACTATAACAACCAATCCTTCCATGCGCTGCTGACAAGTACTGATACTGACCATTAATGAATAATATACAATAAAGGAGTAATACAATACAATTCACTACAACAAAAGAAGCAAAATCCAATCCAATAATGAAACACAATACAGTACACTGATGACAATAATGTGTGTCCGTCACCGTCTCTACACACGAGGAGGTGCTGTGTTGGTCAGTGCTTGGTGGTCGCCTCGTTTCTTAGTGGCCTGACTTGATTCGTTAACTGTTTGACCGCAAAGCAAAACGACAATCACTGCTTCACTTATAACACTACACCACTAAGTTCCACCTCCTCCTCCTCCTCCTCCTCCTCCTCCTCCTTCGGTCATTACCGGGCTTAGGGTCAAGAGTGAAGGGTTGGTGACACCTGCGAGTGAGTCATCTGTTATTTCCATCCCTCTGTGCATCCCATCCCTCACAGGTATACACACGCACACACACACACGCACACACACACACACACACACACACACACACACACACACACACACACACACACACACCAATCCCTTCCCTGCGCTTCTCGGAAAAAATGGCACAGGAAAAAAAGTATAGGAAATTATGGCACATTCTTCGGGACAAGGAAAAAATGGCACAATAGAACTAGCTAAACTGTATTAAAATTTCATTTCATTACATTTTGCAAATTTTTGTTTAAAGTTTGTTCATCTTGGTTAACACTTCACATTTTACATTTTAAGAATTTAGGTTTAGGTTAGGTTAGGTTGGGTTAAGTTAGGTTAATGTTAGAAAGAGTTCCATTTTTTCCTATGCTGAAAAATGTGCCATATTTTCCTGTGCCATTTTTTCTGGTGTCATTTATTTCTGTGCCATTTTTTTCTGTGCCATTTTTTCCCCTTTCCCACATTCCCTTCCCCCGTCTCACTCTGTCCCTCTGTGCCTCCCATCCTTCACCTGTTGGTTCTCTCATCTCACTCTGTCAGCTCAAATCAAAATGAATAACCTGTATTAGATCATTTAGACCACGATAGTCGATATATGTGGAAAAGATAAAAAGTTATATATGTTTATTTTGTCGCACTACACTCGTAAGTAAGCATTGTATCCTTATAAAGAACTTGTGGTATATAAACTACTACTACTACTACTACTACTACTACTACTACTACTACTACTACTCAGCTCGATCTGTTTCCTTCACTACCTTCTCTCCAGGCTATCTTGACCTCTACTTGGTGTCCTCTTTTTCATCTTCTTACGTTTATAATATATTTCACTAATACTCTTCTTTGCATTTTATTTTATTGATCTTCTCTGAATTAATTAAACACTTGGATGGTTATTGCACGTCAGACTTCAGAGATCCGAGGTTGTGGATGTTAATGTGGATGTGATGTGGATGTGAATATTTAGAGTGTGGAAGTAGGTGTGGATATCAAATTATGACGTTCACGAGAGACAGAAAACGAGAAAAGACAGGTAGATGAATGAGAAAAAGAGTAGAGTAGAAGAATAGAATAGAATAGAAAAATTAAATAAAGACTCGTCAAACTGTCAAAGCGCAAAAAACGGAAAAAATATCACATTCACGAAAGACAGGAAACGACAAAAGACAGATGGATGAAAGGAAAAAAAAAAAACGAAGAGGGTTAGAATAAAAAAATAGATAAAGACAAGACAAATTGAAAAACATGAACGAAAAAAGAAAAAATGACATTCACTAAGACACGAAACGAGAAAAGACAGGTGAATGAAAGAAAAAACGAAGAAGGCTAGAATAAAAAGAATTAAATAAAAGCAGACAGATTGAAAAAAAAAGTAAAGAAAATAAAGAACGAAAAAGAAAAAAGACATTCACGAAATACAGAAAGCGGGAAAAGACAGGTGGATGAAAGAAAAATAACGAAGAATGATGGAATAAAAAGAATGAAATAGAGACGAGTTAAAGTGAGAAAAATAAAGAACGAAAAAGAAAAAAAATATTAGACATTCACAAAAGACATGAAAACGAGAAAAGACAGGTGGATTAAAAAAAAAAAAAGAAGAAGAAACGAAGAACGATAGAATAAGAAGAATTAAATAAAACGAGACAAACTGAAAAAAAAACAAAGAAAAAGAAAAAAAATATGACATTCACAAAAGACATTAAAACGAGAAAAGACAAGTGGATTAAAAAAGAAAAAGACGACGAACAATAGAATAAAAAGAATGAAATAAAGACAAGACAAACTGAAAAACGTTTAGGACGAAAAAAAAAGAAAAAAAAAGTTGGTAATGTAACGATCCTGTCCAACATTCCGGTGAAGACGACCAGGAAACAAGAACAGAACAGACGGTGACTCTTTTCTGCTGAACTCACCCACTCTTAACTGTCCGGTGATGAGGAAGCATCCCGTCACCTCAAGGAACACGCACACACACACACACACACACACACACACACACACACGGGGAGCAGCAGCAGCAGTAGCAGCAACACTCAATGCCCCTGTGTACTGTGTGAGTTATTGAATAATGCTCCGATAAGTTTCCACAGTGCACGCAATACTCACAACCTGTTTCTCTCCCTCTTCCCCCCACCCACCCCCACCCCCCAAAACACACACATCTACCCTTTCCACCCTCGTCCAACCACCCCCCCTGCCCTTCCTACCCTCCATACCCCACCACCACCACCCGCACCACCACCACCACTGCCACTGCACCATAACCACACGCCACAAAACTTAGTGGGCCATCACTCATCACGAACCTTTCGATTGAACACTGAACGAGGCTCCGGAACAGACCACGAATGAGAGGGAGGGAGGGAGGGAGGGAGGGGTCGAGGGCGGGAGGGAGGGAGGCACAGGGCTGAATGTTACGATCGCACCGCCGTTGTAAGCCGAGTCCGGACGAGCCTGTGTATTGCGACTATTACATTTCTACCTGCACCTGGCTTACTGGCTTACCGGGCCCCGCTGCCTGCCTCGTGTGGCGAACGAATGCTCTGTGATTAGACTTTCTATGGTGGCGCCTGCTGTGTGGGTGGGCGGGTGGGTGGACGTGATGCATCTCTTAAGGTGAACTGTGTTGGCTTTGTCAGTCAGGTGGGGGAGGGGGAGTGTTGAGAGAGAGGGTGTGTGTGTTGGGTGTGGTTTGGTATGTTGTGTGTGTGTGTGTGTGTGTGTGTGTGTGTGTGTGTGTCGTGTGATTCTCTCTCTCTCTCTCTCTCTCTCTCTCTCTCTCTCTCTCTCTCTCTCTCTCTCTCTCTCTCTCTCTCTCTCTCTCTCTCTCTCTCCTGTTGCTTACTTTATTTTTCACTTTCTTTATCTACTTTATTCTATTTTTAGGGGGAGGAGGAGGAGGAGAACAAAATGAAGGAAAGAAAGAGGAAATATTCTCTCTCTCTCTCTCTCTCTCTCTCTCTCTCTCTCTCTCTCTCTC